>CM019149.1:207692549-207745716 GCA_009733165.1 Naja naja
GGCCAGTCCATTACCTTCCATCTGCAACTCCCGCCAATGCCTTAGCCATCTTGAAAATGGCAGGACCGCAGTGGGGAGAGACCGCCCTCTTCGCTTGTGAGGAATATCAGCGAGATCGTTTCCTCAAATACATTTGGCGATCTGCATACAAGTCCCAGTCTTCTGCAGTCGAATCGAATGGGGCTGGGGAAGTGTTCAGCACAGCATCTCTTGGCTTCTTCTCCGCGTCATCTTCTCTTGGGGAAGGATCCCATTCACCAGTGTTAGATTTGCATGAAGAGTCAGACACGGAGCTTCAGTGAAGAGTTTATTAGTGACTACAGCTCATAACAGACCCGATTTGGCTGGTCTGCTGCTACTTATAGCCAGCAGCGCATTTGCCAATCAGAGTGCAGGGTTTTCCCGCACTTTTTAAACCAATCATTTCTGACATTTTACAAGAACAGTTCAAACTTAACCAATGACATTCAAACCTGCATACATAACATATACCCTACAACTTCAAAATAAATGTATTTTCCTAGGGTGACTTACAAGGGAACAAGACATTAGGAAAGAACAATAAAAGCATAAGGAAAAAACAGATTGCAAACTAAACCAGAGCAGGTGGCTAGGGTTATCAACTGTTAATATGCAGATCTTGGGAAATAAATACTTTTATCTGGTGGTTAAATGATTGATGATGGGGAGGAGGGATTCCCATGAAGCAATGTGTGAAGTGAAGCAATTCCAGTGATGAAGAACAATTAAAAATTGACTGAGGTTGACTCAGCCTTCCATCCTCTCGGGGTAGGTAAATTGAGGACCCAAGATTGTTGGGGGCAATAAGCTGACCTTGTAAAAATGCCGCTTAGTAATAAGCAGGCATATACAATGGAAGGAAGGCTATTGCTGAGCACATTGGGTTGTATCCCAAAATTGTAAGCCACCCTGAGTCTTCAGGAGAAGGGCGGCATATATGTAATTTTTAAAAAGGATTTCTTTGTTTGTAGCTTGCACACTTCAGGTTTATCTGTGTGTTATAAATAAATCCTTCATGCAATGGGTTTATCTGAAAAGCATGTAAAGAAGGACTAGGGGTGACATGGCAGCCGTCTTCCAATATATGAGGGGCTGCTATAAAAAAGAGTGGGTTAACCTATTCTCCAAAGCATCAGAAGGCAAGACAAAAGCAGTGGATGGAAACTAATCAAGGAGAGAACCAACCTTGAAAGAAGGAGAGATTTCCTGACAGAACAATTAAGCAGTGGAACAGATTGCTTTCAGAAGTTGTGGGTGCTCCATCACGGGAGGTTTTTAAGAAGAGACTGGACAGCCATTTGTCTGAAATGGTGTAGGATCTCCTGCTTGAGAAGGAAGTTGGACTAGAGTCTGGAAGACCTCCAAGACCTTCCAACTCTGTTACTCTGTCATCTTATTAGACTAGTATAGCTTACAGAGGAAATTGGTGGCATAAAAATCTAATAATAAATAAATAAACAATAATAAATTGAGATATGATATGATGTGATGTGTTATGGAGACAGGGTTAAATCCCACCAAGTTCCCCAACCTGGACTACCTGGTTTACTTAACCTTATTTTAAAAAAAAAATAAATTCAATTAATTGAATTAAGAGCCTTGGTGGTGCAGGCTGTTAAATGCCTAGCACTTAAGTTCCAGCTGCCTGATCCCACCAGGCTCAAAGCTGACTCAGCCTTCCATCCTCTCGGGGTAGGTAAAGTGAGGACCCAAGATTGTTGGGGGCAATAAGCTGACTTTGTAAAAATGCCGCTTAGTAATAAGCAGGCATATACAATGGAATGAAGGCTATTGCTGAGCGCATTGGGTTGTATCCCAAAAATTGTAAGTCATCCGGAGTCTTCAGAGAAGGGCGGCATATAAATGTAATTTAAAAAGAATTGTCCTCCAGCTTTAGGAGGTATTGTTGCTTTAGTGGCAGCCAGCTATCCAGTTTTTATATCATATCAACATTTCCCAATGCACTGTTTCAGACAGAATGTATCAATAAAATGAGCAATAAAACTTCAGCAGGTGAATAAGGCAAGACAACATTGCTTTTTATTTTGTCATGCCAGAAATCTCTGAAGCAAATATCAGATAAAACTTCAATGATTTGTACCAAATAGTAAATTTACTTATAGCTTTGTGGCTGAGTTTATTTTTTCTGTGTTGTCCAAAATCCCTGTACATTTTTCTGATGCAATATTGTTTCCAAAATATTGGTGTTTGAGCATGTTTGTTTTTTCCCCTAATCCTTCTCATAAGGATTATATATATGTGTGTGTGTGTGTGTGTGTGTAGGTCTTGGTGTATTCGTGTCTTATCCCATGTAAGATTGAGAGTATCTTGGCGACGTTAACGTTGCCAAGATACTCTCAATCTTACATGGGACTACACCAAGACCTACATACCCGTGAAAATCTACGAATATATATATACCGTGTTTCCCCGAAAATAAGACCTACCCCGAAAGTAAGACCTAGCACTATTTTCTAAACCTGCCCTAATATAAGACCTACCCCGAAAATAAGACCTAGTGTAAATCTCCAGTTCCAGGAAGACTTTTCAGGGAGCAACCGTGCACCAGAAACACCCCCACACACTCACACCCACTATTTGGCACCATAAATATATAAGACCTACCCCAAAAATAAGACCTAGTGTGTTTTTGGGAGCCAAAAAAAATATAAGACAGTGTCTTATTTTCGGGAAACACGGTATGTATGTATACTTTCAGAGGTTGGGGATATTCAGCTTAAATAAACAGAAAGCTTGTTGTGAAAGGCTATTCTACAGTTTGGATATACACAAATTCAGAAGAAAAGAAAGATTTCTTAGCTGGTTGACATTGCCTTCTAGATCCAACCCACAGCTAAGACAGCATGCATATTTGCCTTAAGATTTGTTCTCGTTGGTACTGAAGGTTTTGTTGATGCAAGTCAACAGCTTGAAGAAATGCTCAGTGAACTCACAGCAGGAGAAAAAAAAATTGAACTTATCTTCCTAGCTACCAAGTTTCTTTGGCAACTCCAGCAATTGCTTTTTAAATATATTTTTAAAATGCATTATGCATGTTCATCACAACCACACAGTGGACATCTTACTTAGCTGAGTATTTAAAGCACCATGCCCCATTTGTTTTTAAGTTATATAAGTGCAGCTTGCTGTTTTCAATGAATTATAGATTTGATATCTCTAATGACTAAATTAACTAGAGACTGTGTCACAGCTTATTTGACAGTTAATCTTGTGGTGCCTCTTAGTATGATCTCAACAGACAGCTGTAACTTAACATTGATAAATAGGCCCATTTGGCATATATGTTTTTGTTACTTACCCAAACTACCTCTAAAAATCAGACTTAACTGTTATGTTCTGAGATCTATTCCTAAGAATGGCAAGATGTCAAATGCATTCAGGTCCCAACAGTCAAATGCTTTGTCTCATTTTATGTGGGAAGCTTCCAAAGATCCAAGGTAGAACTTCTTCTATCAAGGGCATAGTTACATCAGCACAGTACTTAAAAAGTACTGGTATGCTACTTCCAAATGGGAGCAGAATTAAAGAACTAAAAATGAACAACATAATGACTCATGTATTAGTCATGCAAAAGAATGGACAAAATCCAAATCCCTCTGAGTGATTTACTGCAGCATACCCATACAGAGTGTCTTGTGCCTAAATAAAACGTTATGTTCATAATGTTCATGAAAGATGTTTCCTCCCTTACACAGTTGGGGTATTAGCAGAGGAGATAGTTGCTCTCCATGGTATTATCACACAGATTTTCATAAGCACAAATACAAATGCAGGAAGACATCCCATGGCTCTCCTTTTAAGATCCTCAGCTGCTTGGGGACAAAGCATTCTTCTGTATTTTCCCCCTTCTCTAACATCCTATAAAGGGACGCGGTGGCTCAGTGACTAAGATGCTGAACTGGTCGATCAGAAAGGTTGGCAGTTTGGCGGTTTGAATCCCTAGCTCCGTGTAACAGAGTGAGCTCCTATTACTTGTCCCAGCTTCTGCCAGCCTAGCAGTTTGAAAGCATGTAAAAATGCAAATAGAAAAACAGGGACCACTTTGGTGGGAAGGTAACAACATTCCGTGCACCTTCGGTGTTTAGTCATGCCGGCCACATAACCATGGAGACATCATTGGATAGCACTGGCTCTTCAGCTTTGTAATGGAGATGAGCACCGCCCCCTAGAGCCAGAAAGGACTAGCACGTATGTGCGAGGGGAACCTTTACCTTTACCTTTAACATCCTACATTCATGTATTTTGAAAACAAAACTGGTGGTTAAGTGAACAGTGGGAAGAAACCCCAAACGCTGAATTCTTCCTGAGATTACTAATTTTGTTGACGTTAATGAAAAATGTCACTCTGTAATCATTTCAAATATTTAGAAAGTCGGACAGCAAATGAGGCCATTATTGTAGTCCCCCTCTACAATTTAATTCAGATTAGTACCAACTTTCTCTCTTTCGTAGCTCTGATAATCTTGTGAGTCTACTTCCACAAGGGGAAGAAGTGTTGCACTAGTTCAGAATCAACTCAGCACAATGCTGGCTGTGAACCAATTTATTTCCGATTGAGCAGTGATGTTTTTAACACTGCAGCAAAAGTGAACTTTTGTTAACATTACTACAGCGTTGCAGAGTTTCTGGCCTACACCTTGAAGCTAGGCTCTTTTCCTGTTGGTATGAACTCTTCATTTGTGGGAACATTTTCCCCACTCTACTTTCTAGCTTCTATTTGATAAGGTCTTTTCTTTGCAACTGAATGATGGTTTGGTAGCTTAGCAGCATCTCCTTATAGCAATAAATATACATATGTGTATATGTGTGTGGTGGGTGCATGTGTATGTATCTTGATCAAATGCTGTAAATGTGAAAAGAGTGAAAAAGAGGTTTTTTAAAAAAACCTCTAAGACTGACAGTAGCTCGGAATGGGGCATTGAATATGTATTCTTTGCATTTTCCTACTGGCCAGTTGACGGGACCATTGATTGACTTGTGCCTTTTTTTTTTTTTACTGTTCAGGAAAAAATAGGATTACATGGATTCCCATGAGAAGGATTAGCATTAGATTCTCCCATGCTATGTATATATGTATATATAGCATATCAGATAGCAAGGGATCTCCAGCATTTTTGTTCTTGGGTGAGTAGTTAAGGGTCTTCCCATATGATGTTTAGAGTCTTTAAGTCTTCCACAAACGCTCTTCACCGTGTATTCTGAGGGCATCCTCTTGGTTGTTGGGCATCATGGAGCATCCATCTCATTGTCATTGTCTGCCATTGCTGGCCCCAAACTAGAGGTGGTATTCAGCAGGTTCTGACCAGTTCTGGAGAACCGGTAGCAGAAATTCTGAGTAGTTCAGAGAACCAGCAAATACCACCTCTGACTGGAGATTTTACGGTATCCTTCCCCTGCCATGCCCACCAAGCCACGCCCACAGAACCGGTAGTAAAAATTTTTGAATCCCACCACTTCCCCAAACCTGTAAAAATTATAACTGGTATGCAAATAGCAAGAAGAATCTCAAGAAAATTTAATCAATCATGGGGGACAGTAGATATTATCGCTGCAAGTTTCTGTCTTCTTATTCTTCTCACCCCAGATGACAAATATGCTTTCATATTCATATTCATATTCATCATATTCATTTCATATTCATAATATTCATTGGGAATCAAAATTAAATTGATTGATTGCCAAATTATGACCAAATATATATCTCCAAAAATATTTGTCTTGAACTAGAAATACCAAATATCAGGTTAGGAAGAATAGCATCCTTATTGGTTCCATAGACATTAGTATACATTTTTTTTCTCATAGGCATAGTGTAAAATGCAACAAATATTTGTTTGAAGCTAGAATTACTTAATTGTTTGCCAACTGAGTGTGATATGCCTGTGATTAATTGTTTGATATAGTGTTAAAAATCAAATTCTAGTCCTTTTCTTATGTCTATTAGTCTATCCTTCTTTCAATTGATACTCTCCAGATGTATTAAACTAAAAAAAATCCAAAAGGCTTTTTCTGGGCTGAGAATTCTGGATCGCATTTGGAGTCTGTTGGAGAAGAACTGCAACTTAAATAACATGTTTTCTGATAGTAATAATATACTGTATCACAAAATGTGGCCTGTTACAATTTTTGTGTATATAATCACATTTTGTGTCATTTCTAAATATAAAAACACTAAAAATTAAAGGTCTGAGAATTTCCACTTGATTAAACACATTTGATTAATCAGTGACTCACATGAAATCACATGAACGTGTACAATAATCTCTGGATGCTAATTAAATTTAATAACTCCATTTTGTAACATCTCTACTATTTTGTATTGAACTGTTTGTGTGTTTGTTACCCACTGTAGATATTAACAAACAAAGCAAAGTGTTTTAAGTCTCAGTCTAATACTTCATTCTGATGTCTTCCTGTCTTTGAACAGCAGCAGTACCAGAGATATAAAAATGGAGTTGCTGTCAGCCCGACCAGCAGAGCAATTTGCTTTAAACATACTTGCTGAAGACCATCAATTCTTTGGGCCAGAAGGTACATCGGCAGCTGTTACCTTAATGTTCCTGTTAATCTCAGCACACCTGGAAAGCCATCTTACAGAAGTATCGCACACAGTTGGCAAAGGTCCACAGAAGTTCCACTAAGATTACAATACTTCTCTGTATACATCCTTTCATCTTGGTTGCAGTAGACTCCAGTAGACAGTTGTTCAGTTTCTGTTCCACAAGCTATATTTAAAAAAAAAACACAAATCTGTATCTCTGTTGTATCATCTCACTGAGAAACTGCATATTCTACTGCTTTTAAGAATTTTTTTAAAAGCTGCAAATGGAATACATTTAATTATTGATGAAAACCTCAAGTGGTTAGCAGCATGTCATTCTGTCCTAGGAACAATACGTGAGGCACTCCCATTTCCTATCCGGGATGAGTTAAATTGATAATGGCTTGAAAATGGCTCAGCCTCAACCCTAATTCAGCAGTTCATGCTGTTGAACAAAGCTTTCTGTCCTTTCAGTGGGCCCTGATAAATTCTATTGGCTTCACTGAGGCTGGGCAATAGAAAAGTACAAAATGTGTTGATTCCCATTTCCCCAGTAGGCATTAGCCATAAGGAAGTAGGGAGTGTTGGGTCACTGAATCTGGGTCAGTCAATACATTTTATTGGACTAGTTTTTTTTTTAAAAAAGCCATGAATGTTTATTACCAGCTGAAACTATAAGATAACATTTGTCAGTTACCTTTCCTAGAATACTTTTAAATAATTCTTTTATATTTAAATTAAAATAATTTACTAGCTGTTTGGGAGTGAAAAAAATAGATATTAGAAATAAAAGTGATGTAGAATTGTAAATTTTTTTAATTATTCTTAAAATGTAAGAGCCTCAATGTGAAAATTTTCCCTCTCTCAAAATGCACTAAAAATGCTTGAATTTTAGGAGAAAGAAGAGTTCTGCCCATTGCTAGACAGCTGGCAATTTAGCTAACTGTGAAAGCTTATTTAGTTGATTAACTGCAAACATGCATCTGGATATGAAAGCAGATGTTCATGAAGCCTCTGCAAGGAAGTTGGATTCGCTTGGATGAAGCCCTTTGTCTGTGACACAGATCTCTTTACAGAGGTGAAAGACAATATGATTTCCTTCAGAGACCCCTTTGTGGCAGTGTCCAGTCTTTCTTTGCCATTCCCAATTGCTGGAAGATACTGTTCTGACCCAGGCTTCATTAAACTTAATAAAACACAAACCAAATTTAAAAGTCAAACCTTTTTTAATGCGACACTAGGAATTACTTGCATTCCCAGCCAAAACTCATTAGACACAGTTCCTCCAGATAAGAGCATGCTTATCAGTGCTGTCGAATGCTGCCAAGAAACAGAAGTCCAATTAAGGCTAACATAAACCAACCCCAAAACCCAGAAAAAGCCAACCAGAGGGCAGAGCTTCACGAAGGACTTGGAGATTACTGAACTGCTTTGCTTCCTACAAAGCTCTTTGTCATTGAGGACTGACTTTTATCCCTGATGGGTGTGGCAATCACCTCCCAGCCTTACTCCCGAGTCACCCCTTCTGCTTCAGTGGCTCTCTCTTTCTAGCAGGTCTGCGCACATGTGCACTGGAAACAGGCTCTCCGGGGTACACTGCTTCACTGCTACCAGACTCTGAAGGCTCTGAAGGCAGCACCCCACTCTCAGATGGTCCTGGCCCCATCCCTGCATTGGATGCAGGACTCTCATCCAAGTCCTCGCCATACTCCCTGACTGGTTCCCTTTCATCCTCACTGTCTGATACCTCTGCTGTCTGCACCGGCTGCTGGTGAACCACAACAGATACTTCTGATATGTAACAAGAGCACAGCAATCCCTTTTATCAGTTAGAATCACTGTAGGAGGGAGATCAAGATAAAAGGGGCATGATGGCTCAGCGGTTAAGGATGCTGAGCTGGTCAGCTGGAAAGCTGACAGTCTGGGTTTGAGACCCGAGCACCATGCAATGGGTGAGCTCCTGTTCCTTGGTCCAGCTCCTGCCCACCTTGCAGTTCGAAAGCATGCAAACATGAGTAGATAGCTAAGTACCACTTTGATGGAAAGGTAACAGCTTTCCATGCTCTCTGGCATATAGTCATGCTGGCCATATGATCATGGAAATGTCTTTGGACCATGCTGGCTCTCTTGGCTGAGAAATGGAGATGAGCACCATCCTCTAAAATCGGAACTGACTGGACAGGGGAAACCTTTACCTTTAGGAGGAAGATGAAGCAGATGAAACAGAGCAACGTTCTTCACTTATAGAAAAAGTCATGATGTTTCATGAAACAGCTTCAGAGGGATGCTTTGCCTAAACCGTGACTGTAACTGGATCTCTTTAAAAATCCACATGGCATTTATGATTGTATTAATTATTCTTTAAATCTGGCAAAAATTGTATCTTGAGAATAGAGGCTTTTATATACTAGAGGCTAAAGTTAATTTACAGACTTTTCCTATGTGTTGCCAAGAAGATAATTAGGTTATCTTAATTTGCATTATAGCTGCAAAATTTACATTATATTTAAATAAAAATGCATTGCACATCCCACTATTGTAGAAAATGCTGAAACTCTATGACCTATGTATCTGTTTGATCAGCTAATGACGGATAAGCAGCTTCATAACTCTGCATTTTTTTTAAATGCAAAGGATCTGCAAGCTCTAGCAATAAAAGTTAAAGAACAAACTGTAATGTTATGTGGGAGAGTCCTTAGGAGACAGGATGAAGAGATGCTGCCTAGGAAACAGTCAAATAAGAGACAGCATAGCCCACAGCTGATTAGTGGGTAGGACTAGAGATACCAAAGAGGCCCTCCCTAGTTTCTCAGGCAGCATAGGAGACAGCAGGTGAATTGTTCTTTCAGACTTACAAGATTCAATTAATGTATCTTTTCAATAAAGTAGAATACAATAGCGTAGAAACATCTAGCCATGTTTCCTGACAGGTCTGCCCTGTAAGGCTAACATGAAGTGAAAAGTGGGATTAAAATGAAACATAAAAAAGACCAAACTAATCACAATAGGTAGAATAACCAACCTTAGAATTGGTAATGAAGTTATTGAAGTATTGGAGAGCTTTTAGGCAGTTTGATGTTTGAGTTGGTAAACAGATAAACAGATAGTCAGAGTTGGAAGGGACCTTGTAGGTCATCTAGTCCAACCCCCCACCCAAGCAGGAGACCCTACACCATTTCTGACAAATGGCAGTCCAATCTCTTCTTGAAAGTCTCAAGTGATGGTGCTCCCTTAACTTCCGAGGGCAAGCTGTTCCATTGGTTGATTGTTCTCACTGTCAGAAAGTTTCTCCTTATTTCCAGGTTAAATCTCTCCTTGTTCAGTTTCCATCCATTATTCCTCGTCTGGCTTTCGGGTGCTTTATAAAATAGCTTGACCTCTTCCTCTCTGTGGCAGCCCCTCAAATATTGGAAGACTGCTATCATGTCTCCCCTGGTCCTTCTCTTTAGTAGACTAGCCAAGCCCAGTTTTGTTGTTGGAGAACACTATGAATAACATGGAGAGCCAAGAAAACAAACTGGTGGGTTTTTGAACAAATTAATTCAGTGTTCTAACTGAGGGCACAAATGGTCCAGCTTAAATTATCATATTTTGGACAGGATCCAATCTGGGTTGGTATTTCGGACAAATTTATGTGAACACCCAGATCTCTGGAAGAGATTGTAATGCTGGGAAAGGTAAGAGAAGGATAGAATAGAATAGAATAGAATAGAATAGAATAGAATAGAATAGAATAGAATAGAATAACAGAGTTGGAAGGGATCTTGGAGGTCTTCTAGACCAACCCCCTGCTTAGGCAGGAAACCCTACACCACTTCAGACAAATGGTTATCCAACATCTTTTTAAAAACTTCCAGTTTTGGAGCATTTACAACTTCTGGAGGCAAGCTGCTCCACTGATTAATTGTTCTAACTGTCAGGAAATTTCTCCTTAGTTCTAAGTTGCTTCTCTCCTTGATTAGTTTCCACCCATTGCTTCTTGTCCTGCCCTCAGGTGCTTTGGAGAATAGCTTGACTCCCTCTTCTTTGTGGCAGCCACAGAGATATTGGAAGACTGCTACCATGTCTTCCCTAGTCCTTCTTTTCATTAGACTAGACATACCCAGTTCCTGCAACCATTATTCATATGTTTTAGCCTCCAGTCCCCTAATCATTTTTGTTGCTCTTCTCTGCACTCTTTCTAGAGTCTCGACATCTTTTTTTACATCATGGTGACCAAAACTGAATGCAGTATTCCAAGTGTGTGGCCTTACCAAGGCATTATAAAGTGGTATTAACACTTCACGTGATCTTGATTCTATCCCCTATGCAGCCTAGAACTGTGTTGGCTTTTTTGGCAGCTGCTGCACACTGCTGGCTCATATTTAAATGGTTGTCCACTATATACCAGGGGCAAGGTCAATGATTCAGTTACATTGAAGATGGGTGCCCAGTTGGAAGACCCAAAAGACCAGGTTAATTTAATTTAATTTAATTTAATTTAATTTAATTTAATTTAATTTAATGATGGGATTTCTATGCTGCCCTATCTCCCTCAGGGTGGCTCACAGAAATACAAAACACAAAACCCCGATTACATTAAAAATTAAAACCACCAATCTAAAAACAATTAAAAACCCCATCAGTCCAGGTTGGCCGATCAAAAAAGCCAAGTCTTTAGGTCGCGACAGAAGGAGCAAAGGTCAGTAGCCATCCGGAGTTCCAGGGGCAGCTGATTCCAAAGGGCAGGCGCACCCACAGAGAAGGCCCTCCCCCTGCAAGTCACCAGCTGACATTGTCTGGCCGACGGCACCCTGAGGAGACCCTGCCTGTGGGAGCACACAGGGCGATGGGAAACAGTTGCTGGCAGCAGGTGCTCCCGCAAGTACCCCGGACCTAAGCCATGAAGGGCTTTGTAGATGATTACCAGAACCTTGAATCTTGAACCTTGAAAAGGTTAGGGATAGATCATCATGAAGAAAATCTATGTGGTTGCTAGGAGTTGAAAATGATTTGCTGGCACAAATCAAATCAATCAGTCTGCTGTGGAACAGCTTTTTTGATACAAAACACTTTCAAACAGAGGACTATAAAATAGAACATAAAGCAGCCCCTGATTGTGAAAGGCTCTTGATCACCCTCGGTTTCATTTCTGAATGAGATTAAATAAACACGGTGTTACACTTTGGCAACATAGTTCATGTGGAGAGTGGCAAAAATAATTGATTTAGTATTGAAGTGAAGTTTCACTGTATCTCATCGCCATCATCATTATTCTTCCTGATACATGGTTTGATGTGGTCAGTAGCTAAATTTCCTCAGCAGGAAGATTTGACCTACTATATTGAATTGCAAATCTCCTGCCTGCAGCATTTCGGATGTGTGGGTGGGGACACTGATAAAATAGTAGCTACCAGTTAAACTGAATAAACAGATGAATTTAGGTGTCCTGTGTAAAAGCTTTGCTCATGAATACAAACCAATGGACCTGGATTTTGAGAACGTAAGAGTGAAAAGAATTTTAATAATATATGATGTGACACATCTGTCGCTTGCTGCAAATTATAGTGTCTTCTAATGGGAAACATTTCTCATTAGTGCAGATTCATTTACTGTAAATATATTTCAAGGAAAGGAAAGCACAAATTGCAAACACCATTTTCTTGTTGAGGCACATTTTTTTAGCATTGTTAAACAAAATGCTTTGCCTATGAAGCATTTACTCTTCATTGCTTTGCAGCTAATAAGAAAACAAGCTTGATATTCATGACAATAAATTGAAATCCTTATTCCCCTAGTGTGTTTTTAATAGTGTTTTGGAAACATATCTGGTTTTTAATTAGAGTCGGTGGAATTTATAATTGCTTTGTGGTCTGTGAAGCCAAGCGTTTGTCTCTTTCCACAGAGAGGGAAGAAAGGTCCAGTGACAAACCATCCTAAGATTCTCCCTATATATGGAAACAAAAATATAGGTAATATTATATTTTAATGTTTCCACGACCTGCCATAGCAACCATTTTCAAAGCTATGAGGTAAACTGTATACTTACAAGATGCTTGTGCCTCAAGGAATTTCAAGACTATTAAAGTATTTTGGTAAGTGACAGGAAGCTAAAATTCCAAACATAAATGGGCCAAGATAAATTTTTCTTACCAGCCAAAGGACTCTTGTGACTTCTCTCAA
Organism: Naja naja; assembly: GCA_009733165.1. Taxonomy (NCBI): domain Eukaryota; kingdom Metazoa; phylum Chordata; class Lepidosauria; order Squamata; family Elapidae; genus Naja; species Naja naja. The sequence goes on from CM019149.1 coordinate 207,705,295, forward strand.
GCTACCAGCCTTGGTAGCTCAGGCTGTTAAATGCCTGCTCTTAAGATCCAGCTGCCTACAATAATTGTAGGCTCGAATCCCACCAGGCTCAAGGTTGACTCAGCCTTCCATCCTCTCGGGGTAGGTAAATTGAGGACCCAAGATTGTTGGGGGCAATTAGCTGACCTTGTAAAAATGCCGCCTAGTAATAAGCAGGCATATACAATGGAATGAAGGCTATTGCTGAGTGCATTGGGTTGTGCTCCATAGATTGTAAGCCGCCCTGAGTCTCCGGAGAAGGGCGGCATATAAATGTAATTAAAAAATAATAATAATAATTCTTCACACAATTTTTACCTTACTAACTTTCCAGTAAAGCTAAACAACATCTGAAATGAGGTGAAAGTATCTAATAATAATAATAATAATTTATTAGACTTGTATGCCGCCCTCTCTCCCTAAGGACTCAGGGCGGCTAACAATATAAAACTCATTACAAATTTACAATGAAAAGAAATTAAACCAAATACAAGCCTAAGAATTAAAATTCAATTAAAATTTAAAAACCCTCTAAAACAAACCCACCCCTCCCCTTGGTTAGTCCAGACCGGCCAGTTGGAAAAGCCAGGTCTTAATGGGTGGCAGAAGGAGCGGAGATCAGAGGCCAAATGAAGGCTCAAGGGGAGTTGGTTCCACAGGGTCGGTGCTCCCACAGAAAAGGCCCTGCCCCTGGGCACTGCCAACCAACAATGTCTGGCCGACGGTACCCCAAGGAGGCCCTTTCTGTGGGAGTGTACCGGGCGATCGGAACGTGATGCCAGCAGGAGACGCTCCTGCAAGTACCCTGGACCCAAGCCATGTAGGACTTTATAAGTTGTTACCAACACCTTGGTAACAACAACACCTGCAGTAGAATGTGGGAAACTTTTCTCATTTTGTATCCTTCCACCAGTTAAGCATTAAAGAAGCTGATATAACATTATTGGTCTCTTTGTCAGGATAGCAGCATTTTCATATACTTAAATCCTAACAATTCGTTCAACAAACTATACTTGTCTTTTTTCTTTGTTACTTAGATCGTCTTGGGAAGATATGGTCCACAGCCTTTTTGGCCACTAAGCCCATCTGCAACTGTGAGGCCATGTTAGGGATGCTATGATGATCACAGAGGAACTTTTTAAAAGTTGCTATGGTGAATGTGGTCCACGACAAAATAAAATAAAGTGTAAGACTCCTTCTTTCAGGCACAGTAGCATCCCTGGGCCTCATGTTAGGAAACTCAGTAGAGCCAACATCCAGTAGCATGATAATAATAATCATGGGTTGTTGTTTTTAATAAAACAGCCAGAAAGATTGTCAGAGATTTCCATGTTATGGCCCAGCCTGAAACTGTATGGAAATAGATTTAGGTAATAGATTGATGCACCATTGGGAGATTTATGTCAGGCATGAAAGACCAGGTCCACACATGTAGGCCCAATGAAACTGATTTATTGCTAAAATGACTATGCACAAGAATATTCTCAACTAGCAGCACCTGCTAAATTTAGATAAGGGTGATTACACAGGGATTCTAGGCTGATTCCTTTGTTTAACTCCAGCCCCAGGTTCTGCTCTTTCTTTTCCTACAACTTGGATGCACAAATTAAGGATAGACCATCACGGAAAACATCTATGTGGTCACAAGAGTCGAAAACAGCTCAATGGCACATAATCAATATAACAATCTTATGCTTTGCAGCTGGAAACAAAATCCTGAATTTCTGTAATGAAATCTGCAATTTGGCATAATGCCCTTTGTGACATTCTGTTTCGTAATGAAAACCTGCAGAATGGGAGATTCTGGTCCATCATTCAGAAGTAAATCACCAAGCGTATTTTTCAACAGATGCCAAAGCCATACCTGGATCAAGCTGTGCCACAGACTGAAAGTGGAAGGAAGTGTGATTTCTCTCCCCAGGCCCCAGACCAAGAAAGAGAAGGTTTGCAGTGCCAGCTGAGTGAAAACTGCTGAACTGTGTTATCAAATATTTATTTTATATTAGAGGCAGTATGTGTTTGGAACTACAGTTTTCTCTTAGGGGCAGTTTTTGAGAAACAGTTACAGCATTGATGATGTATAGCTGTTATGCTTTCTGAGACTGTTCCCTGAGGAAGACTGAGGGTTTGAAATGGGCATGGCATCCAATCAATAGAATTAATATTTTATACATTCTATAGAATAAATACTTTATATCAAATAACGGAATTCTTTTCATTCTCTTGGTTGTTAGATTCCTGCAATTGTACTGATGGTACAATTGTTACTTAAAAAAAAAAACCTTTTAGCTCAGTTTATCTTACAGGATTGTAATGAAGTTAAAATGTGGATGAGATAGGTGGGTGATATTCACCAACCTTTCTAATCTGGTCATCTCCAGACATGCTAGACGTACAAATTCCATCTAAGCATGTTGCCTGAGGGTTACAGTGTTGTGCTTAAAGCCATTGGAAGAAACAGGTGGGCTGGGAGATTTGTGTTCATCATCCAGAATTGCTGAGAGCAAGGATGAATAAATTAGGACTAAACAGAAAGCAAGTTCTGAAGTTATCTAACATAGCATCAGTATTTGATAAACTTAATTCTGTTAAAGTGGTGGATTGGTTTGAAGCAAAGTGGAATATAATTATGAAATAAATCTGATTCAAAGTGGGGTTCAAGGCAGCTACTTATTTACATATGTTTTCAAAGAAACGTACTGCAATGTTCTACGAGCTGAAATAAAATTAATTGTCATAATTTTATATTCTGAAATACGATTAGTCTTTAGAGGAAGAGGAGACATTAGCTGGCAATGAAATAATTATGTTTGGAAGTCAGCTTTGATTGACTGCCTGCTGCTTAATATCTTTGGTTAACATATTTAATAAAACAATGCAAAGAGGCAGAAAAAAAAGAAAACTTGCTTAAAATTTAATTCTAGGGCTCCCTCCTGTGGGAAGAGGAGTGCATGTACTCCACTCCATAGAGCCTAAATGCAGACACTGTTTTTAAATAACTTGATTTATATATTTTATAATGTGAAATTATGTTGCTGCTGATCACAATCCTTTACAAACTTACCTGGGAGCTAATGTAGTTCCGCTGTTAGCAAAGTCACCTTCTCAACACATACAGTTGTCTGATGATACTATCCTTAGCCAGATAGAATAGCTATAGAATAGAATATAGAACAGAACAGAACAGAACAGAACAGAACAGAACAGAATAGAATAGAATAGAATAGAATAGAATAGAATAGAATAACAGAGTTGGAAGGGACTCCAGAAGTCTTCTAATCCAATCCCCTGCTCAGGCAGGAAACGCTATACCATTTCAGACAGATGGTTATCCAATCTCTTCTTAAAAACTTCCAGTGTTGGAGCATTCACAACTTCTGGAGGCAAGTTGTTCCACTGATTAATTGTTCTAACTGTCAGGAAGTTATACAATGAATCTACTTGAGAAATAGATGTCCCGAGGTCAGTTGAATGCATTTGAGAAATTGATATATTTTCTATTTTCCTTCTGTTTACTTGCTTGCTTGCATATATCAAATGACAATATAACATTAAACTACCAAGGAAGTCATCCGTCCATGTTATAACTAATATGTTCATTTCTCAAAAGACTAGCACAATTCACTGTAGATGGTTTACACTCTCCATATAGATCTGGTTCACAGTCTTCTATTGGAACTGTAAGTGGGGGGCCTTTGCTTTATTTCATCATGTCAAGAACTACAGTGGTTACCAGTAAACTACTTTTGAAATCTTATATAGGTGACCCTTGGTTAACCACACTCATTCAGTGACTATTCAAACTTACAGTGGCATTGAACAACAGTACTAACAACCAGTCCTCGAAGTTCTGGCTATTGCAGCACATGGTCACAATCCAGCTACTTGGCAACTGGCTCATAATTTGGGTGGTCACAGCATCCTGTGGTCATGTGACCATGATTTGCTACCTTTCCCTGCTGACTTTCCACAAGCTAAGTTGATAGGGAAGCTGACAGGAAGTCAGAAGATGCAGTTACATGAGGTCCTCACTTAATGACTTCTGGGGGGTTACCAGAACTGCTATTGAAAAGTGGCATGATTATGTGACATCACAACTAGGTAACTTAGTGATTGCAATGCTGACCCTAATTAATTTTATTTAGCAAGGAATACCTATATATAGCCTTAGACTTGGTTACTTCTGACAGCCTCTACTCCAGGGCTGTCAAACTCATGACCCACAGGCCGGATGTGTCACATGCTGGCCACGCCCATGCCCAGTTTAGCGAAGGGGGAAAAGTCCTGATATGCTACATGATACCGCTGTGACGACGTGGGTTTGACACCCCTGTTCTACCTATCTATGAAAGCCTATCTATGAAAACTGAGGCTCACCAGGGACTACATGGGGAAGCCTTCTCCATGGCCACTCCATTTTTCTGGAGCAGCATATCACCTGGGGTATAAATGTAGACCCATATTTGTTAATCTCCAGAAAGCTATTAAGATTTGGCTATTCCCAAAGAACTTTGGGCATGATATGAATGTTAATTATTTATGAAAAAGGTGGCATCTTCTGATTAGTCAGATTAGCATACAAATCTATGGTTGCTGTGTTACACTATTAATATTTTATTTATTTTTATTTATTTGTTTGTTTGTCAAGCATGTATGAGTAAACAAGTATTAGTATGAACACAACATATAAATATATAAGTATAAACAGGTATAAGAGTATACATAATAAATGAGTATGAATAAATTGATAAATGGGCACAGTAGGACAGGGATGATAGGCACGCTGGTGCACTTATGCCACCACGGTAGACAGTTTAAGGGCCACGGTAGACAGTTTAAGGTTAAAGTTTTGGGGGTTTGAGGATGTAACAACAGAGTCAGGTAGTGAGTTCCAGGCATTGACTACTCTGTTGCTGAAGTCATTTTTTCTGCATCGAGTTTGGAGCGGTTTACTTTTGAGTTTGTATCTATTGTTTGTCCATGTATTATTGCAGTTGAAGCTGAAGTAGTCGTTGACAGGTAGAACGTTGTAGCAGACAAATTTGTGTTCTAAGCTTAGATCAGACTGTAGGCAATGTAGTTCTAGGTTGCCCAGGTCCAAAATTTCGAGCCTGGTAGCATAAGGTATTCTATTGTGAGCAGATGAGTGGAGTACTCTTCTTGTGAAATACCTCTGGACTCGCTCAACTGTATTAATGTCTGTTGTACAGTGTGGATTCCAGGCAGATGAGCCATATTCGAGAATGGGTCTGGTGAAGGTTTTGTATGCCCTGGTTTGCAGTACAGTGTTACCAGAGAAGAAGCTTCACATAATTAGGTTAACAACTCTTAATGCTTTTTTGGCAATGCTGTTACAGTAAGCTCTGAGGCTTAGATCTTTTGAAATGAGTACTCCTAGGTCCTTGACAAAGTGAGGGTTGTCTACGAGGTCGTACTCACCCAGTTTGTATTTTGTTCTTATTTTTGTTGCCAATGTGTAAGACAGAGCATTTGTTGGTTGAGATTTGAAGTTGCCAATTATTCGACCATTCTAACACATAGCCAAGATCACTTTGTAGGGTAGCAAATATTGTCAGTGGTGTTAAATCGTTTTACATCATCAGCGAAGAGAATGCAGTTGCTTATAGTGTGATCGCAAAGGTCATTTATGTAAATTAGAATGAGAGTGAGTCCTAGAATGCTGCCTCTGGGGACATGCTGTTAACTGGTGCAGGGTTTGATAGGGCACTCCTTATTTTGACTACCTGCTGCCTGTTTGACAGGAATGCAGCTATCCATTTATGCAGTAATCCAGAAATGCCATAAGAGCGTTTGCAGAAGTCTATGTAAATTGTGCCTATTGCTTTACCCTGGTCGAGTTGTGTAGTCCAAATGTTTCTGCAGTGCAGGAGTTGTAGATTAATTTTCAGGACAAATTTTTTCTAAAACCAAACTGTTTGTTAGAGAGTAGGTTGTTTGTCTCTAAGTGGAGGGTAATGGATTGGTTGATGATGGATTCCATGACTTGATTTTTGCAGGTGACACAACATAATGAGATTGGTCTGTAATTTTCAACTAGGCAGGGGTCTCCCTTTTTGAAGATAGTAATAACTGTGGCTAATGACCATAGGTTGGACAAAGAGCTGGTTCTAAAAGATATCTCATAGATTGTGCTTAGTGGTTCAGCTACGGCAGTGGAAAGCTTTTTTTAAGAAGAAGGAACATAATCCATCAGGGCCAATAGACTAATATGGTTTTAGTTTGTGTAGTGCCTTTTCAATGTTATCTTCTGTAAAATCAATATGTAGCAGATCATTGCAATTAGTTGCAAATATTACTGTATTCATATTCTTACTGATACATGCCAAGAACTCATTTTCGATTAGAGTGCAATATACAGTAAGTTTTAGCAAATAAATAGAAAAATATGATTGATACTTCATTTTCATTTTCAAAATGATTGAAAAAAAACCCTGTTCTGCTGCTCACTAGGATTGTAAATCATTTTCATTTTCAAAAAATTAGAATATCATGCAAAAGTTCATTTATTTCAGTAATGCAACTTAAAAGGTGAAACTAATATATGAGATAGACTCATTACATGCAAAGCAAGATAGTTCAAGCTGTGATTTGTCATAATTCTGATGATTATGGCTTACAGCTCATGAAAACCCCAAATCCACAATCTCAGAAAATTAGAATATTGTGAAAAGGTGCAATATTCTAGGCTCAAAGTGTCCCACTCTAATCAGCTAATTAAGCCATAACTCCTGCAAAGGGTTCCTGAGCCTTTAAATGATCTCTCAGTCTGCTTCAGTAGGAATCACAATCATGGGAAAGACTGCTGACCTGACAGTTGTGCAGAAAACCATCACTGACACCCTCCATAAGGAGGGAAAGCCTCAAAAGGTAATTGCAAAAGAAGTTGGATGTTCCCAAAGTGCTGTATCAAAGCACATTAATAGAAAGTTATGTGAAAAGGAAAAGTGTGGAAGAAAAAAGTGCACAAGCAGCAGGGATGACCGCAGCCTGGAGAGGATTGTCAGGAAAAGGCCATTCAAAAGTGTTGGGGACTTTCACAAGGAGTGGACTGAGGCTGGAGTCAGTGCATCAAGAGCCACCACACACAGATGGATCCTGGACATGGGCTTCAAATGTTGTATTCCTCTTGTCAAGCCACTCCTGAACAACAAACAACGTCAGAAGCGTCTTACCTGGGCTAAGGAAAAACAGACCTGGTCTGTTGCTCAGTGGTCCAAAGTCCTCTTTTCTGATGAGAGCAACTTTTGCATCTCATTTGGAAACCAAGGACCCAGAGTCTGGAGGAAGAATGGAGAGGCACACACTGCAAGATGCTTGAAGTCCAGTGTGAAGTTTCCACAGTCTGTGTTGACTTGTCATCTGCTGGTATTGGTCTACTGTGCTTCATTAAGTCCAGGGTCAACGCAGCCATCTACCAGGAGATTTTGTAGCACTTCATGCTTCCTTCCACAGATGAGCTTTATGGGGATGCTGACTTCATTTTCCAGCAGGACTTGGCACCTGCCCACACTGCCAAAAGCACCAAAACCTGGTTCAATGACCATAGGATTACTGTGCTGGATTGGCCAGCAAACTTGCCTGACCTGAACCCCATAGAGAATCTATGGGACATTGTCAAGAGAAAGATGTGAGACATGAAACCGAACAATTCAGAAGAGCTGAAGGCCGCTATTGAAGCATCCTGGTCTTCCATAACACCTCAGCAGTGCCACAGGCTGATAGCTTCCATGCCACGCCACATTGAGGCAGTAATTGCTGCAAAAGGGGCCCAAACTAAGTACTGAGTACGTATGCATGCTTATAGTTTTCAGAGGTCCGATATTGTTCTATGTACAATCCTTGTTTTATTGATTGCATGTAATATTCTAATTTTCAGAAATTGTGGATTTGGGGTTTTCATGAGCTGTAAGCCATAATCATCACAATTATGGCAAATCATGGCTTGAACTATCTTGCTTTGCATGTAATGGTGGTGCAGGCTGTTAAACGCCTAGCACTTAGTTCCAGCTGCCTGTAATTAGTGCAGGCTCGAATCCCACTAGGCTCAAGGTTGACTCAGCCTTCCATCCTCTTGGGGTAGGTAAACTGAGGACCCAAGTTTGTTGGGGGCAATAAGCTGACTTTGTAACAATGCCACTTAGTAATAAGCAGGCATATACAATGGAATGAAGGCTATTGCTGAGCGCATTGGGTTGTATCCCAAAAATTGTAAGCCGCCCTGAGTCTCCAGAGAAGGGCGGCATATAAATATGAATAATAAATAAATAAATAAATTAGTTTAACCTTTTAAGTTGCATTACTGAAATAAATGAACTTTTGCACGATATTCTAATTTTTCGAGTTTCACCTGTAGTTTATAAATGGCAATGGTTGGTTTCACACCCCAGGTTAAACCAGAAGGTCATAGAATAGGTTGTCACAATGTATGAATCAAGTACTAGTGTATCTTCTTACACTGGTCATTTTTATAGCTCAGACAAGATGTCCTTAACTTTATTTCAGACCAGCAGTAGAGACTTATTAAACAAATCACATTTTCAGTCTATTATCTTTTCCTTTGGCACAGTGAGATAAGAACAAATAGACAAGAAGTCTGAAACATTTGATTTCTTTTTAAGTAGATGCTTTCTTCTCATTTAATTTTTCTATTCTTGTTGAATAAGAAGGATGAATGCATGAACAGCCAGATAGCCAAGTAGAAAGATTTTAATTGTGTCGGTGAAAATGAGAAAAAGGCTTGTTTTACAGAAGTAAATCTGCAGTATTGAATATCCCTTCCATTGCTATTTACTATTAAAGGCATAATATTTCTACCTGGCAGTTTGTGGTGGTAAGAGTGGCGATGAGGACAATGATGTTCAAAATATTTAGTGGTTTGTTGGAATATTCACCTATAATTTACTTTTGGTAGAATTTTTGTAATGAACTTAAAATGCAAACTGACTGTGATAAAATGATGGTCTTAGAGTTTAGCATATTGGCTAATAGATCATCCAAATAAATGGATAAAAACATATGGTGGGGAGGATAAGTTTTCATGACCCCAATTTATTGAATCAGCAAAAATTCCTCTCTGAGTAGCTGTGTTGAAAGAAAGATTGTTGCTATTACCTCAAGGCATGGCAAAATCATTTCAATCTTTTTTCTTTTCTGTTACAATGCCTTGATTCTAGCTAGTAGAGAAATAAATAACCCAATGAAAATGTCTTTTTCTGTCTTGTCCAATAACAAGAGCAGGGTTTGCGTATATGAATATGTGGGTACAGACATAAACTGAAATATATATTTGTAATTAGTTGGGTTTTTAAATCTAATCCCAAACATATGAGCAGGGATCAGTTTATCTAGTATCAGTTTATATATATTGAATCCAGAGTTGTTAAAGGCAGGGGAGAGGGTGTGTGTGTGTATACACCTCCCCTGCCTTTAACAACTCTGGATTCAAAATGAAATTATTGATTCATTAGCCAGCCATAAGGAAATGAACAAATGTTGAAACATTTTGCTTTGAAATACCTGGTGGAATTAGGTTTCTCAACTGCAAAACACTGGAATGCCAGTTTTGAAGAGCAGAGTTAATTTGATTAATTAAACAATTATAGTGCATGTTGTATTTCCTGCAGATTAATGGCCAGATGGGTGGAATCTAATGCTTGAATTTTTCTCCCTTCGTTTTGAGCTATCATATCCAGCTGGCTGCTGGACAACCCTTTACTAGGGCTATTGCTAGTCAATCATTATGTTTAAACAAGCAAACAAGATTAAGAGCTCCTTTTTAGTACTCCTGCAGCATCCTTTGCTGAAATGAAATAATTTTATAGAGTTGGCTCTCTTTATGAAAACACTAAACATTCAGTTCTTATCCTTATTAGCTTTCAATGTTTTCCAGCATTATTTTGTTGGCAGTTAATAGAAAAAATAAAACTTCTATTGAAAATGATGGAGATTTGCAACACAATGAAACAGAACTCTTTTCCTGCAATATATATCCCATCGCACTCATTCAAGCAGGGGAGTCCTGCTACAGACCCCATCAGACAAAGAATTTCAGCTGGTGGGGGTGAGCCCCTACATTGTGAAACTTCTTGCTTTCAGAGGTAAGAAAAGCCCTCAATCTCTTAGGCTTCCGCAAAGGGATCATAACCTGACTGCATAGCCTTCCATGGGAGACATGGGCCCACAAAGCCATGGGGCTGGCTACCTCCCCCCCATACACCTGTATTAACAACTCCTCTCCCATCTTGGAACTCTCCACTTTTTCTAATTTTATAATGTTGCTGTTAAGTTTGCATGTTAAATAATATTAATAATTGAATTTGGCCTGGATCTTTAAACCTATATCTATTTCACAGAGTCATTCAATAAATTGCAATGCCAAGTTGTGTCAGATCAAAACATTTATTTATAACAGAAACAATCAATAAATATATTATTCTTAAATATATACAGAGTCTTTTCTTCTTTCATTCCTCTTAAACAGTCCTTCAAGGAACTAGAAGTCACTATGAGAGATTCACAGTTCTTCCTCTCATAACCTCTTCTTAGATATAGCTAACCTCTTTAGAAAGTCCCTTTCTCTTTAGGTTATAGATCTTCTCTCAGATCTCTTTGCTATATCTTCTCATACACAGACCTCAGTCTGTCAGATCCTAATATCTCCTCAGAGTCTTGGATCTTCTCAGTATCTCCAATCTCCCTCAGACAAAATGAGTCTCCACAGAATCTTCTTAGAATCTCCTCATTTTCTTTCTCATTTGAAAATGACAGTTGACAGCCCTTTTATACTTAGGGGCGTGTCCTACAGTATCACAGTGAGGTGCTCAATGCCACCCTACACACTACTTTCTGACAATCCCCTTCTCTATGCATTTACAGAATTTTTACACATATATATATTGGGCTATATATATACACTATTTACAATCATTGAAATAATTATACTTACATAGTTAAAGGTAATTTTTCTAGCAGGTACATATGTTGTTCTCTAGGCAAGGGCTTGGTGAAAATGTCAGCGATCTGTTCCTCCGTTTCGGTATATATTGTCTTTATGAAACCTGTTTTAGACAACTGTCTAACATGCTTATATTTTATGTCTATGGGCGTGATCTGTGGCCTCTTCAGCTTTTGAAATTTCAATTGCTACAAGATTATCCTCGTGGATAATTATAGGGTATTTGGGTTCTCTCCATAAACTCTTCAAGAGTTCATCGAACCATACTAGGTTGTTGGAGACTTTAGACAAGCATGTACTCAGCCTCAGCTGTGAGGTGGCAATTAACTTTGCTTACCTGAGTACCAATGTACTGGACAGTTATTAAGATATACAATATAACCTGAAGTACTCTTCCTCGATTTGGTATCACCTGCCCAATCAGCATCAGAGTAGGTGTAGAGTTGAGGAATTTCCGAAACGTAAGGCTCAAGTAAGAGTGAGAGATTCGCTGTGCCCTTAAGGTATCTAAGAACCCTCTTGACACCACTCCAATGTATTTGTTTGGGATTTTCAGAATGCCTAGCTAGGATATTTATAGATAGGCTGATGTCAGGCCTAGTCCAACCTGCTATATACAAGAGTGAGCCCAATACGGATTTGTACATAGTTTTATGCACAAAATCCTCACTATCACTATACATGTTTCTTGGGAAATCTGTTTGCATTGGAGTGTCACAGGGCTTGGCCTCTGCCATGTTGCACCTGTCAATCAAATCTAAGATTTTATCCCACTGAGAAAGCTCAAATCCTTTCTCAGTTTTTGTGAACTGAACCCCAGAAATTTGTCAATCTGGCCTAGAGGCTTCAGTGCAAACTTTCTACTTACCTGATCAGAGAAGGATTTACTCCTCTCCTCTGATTTGCTGATGTACAAAATGTCATCAACGTATACAAGGACAGTCTTCTTGATACCATCTTGTTGCCTGATGAAAACACATTCATCAGCTGGTGAGGCGGTGAAACCTATTTGCCTTAGACACTCGGTAAGGCATTCGTACCACCTTCTCCCAGACTGCTTCAGACCATAGAGACTTTTGTTAAGAAGCCAGATTTCATCTTCTCTATGATCTATGCCCGGAGGTGCCCTTACATAGATTTCTTTGTCGAATTTGGCGTGCAAATAGGCCATTTGTACGTCAAACTGCAGAACACTCTCCCCATGTATGGCCGCTATGGTGAGAGCTGTTTTTACGCTCTCAGGGCGTACTGTGGGTGAGAAGGTATCATCAAAATCCTCAGGGTATCTCTGCGAGAATCCCTGTGCCACCAATCTCACTTTGTATAAGAAGTTCCCATCATCCAGTGGCTTCTTCTTATAAACCCACCTTGTGCCAATTACTTTCTTGTCTTTTGGCAATTTAGCAGGTGTGAACACCTCCAGCTTCCTGAGGCTGTTCATCTCCAAATCCATAGCAGCATGCCAATTTCCCTGCTCTTTTGGAGTTAGCTTTAAAATGTCCTCATATCTTTGAGGAGCGGTCGATGCCAAATTTACATTAGATTTCTTATTTCTAGTAGTCCGGATTGGCCTACTAACTGGCTCCTGTTCACAATTTGAATCATCCAGATTATCCAAATTGTCACTGACTTCATCATTGTTAATTTTGCCAATTTTAATTTTGGGATGCCCCTTCTTCCGGGCTTCCCCCATCTGTTTCTTGAGGATTTCCTTAAGGGGCGTGGAGATTGCTCTCTCTCCACTACCTCCTGAGCCAGATGTGTTACCATCATTAGATGGGGTTTGCAACACATTTTTATCCTTGCTGGCCGAATCATAGGCTTGTTTGGGAGCCAGAATCTCATTGGCGTGGATTCTGCTCCAGTTTGTGCTCTCATAGAAGGTGGCCAATCTTGAGATGACAATCCTTTTGTCATTTCCACAAAATTTGTAAGCCTTGGACCCAGGTTCATACCCTATGAATCTTAATTTGATCGACCTCCTGTCCCCTTTCTTCCTTAACTCCTTGGGGACATGCACATCGGCCATCACCCCAAATACATGCAGATGTCTTAAACTAGGTTTGCACCCATAGACCATCTCATAGGGGGTTTTCACTATGACACTCGACCATACTCTGTTGAGAGTGTAGTTGGCATACAATATGGCCTCCGCCCAATATGCAAAATTTAGGCCAGCATCCACAAGGGCGCATCTCATCATTGATTGGAGAACCCCATTTCTCCTCTCTGAAACCCCGTTCTGGAAGGCGGAATAAGGAGCTGTCCTAAGGTGGACTATCCCCCGCTCCTTCAACCAGACAGAGAAGTTGTTAAAATTGAACTCGGTACCTCTGTCAAGATTCTCTGAATCTTGATTTTGTGCTGGTTTAGGATCAAATTATAAAATTCCCTGAATTTTGAAAAGGTCTGATCCTTGGATTTGAGGGGGTACACAAACCCATATCTACTATGGTCGTCCACTATGGTGAGAAAGTAGATGTTCTTACCGAGGGAGGGTTTCAATGGACCCACCAGGTCCATATGCACCAGCTCAAAAATGTGTTTGGATTGCCTCTGGGATTTTCTGGGCTGGCTTCACCCTGGACTTGGCTCCCCTGCAAACAGAGCAATCCATGAATACATTACAACTTTTTACATTCAACCCCCTAGAGCACTCAGCTAGCCTCTGCACAATCGGGAAACTGAGGTGACCTATCCTTCTGTGTAGGAGATGGGCACACTCATTGTGCAGGGGTTTGCCAATGGACAAGGTCTTGGCACCCTTAGACTGTTCATCACTGTGCTCTGTGACAAACCTTACATGTTTGGTTTTATTTACATTACAATTAGTTTTCCCCTTCTCTTGTGTATATCACTCATGGTCAACCTCAGGCTCTGCTTGGGAGTCACCATCTGGATCACCAGCATTGACCTGGTTGCTGGAACCAGACTCCTCAAGCTTTGTAATGGGGGAGTAATGTGGTAGGTTATTGATTCTAATAACCTTTCCCACCATATTGCCATCCTTGGTTACCATGGCTTCTCCTTCTGAGAAGATCACTTTTACATTACATTTTTCAGTAAGTTTTAAAATACTGAGAAGGTCATGTTCCAGTTTTGGAACATATAACACATTGTCAATGTTACCAAGCCCATGTATACTTACATTCCCTATACCTGTGGCCTTTGTTCTCAGGCCATTAACCACGGTTACAATGCTATCATGGTCAAACAGGTCATTCAACAACAGCTTGTTACAAACCATGTGCTTGCTAGCACCACTGTCCAGCAACCATAATTGCTCACGTTTCTGCTTGGTGAGCCTGGGGTAACTCGTCTCAGATATACCTGTGAAGTCATTTTGCTTGTACTGGTTCCTTTTGTTGCTTACATAGCCCCCTTTACCCCTTCTCTGGTTGACAGGTTTTGTTTGGGGGTTCCTTTTAGGAGTGGGTGACCTCTTTCTGTTTCTACTGTTTGAGCGTCCCCTTTGATTTGTCCTTGGGCCCACAACTTTAGGACAATCCCTCCTAAAATGTCCCATTGATCCACAACCATAGCACTCACCAATTGTGTTTACTCTACTGGGACTTGCAGTCCCTCTAGTCATCCCCTTTTCTTTATGAAAGGCTGCCCTATCCTTCCTGAAATTAAATTCTGCAATGAGCTTGCCAGTCAGAACTTCCAGGGATATACCATTATAGTTGGAGTTATCCAATTGGGGAAAAAAATTGTCCCAACTGGCATCCAAGGAATTAATAATGATACTTATTAAACTCCGTTCAGAGACGGGTTCCCCCCTTGAATTTAATTCCTCCCTCATCCTCTTTAAATTACAGAGGTGCTCATTGATATCCATTCCAGCCCTTAATTTGGACGAATGGAATTCTCGGGAAATTCTGGCTGTGGCATTACAATTCTTAGAATTAAACATGTTAAATAAAATTTCCCAAAGCTCACATACAGTGAGACCATGGGGGATGCTAGTGTAAAGTGCTGGATCAATTGAAAGGAGAATCAGACAAAAAATCTTATGGTGAAGCATGTCTACTTCCATAAACCAGGGCTTGTGAGGAGGATTTATTAGTAAATCAAGCCCATTTTCCCTCATTAGTATCACCTCGATCTCCCTGGCCCATTCATGCAAGTTTCTCCCAGAAACAGACAGCTTATTAAAACTTAAAGGCAACAAGTTAGCATTTCCCTCTTTAAAAGAGTTACTTTTGTATCCATTGTGTTGGTATTCCCTATCAACACAATAAGGGAGGGGTATGGTAACAGCAGGCCTGTTCCCCATTGGCCTAGATGTGAGCAATTGCTCCTCCCAGATGGGAGGGGGAACAAAAACCTTTTGCACATGTGCAGAGCTCATTCTGGCTTGGCCTTCGCAGAAGAAGGAGCTCGTCGGTTGAGCTTCTGAGGTAGGCCTCTGGCCTGCCTTGGGAGGTTCCAACTGGGCATGTGCAGATGCCATTTGAAGAGGAACGATGCTGGAGAAGGGGCTCTTCGCTGGGGCTTCTCCAGAAAAACTTGGGCCAGGTAAGCAAGCTGCAGGAGTAGTGCCTGGGTAGGCCAGGGGGTTGGCAGCATAGGGAGCGTGTGCTGGGAGCCTTCCTTGTAGGTCGTGGTAGCCTGGGGCTCGTCTAGATGACCACAGGTAGAACGGGTCCCATCGTGGCTGCAAGTAGACCAGGGCCTCTCTGGGTAGCTTGGAGTAGACCAGGTGGCTGGGGGGTGTAGGAAATTTGTTCCAAAGGCCGAGTTTAGAGTTTTTAAGGCCTTTTGGATTTCTTCCTCAATAGGTGAGCTGTTTTCTGCTTGTTGCTGGGCTGTCATTGCTGGTGGGGTCAGCCTTTGGGCTGGCTGGCTATTGTGGGCTGCTGCAGTGATAGGCGCTGCCAGGAGAGTTGCTCTTAAGCTGTGCCCATGCTGGCTAGGCAGGGTCTGTTCCTCAGCTAGGAAGGTGGCAGGCACCATTTTAAAGTGAGATTTTTGAATCTCCTGCCTTTGGGCAGCCATTTTGTTGGGTGGGAAAGCCAAAAGAGAGTGCTTTTGGCTTTCTGCACTTGTCATGCCAGCAGCTAAGGGGGTTTCAGGGCAGGTCTGGGTGACCCTTACCAGTCTGCTGTCTTCATGGGCCTCAGTCCTGGCCCTGACTGCTTCCCCTGGTGCAATCTGGTGGGCTGGATTGCAGAGATCTGGAGCCATGAGTGAGTGAGAGGTTTTGACAGCTTTCAGGTTCCTTTCCACGTTGCTTGCTGTCTCAGACTCTGTTTCTGTTCTGTTTTGTGATGCCAGGAGCCTTGCTTTGGCTCTGGCCATCACCCTGGCACTTTTTCTGGTAGCTTTTAGAGTTGGCATTGTTGAATGACTTGAAGATAGATAGGTTTAACTAACCATCCACTGCTACCAAATTGTTAAATAATATTAATTGAGGTTGGCCTGGATCTTTAAACCTATATCTATTTCACAGAGTCATTCAATAAATTGCAATGCCAAGTTGTGTCAGATCAAAACAGATTTATTTATAACAGAACAATCAATAAATATATTATTCTTAAATATATACAGAGTCTTTTCTTCTTTCATTCCTCTTAAACAGTCCTTCAAGGAACTAGAAGTTACTATGAGAGATTCACAGTTCTTCCTCTCATAATCTCTTCTTAAATATAGCTAACCTCTTTAGAAAGTCCCTTTCTCTTTAGGTTATAGATCTTCTCTCAGATCTCTTTGCTATATCTTCTCATACACAGACCTCAGTCTGTCAGATCCTAATATCTCCTCAGAGTCTTGGATCTTCTCAGTATCTCCAATCTCCCTCAGACAAAATGAGTCTCCACAGAATCTCCTTAGAATCTCCTCATTTTCTTTCTCTCATTTTTTTTCTTTCATATGAAAATGACAGTTGACAGCCCTTTTATACTTAGGGGCGTGTCTTACAGTATCACAGTGAAGTGCTCAATGCCACCCTGTCATTGGTAGGTTTGATCACCCCATCAAACTCTACTAATTTGTAAACTGCATAGTAACTCCAGAAAGTTCTACTTTCTGACAATAACCTGACTGCATAGCCTTCCATGGGAGACATGGGCCCACAAAGCCATGGGGCTGGCTACCTCCCCCGCATACACCTGTATTAACAACTCCTCTCCCATCTTGGAACTCTCCACTTTTTCTAATTTTATAATGTTGCTGTTAAGTTTGCATGAAGAGTCAGACGCAGAGTGCTTCAGTGAAGAGTTTATTAGTGACTACAGCTCATAACAGACCCGATTTAGCTGGGCTGCGGCTGCTACTTATATCCAGCAGCCGCAGTTGCCAGCCAATCAGAGTGCAGGATTTTCCCGCACTTTTTAAACCAATCATTTCTGACATTTTACAAGAACAGTTCAAACTAAACCAATGACATTCAAACCTGCATACATAACAGTTGCTTTACATTTAAAATGTTTTTGAATCCTATTCAGTTTTTAATATTTATTTATTATTATTTATTATTTAATTACATTTATATGCCGCCCTTCTCCGGAGACTCAGGGCGGCTTACAGTTTTTGGGATGCAACCCAGTGTGCTCAGCAATTTGACATATAAATAAATAAATAAGTGTATGTGTATGCACACACACACACGATGCACACACACACACATATGGAAAAGGTTCTGCCTCTGCCTACCAGCATCAGTCAGTATTCATCTGGCTAGCACAGCCGTGGGCAAACTACGGCCCGGGGGCCAGATCCGGCCCGTTCGGCTGTTCTATCTGGCCCGCGGAGCCGAAAGAGCGAAGGGTTCTCTTGCTGTCCCAGAAGGCTATGTGAAGTAATCTAACTTTGAATTTATATTAGTTCACACAAACACTCCATCCATGCTTTTGTTCCGGCCCTCCGGTCCAGTTTGAGAACCCTCTGTGGCCCTCGAGTCAAAAAGTTTGCCCACCCCTGGGCTAGCATCCTGTCAGTGTGTGAGAGAGTTGAGGGCTGTTTGGAAAGTGAAACAGTATTTGCTGTATGAGCAAGAAGGAGACAGCAAGGAGCCTGAACGTGGCTTAGCTCAACTCTTCTTTAGTAAAGCTGCTTGGTGCTGGGAAACTAAAACTGAAACTGAAACTCCTCTCCTCTGCTTGTGTTTTGCATTTGGAACAGATTTCTTTTCAGGTGGGGAGGGGGAGTAGAGCTCTTTAGCATCGGAGCGTGTTAATAATAATATAAGAAATACTAATGCTCTGATGGTCATTTTGAAAAATCCTTCCTTAGTGAGCACCAAGAAGCCAAGAGGAACATACGCACCGAATTTCAAGTTTGTAGGCTTCATGGTTCTGGAGATTTTGTGATGATGCATGAGTGGTATTTCCCTTTTATATATAGACATATACTATATAGAGATACTATACAGACAGACATAGACACACAGACACACAGACACAGACACACACTGAACTATTGAACTCTGGTTTATAAGCCTGCCCCTTAAAGCTACCCGATCTAGATTGTAAACATGTGAATGATCATTATATAACACCAAAGAGTCTACTTTTTTGTATTCGTTTGCTGCTGTCTAGTGATTCTCTGGATTGGCGCAAGTCAACCTAGAGAGTCCTATTTTTCCTTCCACCAGAAGTGCCCTTGAAATAATGTTTCCCTGGAGTTACCCCTCACTTGTATTTTTGCTTTAGGGGTAGGGAGCAGTGTGAGGAGAAGTGGCCCATGTAGAGTCATCACTTAAGGACTGTTCCCACCAGGAGCTAATTAGCTTTTTACACTTTTTTAAAAAATAGGCAGGTGAAGAGTCAGGTTTTTTTATTACTTACTTACTTATTTATTTGCCATCCATCCAGAGTGCAACTGTCCCACTAGAAACATTGTCTTCAACAGCCAATGTTTATTTATAAATTGCCCAGCATATGCCCAGCATTGCTCAGCATTTTCAACCCAAAGCATCTTTAGTGGCTCTTAACTAGCTCTTCACCTGCCTGGTTTTTTTTATATAAATGGAAAAAAAGTCAAGGAGGTGAAATTAACCTGTAACAGCTACTCCTTGATGATGCTCTTGGTGAACCTCTGTGAAGCATGTAATTTTTGATAATTAACTAGTACCAATCATGGCATTAAATGTTGGTTCCAATATGTATCAAGAATTTTTGCGTAGAACTTCAACCTTTCTGGACTTTTCTTCTCTCATAGGTGAAGCATGGAACATTAAAATGGTTATTCCCCACGAACCACAGAACAACTGTGCAAAAGGTGGGGAAGGGATTGGATAGCTCTGTCCCTAATTACATTTCTGGTGTTTTCCAAGTGCTATAGGGATGGATGTAGATATGGGTTTATCTTATTCTCCTTTATTATCCATAAACTTTTAACAGCTCCAATATACAAGATACTGTTCTGACTTTAATGTATTCCTACCTGTTATGAACATGTTTGGAAAACTTAGTTTATATTGTATACCACTGAAAGATGTAGATCTATCCTCAAATTTGGAGCATTCTTTTAAAAATACAAAACACCCAAAGCTTTTAGATATCCCTGAAGTTACATTTTGGCCTCTCAAGAGATTTTTCTCTAAAAAACAGGATGGGGGGAAAGGTTTAATGATCCATATCATGTTAATGATCAAGAATTGTCTCTTCTCCCAAATGTTTCTTAGTATGTTTGTGTGTATTAAACTTAGTGTTCCTAAGTACATTGTTTTAAAATATTTTTAACATAGTACATAGCTTAGTTCTAAATCTTATGGCTTGGCTGGGGAAGATTAATAAGTTTCAGTGGAGACACTTCCGGGTTGAGCCCTCTCGCTAACGGGCGGCGGTTTGCGATCGTGCGTGACCGCAGCCTGGCTCTTTCATCTGAAGCTGCCTCGTAGGGGCGGCAGAGAAAGGGAAAGCTGCCAGACAGAGTGAGGGGAGCCGCATCTCCCCCCTCTGAGTCTGGTCTTTTCCCTCCAAAGACGACAAGAAGCGGTGGTCAATATGGCCACCTTGAAGAGAAGGTCTCAACTGGATTAAGATTTGTGCAGGAGGAAAGAAAGAAGTTGACAGCAGAAGAATCGGGAGTATTGGAAGGTAAAATCAACAAAGGTACCCCGGGACTAAGATAAAAATGAGCTTTTTAAAAAAAAAAAGAAGCGGCGCAACTATCAAGTGAAGGAAAAAATAGTAAAATATTTTTGACAGCTATAAGGGGCTTCGAACCGGGAAAGGTAGAAGCCGGCGTAAGAATTTAAGTTTGAGGCTCGAAAAACCCTGAATATTAAAACAAAAGGAAGGGGAGAAGATTTTTTGTGACAGAAAGTGCCACTCAGTGGATAAAAACTGCAATTTAAAGAAGAAGGAAAATATCTTGTTCCTTTGTGGATTGGAATTGTTACAATTTTAAACAAATATTGAAACAAAAAAGCAAGAACTACAGAAGGTGAAAGTTTGAACTTAAATAAAAGACAGACTACTGGACTAGTTGGTGATATTGATACAGACTCTGGGCGTGGGTTGAGATCTCTAAAAAAAATTTAAAGAAAAAGAAATAAGGAAAATAAAAACTTTTGTGGCCATACAAGGAATTAAAAATGGAATCTAAAAGCATGAAAGAACTGCTACAGGAAGTGACTGAATTAATTTGGCTTTTGGTCGAAGACATGGAAATGGCGCACAAAGAACAAGAAGAAGGAATCCTGGAAAGGGAGCCAGCACAAGGGAAAGCCATCTTAAAGAGACAACTAACACAAAGATCATTACAAATAAAAGGGAAAGGAAGGGTGGTCCAAAAAATGAAATCTAAGAAAGCAATTAAAAAGGGGAACATTTATGGAATTAGGCAAGGTAGAAAGGCCCAGAAGAAAAGAGAGCAGAAAGGTAATGAGAGAGAGAGGATTCAAATTGGATGGAGAAGGGACATAGCAGAAAGAGGAGGAGGGGGAACAAGGAACAGGAGCAGAAGATAGAGAAATATGGGAATTATATAATGAAGAAAGAAACTCGTTTACATAGAGATAATGGCTAAGGTATTAAGAAGGGGTTCTGCATGGAGAAGATGGGTAATAAGAATATACCGTAATTATTAAAATATAAAACAATAGAGGGGCTACTGACAACAATTTTTTAGATGAAGGTACACTCTCACTTTTACTTATAAAAAGGTAAATGTTGATTAGATAAATTGAATTAATTGAAAATTCTTGAAGATGTCTAAAAATGAGAGTTGTCAGTAATCAAGGTTAATTATTTTTACTATTACTTTGAAATTATAAATAAATTTTAAATTGGGGGATATGTGTTGCAGAACCCGACTGAAAAGATATATAATGTTATGTAGTTTTTCTTCTCTTCTTTTTCTTACTCTATCTTTTGCAAAGGGAATGATTATTATAATGTTATTATGTTAATCACTGAGGTGACACTTTCAAAGTAGTAAAGGGGGTAAGTCTAGGTTTTTTAAAATTCTTTTTTGTGTTAAAGCTTGTATTGATTTAGAATTATGGAAAGAATACGTGATGAAAGGGCAAATCTGACGGATAAAAGAAATATGTAAATGATAAAAGAGCATTAATAATGTGAAGATAGTTTAAGGATAGATATGGCTTTTTTTACAATCTGGGCTGTGCTGATTCTCCTGGGTTGGGGTTATTTAATTGGGGTTTTAAATGTTAATTCGGCTTAATTGTTTAATACCTTTTTAATTAATTTATTTACTGTCATATTTTAATTGTAAGCCACCCCGAGTCCTCGGAGAGGGAGTGGCATATAAGTTGAATAAATAAATAAATAAATAAATAAATAAACAAATAAATAAATAAATAAATTTTATTCTTTATATGATGAGCAAACATATTGTTATTTTTAAAAGAAATATAAATGCTTAAGAACTATTTATAATAATTTGAAATGAAATGGGGTTACATAGATTGAGATTAAGATCTGAGACTAGGATTAATTTGTTTGGCTCTTTGTCTGCAAAAAATGGAATGGAAGTAAAAATGGGATAAAATATGAAGTTAAATGTTAAAAATACTATAAAACTATTGTCATATTTGCATGTAAAAGTGATGACCCGGAAATATGCTGTCTACTGAAAAGAGACTTATTTAAATTGTTAAAAATTGAATAAAACCTGTTTGGAAAAAAAAAAGTTTCAGTGGAAATCTAGAACCTCATTGAAACTTGTAATTGGTCATAGAGAATTAATTAGTAGCCGTCATGATACTTGATGTTTATACAAATCTGTATCAAGAGACACCCTGAGTAAGAGTCCTGGATAAGCATTGAGATGCAAATATATATCTACATATCTCTGCATTATTTATTAAAGATGAAGGAGATTCTGTCCCTTCACCCTTCTTTTTGAGTTAAAGACTGCAATAAATTTGAATGCAAGAGATCATCCATACCCAATCCAATGACTTAGAACATTGGGAGCTGGGAGCCCAAATACTATGGGATGCATGCACTTATCAAAAGCTCCTGAAAATTATTTCTATAAATCTTCACCTCATTACTGAAAGTCTATATGTATTCATATTAATATTCAGAATGACCTCTTATATGATTCATATCAGGATTAGGGTGGGAGTGGGGAAGAGCTATCAAAATGTAAAGTACTCTTGCAAAGTTTCATACAGGTAGTCCTCGACTTATGACCACAGTTGACCCCAAAATTTCTGTTGTTAAGTGGGACATTTGTTAAATGAATTTTGCTCTGTTTTATGACCTTTCTTGACACAATTGTTAAGTGAATCACTGCAGCTGATAAATTAGTAATCCTGGTTGTTAACTGAATCTGGCTTTCCCCATTGATTTGGCTTGTCAGAAGGTCACAAAAGGTGATCGCATGTCCTTGGGACACAGAAATAGTCATAAGTATGAGCCAGTTGCCAAGCATCTGAATTTTGATCACATGATCATAAGGATGCTCCAAAGGTCGTAACTGTGAAAAACAGTCATAAGTCACTTTTTTTCCAGTGCTGTTGTAAATGAACTGTTGTAAGTCAAGGCCTACCTGTATATGGTCTTGAGATCTGTAAGTGTGGTTGGAAGTGTTGTGGATAATGGCACAGACTGGGCTGGTAGTGAATTATCAAATGGACAGTCCCGGATATTTGCTGGAAAAAAACAAGGATCTGCTTCCATGAGCCATCTATGTCAGGGATCTCCAACCCCGATGGGTGGATTGGAGCCAGTCCATGGCATGCCGGCAACCAGGTGGTCAAACAAGCAAAGCCCCATCTGCGGGATGCAGGTAGCACACGAAACCATGCCCCCTCCAGACCACGTAAGTCCGTTCTCCATGGAACGGGTCCCTGGTGCCCAAAAGATCGGGGGCCACTGATCTATATGATGTGGCACTGGACTCTGTGATCATTTTCCTCCCCTTAGGAAACAAATCTGTGACAATAATGAGAGGAACAGTATTCTGAGACTTCTGTGTCAGACACTGATGTCTCCTCTCACCAAAGTAAAGAATTGTTCCGTGATGTTGTTGCTCATGCCAGGATGAAAAATTATCTTCCTGCCTGTACTAATAGTGGTTACATAATAATAGTATTTGAGCAGTTCCATCAGACAGACCTTACTGAATTCTAGGCATCAGTGGCTCGAAAATGTAAAATTGTCCTGCTTTCACGTTTCTGAGCATGAATGAAAATTGCTATCCTCCTCTAGAACTGGGGTCTCCAACCTTGGCAACATTAAGACTGGTGGACTTCAACTGAATTGAAGTCCACCAGTCTTAAAGTTGCCAAGGTTGGAGACCCCTGCTCTAGAACACTGAAACTCACAGAGAACATCTTTGCCTGAACTCTGACCTTGCAAAGTTGCCTGGCAAAGTAGGAGAATTCATATTCATCTGGGAATTAATTGGCTTCCTTCCCATATTCAGACACCTCCAGAGATATTGTTCAGCCCAGAAGTGATAAGGACTGAAATGGCAATGCGTAGGAATGCCCAGAGATACAGTCTAGTGGTGTTTGTGCAACATCTTAAACCAGGTTAACCAAATACATTTCCTGTATTTAAATAAGGTATTGTGCCCAAACATATGAATGATATATCACTTAACATAATGGCCTGGTTCACTTGCCTGTTAAGACAATGCTGGCTCCCAACAATATAGAACAAAGGTGTCAAATTCAAGGCCCGGGGACCAGATCTGGCCCACAGGGTGCTTAGATCTGGCCCATGGGGCTGCCCTGGAATCAGCGGATCGGGCCACAGTGCCTCTGCCAGTGAAAATGGAGCTCACAAGGGCTGCAGGTGGCCCTCAAAAGTTGAATTTTCACTGGCAGTGGGTTGCAGGAGGCCGTTGCAGCTGAAAACAGAGCTCGGAAGCCTGTTTTCACTGGCAGAGCAATTGGACCACCACAGGTGCCCCCAACACGAGTGACGTTGAGCTGGCCACACCCACCTGGCCATGCCCACCCCGGCCCCCTGAGGTCAAACACAACCCTGATGTGGCCTTCAATGAAATTGAGTTTGACACCCCTGATATAGAGTAATGAATCAATAAGGCTACAATGAAGGTAAATTGAATCTGTTGGCAGCCGTTTGGAAATACTTTGTTATTGCCTTCTACCAGCATAATTCCTGAGTTTTCCATCTATCCTGGAATTTACTGGTGGCTTCCCATCCAGTTATTAATTCATCAAATCTGCTTAGGTTCAAGATCTCATCAAGTCATCCAGATGTGGTCAACTTCTGAGTTGAAGATTCCTCAACCTTATTTTAATCTAATTTAGAATATTATACAGTTCTGGCCCATTTCTGTTACCTGATTGTACAAACCTTGCTGGACTTACTGCTATTTTTAGAATAACTTAATGTTATTCTTAATGCTATTTTTAATGTTTAATGTTAGTTTTAGAAACTTATAATTAATGCTACTTTTTAGAAACATGTATGTTACTGACAAGAGATTGGGAAGATTCTTGAAAAGGCCAAGCTTCCTCATCATCTATTCCCCCAGTAACTATACACTTAACTTTAAAAAAAATCTTTAAAAGTCTTCTTAAAAGTCTTTTTAAAAAAACAGCAAGGTGGCAAATGTGAATCAGAAAAGCAGATGTTCAGTTAAACATCCACCATCCTTCTGAGATTCAGTCACTTAATTAAATTCATTTCCCCTTTTTTGGGTAATATAGATTTTGCTTTACAACAAATCAATGATAATTAGAAATGTCAATTATCAATGACTCTTGGCCACATCTGCCTTTTAACCAGCCAATATTCCTTTCTTTGTTTCAATAGTAAGCCTGTTTCTTTAACTCAGTATGCTGCTCCTTATTCACAGTGATTTCCCAGATGCATACAAACAATGCAATCATTTAACCAAACGAACAGGATAAACTATCTGTGATTTCACTGAACTCATATAGAATGTTTTGATTTCCCAAATTGGGGGTTGGGATTGGAGATTGCCAGGGATTAGGTGTGTAGGATTTTCTAAATACCTATATCAGGGGTTGTTAAGTTTGCATGAAGAGTCAGACGCGGAGTGCTTCAGTGAAGAGTTTATTAGTGACTACAGCTCATAACAGACCCGATTTAGCTGGGCTGCGGCTGCTACTTATATCCAGCAGCCGCAGTTGCCAGCCAATCAGAGTGCAGGATTTTCCCGCACTTTTTAAACCAATCATTTCTGACATTTTACAAGAACAGTTCAAACTAAACCAATGACATTCAAACCTGCATACATAACAGGGGTGTCATGCTCAATTTCATTGAGGGCTGCATCAGGGTTGTGTTTGACCTTGGGGGGGGATAAGTGGGTGTGACCAGGGTGGGCCTGGCCAGCTTGATGTCACTCATGTGACTGTGGTGGCCAGAGCACTCTGCCAGTGAAAACAGAGCTTGGGTGGGCCATGCATGGCCGTCCCAAGCTCCATTTTTGATGGCACAGGCATCACAGGCCACTCTGCTGTTTCCAGGGCAGCCCCATGGGCCAGATCTAAGCACCCTCCGGGTGACCCGTGGTCTTGAGTTTGACACCTCTGACCGATACCTATACCTACCCTTTATAGCAGGGGTCTCCAATAAGCCGGGCGGACTTCAACTCCCAGAATTCCCCAATCCTAACCCTAACCCTAACCCTAACCCAGCTCGCTGGGGAATTCTGGGAGTTGAAGTCCGCCCGACTTAAGTTGCCAAGGTTGGAGACCCCTGCTTTATAGGGTGTTTTTTTTAGATGTTCTCAATTGCTTCCAAACTAAAGCTCTGTAGTGAATATGTGTAGAATGGCAGTTTTACACTTGTCAACAAAGACAATTTTCCTTAGTCATTATAGGGCTAGAACTATTGTTTTGTTTTATCTTTTTTAATTGTGGTGGTTAATTTAAACCACATGTCCATTTAAACCAGTATGGTAACAGCAGTTGCCTCTCAGAAAACCTGGAAGTGGAAAGTAGCCATAATATAAACTAGGTTCCTTCTCCTTTCTTGTTCTGCTGCTAGATATTTACACTCAGGCATCCAAAGCAGTAATGGCAAAGGTAAGAAGAGCAGCAATTTGAACTTTTCTATCTAGCACAGTGTTTGTCATCCTTAGCAACATTAAGATACAGGGACTCCAACTCCCAGAGTTCTCCAGCTAGTGTGTATCTGTTCCATAAGTCCTGGATGGAGGTGATAGAGGTTGAGAGTTATCTTTAGTGTTCTGATGGATCTTCTGGGTAGGGGTTTGCAAAAGATCTTCGATGCCAGATTTAATTATTTACAGAAGCATTGCACACTGCAACACACCATAGAATACATACATACATATACCCTATACCCATTATTTCTTTTCAGGATATACAGTCTTTTGCAGGGTGCAGAAAAAGAGTAAGAATTAATAAACCAAATCAATTAAATCACAAGGAAAAGAAAAGGAAGTTCAAATTAGTTTCTACCAGCAGTATTTTCTATATCTCTCCATATCTTTCCATCCTTGGAAACCATCCTTGCCTCCTTCATGGTCATATACTACTACATGCATTGGTTTTATTCTTTATCTCTTAACATCTCTCTTTCCAAGGACCTCATCAGATTCATCCAGTCTTATGTTATGTTCCTCAGTCTTCCCCTTTCTCTCAATACATTCATTCTTCATATATTTTGTTATGTATGTAGGTTTGAATGTCATTGGTTTAGTTTGAATTGTTCTTGTAAAATGTCAAATAGGATTGGTTTAAATAGTGCGGGAAAACCCTGCACTCTGATTGGCTGGCAACTACGGCTGCTGGGTATAAGTAGCAGACACAGACCAGTCAAGTCGGGTCCATTCGAGCTGTAGTCACTTAATAAACTCTTCACTGAAGCTCTTCGCGTCTGACTCTTCATGCAAACTTAACACTGGCGATGAGGATGGGATTCCCCTGAAGAAGAGACGATGCAGAAGACAAGCAGAAGAGCGAGATGGCTGCGCTGAACACCCCCTCAGCTCCATTCGATCTGGCGGCAAAAGACTGGGAATCGTATGCGGATCGCTTCCAAATGTATTTGGAAGGAAATGACCTCGCCGACATCTCTGAGAAGCGGAAGAGGGCGGTCTTTCTCATGCACTGCGGTCTGGCAGTCTTCAAGATGGCGAAGGCATTGGCGGGAGCTGCAGACATGAAGGTAATGGAATGGCCTGATTTAGAAAAGCTTTTAAGAGCCCATTACGCCCCACAAGTATCGTGCCTCATTAAGTTTTACTGTTGGGATCAAGGGGAAAGCGAAAATGTTAACGACTTCATGGCAAGTTTAAGGGACATTGGGGGTGCTTGTGAGTTTACCAACTTAGAAGAGGCCATGCGTGATCGGTTTGTTCTAGACCTTAAAGATAAGGTCTTACAGAGCAAATTACTAATGAAACCTAAGATCACATTTAAGGAGGCCATAGAGGAAGCTGTTTCAGCGGAAGCAACCAAGTCCTCAGCAGCAGCCATGAAGAAAATTAACAAGGCCTCAAGCCATTCTGATGTGGAAAAGTCCACAACAACCCATTGCGAGCAAATAGATTCTGATTCAGATTGTGGTGAGGTGGAGGAAGGAATTTATAGACTCAGAATGGAGAAGAAAAGGAAAGACTTTGGAAGAAAGAGGCAAGACCTTTATTGCAGAGGCTGTGGGGGCACCCTGCACTGAATGCAAGTTTTAGACACCATCTGCCTCATGTTGTGAGAAAAGAGGTCACCTAGCAAGAGTCTGCAAATCATCCAGAACTCCACCTAGTAGGAAGAAATTTCCTGAGAAAGAATTCAAGCCCAACAACTTCAGTGAGAAAATGGGGCACAACTCAGAAGCAAATGGGAAGAATAAAACTCATCAAATAGTCACCATTGGTCATTCTTCACCCTTGAGAAGCAGAAAAGTACATGTGAAGGTACTCATTGAAGGAAGGCCTTGCCAAATGGAAGTGGACTCAGGCTCCTATTTATCTATGGTGTCATGGGACACTATTCACAGGCTACTTTCCAACATTCAGAAGAAACATTTCCAGAAGCAAGCACTGACTCTTAAAGACTACCAAGGGATTCCAGTAGTTGGAACAAGATTCCAGTAGTTGGAACAAGAGAATTCAACGTGTTCAAAGGCCACAAAACGCCCTGACCATCGTGGGACAAGGATCGCCCTTGCTGGGACATGAGTGGTTCAGTCCACTAGGCATCAAGGTGACTGGCATCAATCATGTGAGCAACTCTGAATGGGAGGAGGCCTTGAAGTCTGAGTTTCCAGAGGTCTTCAGCAAAGGATTGGGCAAGTATATGGGGACCCCTATCACTTTCAACCTAGATCCCAAGGTGCCCCAATCTTTAAAGCCCAGAAGGGTCCCATTTGATTTAAAGGAAAAAATTGATGCACAATTAGACAAATTAATAGCTCAAGGGGTTTTAGAGCCCACTGACCACTCCAGATGGGAGACACCCATAGTCACACCAGTCAAGACTGATGAGTCAGTAAGAATCTGTGGGGACTATAAGGGGACACTGAACCATGCGTTGCAGCAGAGCACATACCCAGTTCCAGTGGTGCATCATCTGTTACATTCACTTGGCAGGGGTACAGTCTTTGCCAAATTGGATCTGGCCCAGGCGTATCAACAACTAACAGTTGATGATGCCACTGCAGAGGCCCAAACCATTGTGACTCATAGAGTCACAATGTAAAAGGTTACAGTTTGGAGTAAGCATGGCACCAGACATCTTTCAAAGCCTTATGGAAAGAATGCTCCAAGGACTGCCAGGGGTAGTGCCTTACTTTGATGATGTGTTAATCTCTGCTGAAAATAACACTCAGTTACAAGAAAGACTCAGAGAAGTCCTTACCAGATTCAGGAAAGTGGGGTTAAAAGCCAAGGAAGAAAAATGCACTCTTAAAACTGACAAGGTTGAGTTCCTGGGCTACATGATTGACAAGCATGGCATCCACCCTACAGAAGCAAAGGTTCAGGTAATCAAAGAAGCCCCTAGACCAAAATGCAAAACAGATTTGCAAACCTTCCTTGGACTTATTAACTTTTATCACATGTTCCTACCTCAGAAGGCAACCATTGCTGAACCATTGCACAGATTACTTGACAAAAAGTCTGTTTGGGTCTGGGGAAGGAAGGAACAATCAGCATTTAACAGTATTAAAAGACTAATCACGTCTGATGCTGTACTGATACAGTTCTCTGAGAATTTACCTGTTATACTGACTTGTGATGCATCCCCTTTTGGAGTGGGGGTTGAGCCACAGGCTTCCCAGCTGGAGGGAAGCCCCTATTGCATTTTACTCTCGCACCTTGACCAAAGTAGAGAGGAATTACAGCCAATTGGACAAGGAAGCATTGGCACTTGTTGCAGCTGTTAAGAAATTTCATGAATATCTGTATGGGAGAACATTTACCATAGTTACAGATCACAAATCTTTGTTAGGCATTGTGGCAGGAGATAAACCTACACCTACTATCCTGTCACCAAGAATGCTGAGATGGACTGAATTTCTTGATGCTTATTCATACAAACTTATCCACAAGCCTGGCAAGGACATTGGACATGCTGATGCTGAGAGCGTTGCCCACTTCCTTGCCACAAGGAGGACTTTGAACCTGAAACACACACCTTTTTCCTAGAAACTGTTGCCAAGCTTCCAGTGCATGCTGCTGAAATTGCCAGAGAGACTGCCAAAACACTTTATTGGCTCCTGTTATAGGCTGGATTAAGAAAGGTTGGCCTCTTCAAGATCTACCTCACCTTGCCCAACCTTTTAAGTCCAGGCAAACTGAATTATCTGTATTAAGAGGATGTATTTTGTGGGGTAACAGGGTGGTTATTCCTGCAAAACTGCAAAGAGAGGTTTTGGAAATGTTACATGAGGGTCATCCTGGTATTGTAAGGATGAAGGGATTGGCCAGGAGTTATGTATGGTGGCCAGGTATTGACAAAATGGTTGAAAACTGGGTTGCATCTTGTCCCAACTGTCAGGTAGTCAGGCCTGCCCCACCTCTTGCCCCCACACAGGAATGGGAATGTCCTAGGGGCCCATGGTCCAGGATCCACATTGATTTTGCTGGCCCTACCAGAGGGCACACCTTCCTTATTATAGTAGAGGCATAATCCAAATGGCTAGAGGTAATCCCAAAGGCATCCACCACCACTGATGCTGTCATTAAGCAGCTCAAAAAACTTTTTGTAACCCACGGGTTACCTGATGTTCTTGTCTCTGGCAATGGCCCTCAATTTACATCCAACCTTTTTGAATCCTATCTAGCACAACAGGGTATCAGACATGCCCTTACTGCCCCTGGGCACCCTTTGGCTAACGGCTGGGCTGAACGCATGGTACGTTTTACCAAGGAGAAGCTTCAGCAACTGGGTCCTGGGGACATCACTGAGAAAGTTGAAAAACTTCTTAGTGTTCAGCACATCACTCCTAACCCATCTAATAACTTATCCCCAGCAGAGTTGTTGATGGGTAGAAACTTAGATCTTCCCTTGACCGCCTTCATCCCACTTACGCACCCAACGCACCACTAGATTCCACTTCCAAAGTTCGCACATTCAGTGTGGGTGATTCTGTGTATGCTAAGAACCTTATGGGTGAACCTTTGTGGATTCCTGCTGAGATAATTCAAATCACAGGCCCTCGTTCTTACAGGGTGCAAACAGAGGATGGACTCCTCTGGAGCAGGCACATTGATCAACTTAGGTCCAGGTTCTCTCAGGAACATTGCACTTGTTCCTCTCTAGTTCCCTCACCTGATGTCAATTCTAGGGGGGAAGGGGAGGAACAGGAGGAAAATCAGCAAGCAAGAATCAACCCCATTTGTAACGAGCCATTACGACAGGAACCATTCCAAAACCTGTCACAATGCCAAAATGCATCCTTAGAAGTGGAAGATTGTATATCACTACCTGACTTGGGTGCTGACATTGGGCTGGAGATGGGTTGGGAGGAGAGACCAGATTCTAACAATCAAACAGGGTCTTCTTTCACAGGAAGTCCCAGTGGGGAAATGTCAGCAGAACATTTCCTCTCTCACTGGGTGAGAATGTTAAAACTTCTGAACCACAAAGGTCTCAACGTGCAAGAGCCCCACCTATTTAAAAGAATACATTAGATAGGTTGGGGTTTGGTATGGACTGAACCTAGTGGGGAGGGGTGTTATGTATGTAGGTTTGAATGTTATTGGTTTAGTTTGAATTGTTCTTGTAAAATGTCAAATAGGATTGGTTTAAATAGTGCGGGAAAACCCTGCACTCTGATTGGCTGGCAACTACGGCTGCTGGGTATAAGTAGCAGACACAGACCAGTCAAGTCGGGTCCATTCGAGCTGTAGTCACTTAATAAACTCTTCACTGAAGCTCTTCGCGTCTGACTCTTTATTTATTTTGCAATTCTTTTTTTGTCTATGACCAGCCAGTAGTAACAACATTCTTTTGAACTGCATTCACTTGTGAATTCAATCCACATTAATTCAGCATTAAAAAAAAATCTTATCTCTTCTTGTTTTACCATGTACATTCCTTCTTAAGTGCATATTATATTCAACTGTTGTTGTTTTTTCTGGTATAACCAAATCTCACTTTCAAATATAGTACAGGGTATGTCCATTTGTTCAGTGACTGTTCAGAGTTATGATGGTGTTGACCAAGGGGGATTTACAATTGGTTCTGATTGTTGCAGCATCCCCATGGCTATCTGATTGCAATTTCTAACATTCCTGCTGGTTTCTCACAAGCAATGTCAATGGGGAAGCCAGCAGGAAGTTGGAAGTTGCTGTCATGTAAGGTCTCTGCTTAATGACCTGTGTGATCCTTGCTGAATCACAGCAACTAGAACTGCTGGAACTGCTACTGTTAAATGACATAGTTACATGACATCATGTATTTTACTCTGTCACTTAGTGATAACAATTCCAGTCACAATTGCCATTGTAAGCTGAGGGTCACTTGTCTTAACATAAGCAGAAACATTTTCTTATACTGTACATGACATCTCTATACATTTTTCTTTAGTGTCAAACATTTATTTCTTGCAACAGACCATCCATTACCTTTTTATCAGCAGTTGTCTATTTTAGTTTGCTCATCCATTTCCCCATTTTAGTAAGTATTCTCCCAGGTTATAGAGATTCATCCATCATTTTTGTATAATTTGTGACCGTTGACTCCATTTTCACCATCACACACCACTACCTCTGTCTTTGGCATTTCAATTTTAGATCCATGCATAGAATCCTCATTGGATTCCTTAAGTTTAACACTTGCTACAAATAATTTGGATTCTCAGCCAACAACATATCCTCTCTTACATACAAGAGTAGACGTATATTCATTTCCCCAGACAATACCACTCCAACATCACTGCAACATCCTTATATGTTTAGCTGTATGTACTGTTATGTATTAACCAGTGTTGACCTATTTGTGAAGCATTCTGTTTATTCTCACTCATCCTTTATTTCAAGCACATAATGCTATTATTCCATCGAGCAACCAACCTTCAGCTCCCTATTCAGATAAGACACTCCACATTTTAACCCTTTTCACTTTATCATATACTTTCTCTAAAGCAATAGATGAACAATAAACTTTCTCACGTACATATGTTTTTTAATGACTTGCTGAAAAGCAAAAATGCACTTCCTGCCTAATATGTAACTGTGCTAGACTTTGGAAATGTTACCCATTTTTACTTCTTATGCCCTTTCAAACAACTTTCCAGGCACCCTCAACAAATTAACTCCTATAGTTTTTGTTTTTACTCTTTCTGCCTTTTCTTTTATATAAAGGAACAACAGCAAGTTTCTTCCAATTGTCAGACACAGGTGACATCCTCGTACATGTTAAACAGGTTATGCACAAACAGATATCCATATTTTAACATATTCACAACTATACCATCTATACCTGCAGCTTTACTAGTTGTTTAACATCCTTGGAGCACTGATGTTTGTTTTTCCCCCTATTCACTTCTGCACTCTTATCATTTTTAACATTGTCACATCATCGATAAACTTGTTTTCCTTTATTATTTTTCTTGGACACTAACATTTGCAGCATTTGTTTAAATTCTGTGCCGGTTTCTTGTTATTTTTCATCCATCAAAGGACCTTGGAGTACTCATCTCTAATGATCTAAGTGCTGGAGCCCACTGTAACTACATAGCCAAAAAGGCATTAAGAGTTGTTAACCTAATCCTACGTAGCTTTTTCTCTGCTAATATCACACTACTAACTAGAGCATACAAAACATTTGCTAGACCAATACTTGAATACAGCTCATCAGTCTGGAACCCGCATTACGTATCTGATATTAACACAGTTGAGAAAGTCCAGAAATATTTCACAAGAAGAGTTCTCCACTGCTCTACTCATTGCAGAATACCTTATGCCACTAGACTTGAAATTCTAGACCTACAAAACTAGAACTATGCCGCCTTCGGTCCGATCTAAGTATAGTATATAAAATCATACATTGCAATGTCCTACCGGTGAATGAATACTTCAGTTTCAACCATAACAATATAAGAGCACACAATACATACAAACTCAAGGTTAACTGCACCAAACTTGATTGCAGGAAATACAATTTCAGCAACAGAGTGGTCAATGTCTGCAATAGTCTACCTGACTCTGTGGTTTCTTCCCCAAACTCCAAAAACTTTAACCTTAGACTGTCTACTATTGACCTCACCCCTTTCCTAAGAGGTCTGTAGGAGGCGTGCATAAGCACACCAACGTGCCTACCATCCCTGTCCTATTGTTTCTTTTTATTTTTCTTATATGTATCCATTTCATGTATTCATAACTATGTTTATACTTATACCTGTTATCTTATAATCGCTTGACAAAATAAAAAAAAAATAAAAAAAATAAAAATTTAGATTTTCTCCTTTTACTGTAGATTGAAGATGGAAGAAAGCATCCGTGGCAGTGTGTGTGTGGGGGGAAGCCCTCGGAATTCAAGAAAATAAAGAATGTGATTGGGACAAACCCAAAATTTGGGCAGAGAAGAGGGTGCTGAAAGTAGACTAGAGATTGTCCTATATTCTCATGTCTATGGAGATTCTCAGTCCTCGAGGTTATGGTTGTCCCAAAGGTGCTTTTTTCAAGAGGCAACTGGACTTTCTGGTTTTTCTTTGAAGACGTTTTGCTTCTCATCCAAGAAGTTTCTTAAGCTCTGACAAGTGGTTGAAGATGCCCTCTGTATTTTAATTTAGCAGGTACCGTTGTGTAGCAGCCATCTAAAATCCATGTCATAAAGTTTACTTGCAGAATTAAGAAATCTGAACAAACGTGTCCGTTGTCTGCATGTGAATGTACTTTGCAATCCTCTAAGCATCCATTCCATATGGAAATAATAATCTCTCTTTCATTGGCATTGTCTTCATTCTTAGTTGCTTTCACATGAGCCTTTTTTTTAATCTTCAACTGCTTGGCATGCAGCATTGAAATCATAGCGAGGCATATGTAATCCCTCTAAAGAAATAGTGGCACCAACAGTAGAAAAGGGAAGCAAAAAAAAAGTCTGATAAAGATAAAAACTTTCACATAATTTTAAGCATTTTTAAGAACAATTTTAATCTTATCAAAACTTTTAGCTTCTACTCTAAATCAGAAGCAAGGGAATAGAATAGAATAACAGAGTTGGAAGGGACCTTGGAGGTCTTCTAGTCCAGCCCCCTGCTTAGGCAAGAAACCCTACACTACTTCAGACAAATGGTTATCCAACATCTTTTTAAAAACTTCCAGTGTTGGAGCATTCACAACTTCTGGAGCAGGGGTGGGATCTGACAGGGTGAACTACCGGTTTGGTGATTTACAAGGTTCAGTGATTTACGATGTGCTTCCCTGCACGCTGCGTGGGGGCCTGTAAATCGTCATCAGCTTGCTGCCTGGACAGCTGAGCAGCGCTGCGTGCAGAGAAGCAGCATTTGAAAAAGCACGTTTTCCCCTCCTTTTTCAACCGCAGCTGTGCCTCGCACGGCAGCTGAGGTTGAAAAAGCAGGAAATAAAGCCCAGGTTGGCAGGTGGGCCAAAACATCAGCAGACATAGAACTGGTTCTATGTCTGCTGCTCTTCAGAGCTACCGGTTCTACAGAACCGGACAGAACTGGTAGCATCCCACCACTGTTTTGGAGGCAAGTTGTCTCACTGACTGTTCTGTCAGGAAATTTCTCCTTAGTTCTACGTTGCTTCTCTCCTTGATTAATTTCCACCCATTGGTTCTTGTCCTGCCCTCAGGTGCTTTGGAGAATAGCTTGACTCTCTCTTCTTTGTGGCAGGCCCTGAGATATTGGAACACTGCTATCAGATCTCCCCTAGTCCTTCTTTTCATTAGACTAGACATACCCAGTTCCTGCAACCGTTCTTCATATGTTTTAGCCTCCAGTCCCCTAATCATTTTTTGCTGTTGCTCTTCTCTGCACTCTTTCTAGATTTAGCACAACTTTGTAAACTAATTTTCCTAGAAGTGAAACAAAGCTAATATGTGCCACTCTTTGCTTAGGCCCATCCCAAACCTTAATGTTCAGCACCATTGGAAAAGAATAACTCTGGGGTCTGGAATTGTTCCTTCTGAGTTGCTGGATTTATTTCCTCT
The DNA here is from genome assembly GCA_009733165.1 of Naja naja. Classification (NCBI taxonomy): domain Eukaryota; kingdom Metazoa; phylum Chordata; class Lepidosauria; order Squamata; family Elapidae; genus Naja; species Naja naja. Next base: position 207,741,303 of record CM019149.1, read on the forward strand.
GCAAAGCTAGGGCCCTTCTGATGAGCATTTTGCTCTAAGGAAATAAATAACAGCAATCAAGGTAATTAGCTCACTTTAGAGAAGATCTGGTGAAGAAACTAAACCAGGAAATTAAACTGACAGAAGATGTTGAGAAAACAGTGCATTTGTCATCAAAGCACCACCTGGTACATCTTAGCACCATCTGGTGGATTTTGGAAGTAGCTCATTGCATCATCCTCCCAAGTTAGCTGAGAAGCACTTTTGGAATTTTACTGCAGGCAAATGATGTAGTGCTCCTATCAGAAATGCCAGCTAGATTAAAAATGAGCTCTGGGTGCCTTGTCCGCTAATCAGGGGTGTCACTCTGATGGCTCGCGGGCTGGATGTGTCACATGCAGACCACGCCTACCCCAGCTCCACAAAGGGGAAAAACATTGCCAAACGTCACATGATGGCAACATGATGTGGCAAGTTTGACACCCATGCACTAAATGAGAAATGCTTGAGTTCAATTATGCTGAAACTAAGAGCCCCACTTTGCAAGGGTATTCCAGCCAAATGAAATGTCCTTACAAAGGATATTCAACTGGATATTCAAGTTATATTTGGTTAAGGGAGATTTTTAAAAAAATGTTTTAAGTTCAGTTGGGATCATGTTCCTCTTTTGCCCATCTGGGAAATTGTTGTGATGACCCAGAGTATCTCAGAAATATAACAAAATCCAAAACATAACTAAAAGTCCTTTAATGCCTTCAACTTGGCTTCACTGTTTAATTGTTCACAGTGGAGGAATTAAAATAACATTTCAAAGGCAAGAAACACAGCTCACATTCAAAGAGCCGATAACAAAGCAAAAGCCAAAAACAAACCGTATTGAATAAAGTTCCTCGACAGACCAGGATAGATAATTGCCAGCTGCAGGAAGTTAATCAGGGACAGTCTGTTGGAAGAACGCCAACCAAGATAAACCTTCTTTAGAACTAAAACACTAACCTTGACTCCAGCAATCCTAACTACTTATTTACGAACTTATATACATAGTTCCCAGCTGTAAGCCCTGAGGAGGATCATGGCCCTCTCCTCCCGAGTAGACCATGCTTTTCCCTGATCCTCTCCTCCCTGCGTGCCCTGGGATGGATAGGAGATGGGTCTGGATCCTCTTCTGAGTGCTCAGCCAGCCTCTGCCCTTCCCCAGCCTCCTCCACCACCTCTGGAGCCACACTCCCACTCCCTGTTGGCTGTTCCTCCTCTTCCTCAGAGTCAGTCTCCACCAGGGGCATGACACTTGTTCAGTCTGAATCCTTAAGGACTATGTTTAAAGTGGGCCCACATTTACCTAAGGTACTAAAGAGGGAAATTGGCTTCAGCAATACAGAGATTGGATGATCTGTATTATTGCCCACTGGCTAAAATTATTGTTTTATTTTCCAAAAGGTCTTTATTTTTTGGATACAGCAGACAAATACGAATCAATAGAGGCAAGATCCTCCTTGCTAAAACTGCAATGCTAGTGTTATGTATGCAGGTTTAAAGTCATTGGTTTAGTTTGAACTGTTCTTCTAAAATGTAAGAAATGATTGGTTTAAAAAGTGCGGGAAAACCCTGCACTATGATTGGCTGGCAACTGCGGCTGCTGGCTATAAGTAGCAGCCGCAGCCCAGCCAAAGTGGGTCCATTCTGAGCTGTAGTCACTAATAAACAAAGAGCTTGAAGCACTCCGCGTCTGTCTCTTCATGCAAACTTAACACTGGCGACGAAGGTGGGATCTCCCTGAAGAAGAAGGCAACGCAGAACAGAAGAAGAGAGAGATGGCTGCGCTGAACACCCCCCCAGCCCCGTTCGATCCGACGGCAGAAGACTGGGAGTCATATGTGGATCATTTCCAAATGTATCTGGAAGGAAACGATCTCGCCGACATTTCCGAGAAGTGGAAGAGGGCGGTCTTTCTCACGCACTGCGGTCCGGCAGTTTTCAAGATGGCGAAGGCATTGGCGGGAGCTGCAGACGTGAAGGTAATGGACTTAGAAAAGTTGTTAAGGGCCCATTACGCCCCACAAGTATCGTGCCTCATTAAGAGACACGAGTTTTACCGTCGGGATCAAGGGGAAAGCGAAAACGTAAACGACTTCGTGGCAAGTTTAAGAGACATTGGGGGTGCATGTGAATTTAACAATTTAGAAGAGGCCATGCACGATCGATTTGTTCTAGGCCTTAAAGACAAGGTGCTTCAGAGCAAGTTATTACTAAGACCTAAGATCATGCTGAAGGAAGCAATAGAAGAGGCCTCTTCAGCAGAAGCTACCAAGTCCTCAGCAGCGGCCATGAAGAAAATCAACAAGGCCACAAGCCATCCTGATGTGGAAAAGTCCACAACAACTCATTGTGAGCAAATAGATTCTGAGTCAGACTGTAGTGAGGTGGAGGAAGGAATTTACAGACTCAGAATGGAGCAGAAAAAGAAAGACCTGGGAAGAAAGAGGCAAGATTTCTACTGCAGAGGTTGTGGGGAAGCCACCCCGCACTGAATGCAAGTTTTAGACACCATTTGCCTCCGTTGTGATAAAAGAGGACACCTAGCAAGAGTCTGCAAACCATCCAGAACTCCACCCATCAGAAGAAAGTTTGCTACAAGCAAAGACAAAGAATTCAAGCCTAACAATTTCTGTGAGAAAATGGGGCAGCACAGAAGCAAATGGGAAGAATGAAACTCATCAAACAGTCACCATTGGTCATTCATCACCCTTAAGAAGTAGAAAAGTGCATGTCAAGGTATTTATTGAAGGAAGGCCTTGCCAAATGGAAGTGGACTCAGGCTCATACCTACCTATGGTGTCATGGGACACTATTCACAGTCTTCTTCCCAACATCCAGAAGAAACACTTCAAGAAGCAAGCATTGACTCTTAAAGACTACCAAGGGAACAAGATTCCAGTAGTTGGAACAAGAGAATTCAACGTGAAGTTCAAGGGCCACACCAAACGCCTACCACTGACCATCGTGGACAAGGACTGGCCAACTCTGCTGGGCCTTGAGTGGTTCAACCCGCTGGGCATCGAGGTGACTGGCATCAATCACGTGAGCAACACTGAGTGGGAAGAGGCCTTGAAGTCTGAGTTTCCAGAGGTCCTCAGCAACGGATTAGGCAAGTACTTAGGGACCCCTATCTCCTTTAACCTAGATCCCAAGGTACAACCAATCCGTTTAAAACCAGAAGGGTCCCATTTGCCTTAAAGGAAAAAATTGATGCACAATTAGATAAACTAATAGCCCAAGGGGTTTTAGATCCCACTGATCACTCCAGGTGGGAGACACCCATAGTCACACCAGTCAAAGCTGATGGGTCAGTGAGAATCTGTGGAGACTACAAGGGGACATTGAGCCATGCGCTACAACAGAGCGCATATCCAGTTCCAGTAGTGCATCATTTATTACATTCCCTTGGAGGGGGCACAGTTTTTGCCAAGTTGGACCTGGCACAGGCATATCAACAATTAACAGTTGATGATGCCACTGCTGAAGCCCAAACCATTGTAACCCATAGAGGTGCTTTCAAATGCAAAAGGTTGCAGTTTGGAGTAAGCGTGGCACCAGGCATCTTCCAAAGCCTTATGAAATTGAATGGCATCCACCCCACAGAAGCAAAGGTTCAGGCAATCAGGCCCCAGGCCAAAATGCAAAACAGATCTGCAAGCATTTTTGGGACTCATTAACTTTTATCATATGTTTCTACCTCAGAAGGCAACCATTGCAGAACCCTACATAGGTTGCTGGACAAGAAATCTGTTTGGGTCTGGGGGAGGAAGGAACAAGCTGCATTTAACAATATCAAGAGACAAATCACATCTGATGCTGTGCTGATACAGTTCTCTGAGAATCTTCCTGTTGTTCTGGCTTGTGATGCCTCCCCTTTTGGAGTGGGGGAGGGTATTAGCCATATGCTTCCCAGCGGGAGGGAAGCTTCTATTGCATTTTACTCTGCCTTGACTAAAGCAGAGAGGAACTACAGCCAACTGGATAAGGAAGCCTTGGCGATTGTAGCAGCTGTCAAGAAATTCCATGAGTATTTATATCGGAGAACATTTACTGTTGTCACAGATCACAAGCCTCTTTTAGGTATTGTGGCAGGGGACAAACCAACGCCCATGATCCTGTCATCAAGAATGCTGAGATGGACTGAATTTCTTGCTGCTTATTCATACAAACTGATCCACAGACCTGGTAAAGACATTGGGCATGCAGATGCTTTGAGTTGCTGCCCACTTCCTTCACACATTGAGGACACTGTTCCTGAGCCTCATACCTTTTTTCTAGAAACTGTTGCCAAGCTTCCAGTACATGCTGCTCAAATTGCCAGAGAGACTGCCAAAGACAATTTATTGGCTCTTGTTATAGGCTGGATTAAGAAGGGTTGGCCACTTCAAGATCAAGATGA
>CM019149.1:207746716-207826106 GCA_009733165.1 Naja naja
ATCCGGCAGTTTTCAAGATGGCGAAGGCATTGGCGGAGAACTGCAGGCGTGAAGGTAATGGACTTAGAAAAGTTGTTAGGGCCCAGGCCCTGACAATGTATGTGCCTCATTAAGACACACGAAGTTTTACGTCGGGATCAAGGGGAAAAGGCGAAATGTGCTGACTTCGTGGCAAGTTTAAGAGACATTGGGTGCATAGAATTTAACAATTTAGAAGGCCATGCACACGATCGATTTGTTCTAGGCCTTAAAGACAAAGGTGCTTCAAAGCAAGTTATTACTAAGACCCTAAGATCATGCTGAAGGAAGCAATAGAAGAGCCTCTTCAGCAGAAGCTACCAAGTCCTCAGCAGCGACCATGAAGAAAATCAACAAGGCCACAGCCATCCCTGATGTGGAAAAGTCCACAACAACTCATTGTGAGCAAATAGATTCTGAGTCAGACTGTAGTGAGGTGGAGGAAGGAATTTACAGACTCAGAATGGAGCAGAAAAAGAAAGACCTGGGAAGAAAAGAGAAGAGATTCTACTGCAGAGGTTGTGGGGAAGCCACCCCGCACTGAATGCAAGTTTTTAGACACCATTTGCCTCCGTTGATAAAAGAGGACACCTAGCAAGAGTCTGCAAACCATCCAGAATTCCACCCATCAGAAGAAGAAGTTTACTACAAGCAAAGACAAAGAAATTCAAGCCTAACAATTTCTGTGAGAAAATGGGCTTGCAGCACAGAAACAAATGGGAAGAATGAAACTCATCAAACAGTCACCATTGGTCATTCATCACCCTTGAAGTAGAAAAGTGCATGTCAAGGTATTTATTGAAGGAAGGCCTTGCCAATGGAAGTGGACTCAGGCTCATACCTACCTATGGTGTCATGGGACACTATTCACAGTCTTCTTCCCAACATCAGAAAAACACTTCAAAAGCAAGCATTGACTCTTAAAGACTACCAAGGGAAAAGATTCCAGTAGTTGGAACAGAGAATTCAGCGTGAGTTCAAGGGCCACACCAAGCATACCACTGACCATGCGTGGACAAGGACTGGCCAGCTCTGCTGGACCTTGAGTGGTTCAACCCGCTGGGCATCAGGTGGTGGCTAATCAATCGTGAGCAACACTGGTGGGAAGAGGCCTTGAAGTCTGAGTTTCCAGAGGTCCTCAGCAGCGGATTAGGCAAGTACTTAGGACCCCTATCTCCTTTAACCTAGATCCCAAAATTTCAACCAATCCGTTTAAAACAGAAGAGTCCCATTTGCCTTAAAGGAAAAAATTGATGCACAATTAGATAAACTAATAGCCCAAGGGTTTTAGATCCCACTGATCACTCAGGTGGGAGACACCCATAGTCACACCAGTCAAAGCTGATGGGTCAGGTGAGAATCTGTGGAGACTACAAAGGGACATTGAGCCATCTTCCCCAACAGGCGCATATCCAATTCCAGTAGTGCATCATTTATTACATTCCCTTGGAGGGCACAGTTTTTGCCAAGTTGGACCTGGCACAGGCATATCAACAATTAACAGTTGATGATGCCACTGCTGAAGCAAACCATTGTAACCCATAGAGGTGCTTTCAAATGCAAAAGGTTGCAGTTTGGAGTAAGCGTGGCACCAGGCATCTTCAAAAGCCTTATGAAAAGAATGTTACAAGGATTGCCAGGGGTGGTGCCCTATTTTGATGGCGTTTTAATTTCTGCTGAAAATGACACTCAGTTATTACGAAGAGACTCAGGGAAGTCTTAACCAGATTCAAAAAGCGGGTTAAAAGTCAAAGAAGAAAAATGCACACTTAGAACAGATAAAGTGGAATTCTTGGTTACATGATTGATAAACATGGCATCCACCCACAGAAGCAAAGGTTCAGGCAATCAAAGAAAGCCCCAGGCCAAATGCAAAACAGATCTGCAAGCATTTTTGGGACTCATTAAATTTTATCATATGTTTCTACCTCAGAAGGCAACCATTGCAGAGCCCCTACATAGGTTGCTGGACAAGAAATCTGTTTGGGTCTGGGGAGGAAGAACAATGCTGCTTTAACAATATCAAGAGACAAATCACATCTGATGCTGTGCTGATACAGTTCTCTGAGAATCTTCCTGTTGTTCTGGCTTGTGATGCCTCCCCTTTTGGAGTGGGGAGGTATTAGCCATATGCTTCCCAGCGGAGGGAGAGCTTCTATTGCATTTACTCTCTGCACCTTGACTAAAGCAGGGAGAACTACAATAACCAACTGGATAAGGAAGCCTTGGCGATTGTAGCAGCTGTCAAGAAATTCCATGAGTATTTATATGGGAGAACATTTACTGTTGTCACAGATCACAAGCCTCTTTTTAGGTATTGTGGCAGGGGACAAACCAGCCATGATCCTGTCATCAAGAATGCTGAGATGGACTGAATTTCTTGCTTTATTCATACAAACTGATCCACAGACCTGGTAAAGACATTGGGCATGCAGATGCTTTGAGTTGCTGCCCACTTCCTTCACACATTGAGGACACTGTTCCTGAGCCTCATACCTTTTTTCTAGAAACTGTTGCCAAGCTTCCAGTACATGCTGCTCAAATTGCCAGAGACTGCCAAGACAATTTATTGGCTCTTGTTATAGGCTGGATTAAGAAGGGTTGGCCACTTCAAGATCCAAGATGAGCCTTGGTAGCGCAGGCTGTTAAATGCCTGCTCTTAAGATCCAGCTGCCTACAATTATTGTAGGCTCGAATCCCACCAGGCTCAAGGTTGACTCAGCCTTCCATCCTCTCAGGGTAGGTAAATTGAGGACCCAAGATTGTTGGGGGCAATTAGCTGACCTTGTAAAAATGCCGTTTAGTAATAAGCAGGCATATACAATGGAACGAAGGCTATTGCTGAGCACACTGGGTTGTATCCCAGAAATTGTAAGCTGCCTGAGTCTTGGGAGAGGCGGCATATAAATGTAATTAAAAAAAAAAAGATCTACCTCAACTCGCCCAACCTTTCAAATCCAGGCAAACTGAATTATCTGTATTAAGAGGATGCATTTTGTGGGGTAACAGGGTGGTTATTCCTGCAAAACTACAAAAAGAGGTTTTGGAAATGTTACATGAGGGTCATCCGGGAATTGTCAGAATGAAGGGATTGGCCAGGAGTTATGTATGGTGGCCAGGTATTGACAAAATGGTTGAAAACTGGGTTGCAACTTGTCTCAACTGTCAGGTAGTCAGGCCTGCCCCACCTCTCGCCCCCACACAGGAATGGGAATGTCCTAGGGGCCCATGGTCCAGGATTCACATTGATTTTGCTGGCCCTACCAGAGGGCAAACTTTCCTTATTATAGTTGGTGCATATTCCAAATGGCTAGAGGTTATCCCTATGGCATCCACCACAACTGAAGCTGTCATCAAACAGCTTTAAAAGCTTTTTGTAACTCATGGGTTACCTGATGTGCTTGTTTCTAACAATGGCCCTCAATTTACATCCAACCTTTTTGAATCATATCTAGGACAACAGGGTATCAGACATGCCCTGACAGCCCCTGGGCGTCCTTGGCTAACGGCCAGGCTGAACGTATGGTATGATTTACCAAGGAAAAACTTCAGCAATTGGGTCCAGGGGATATCACTGAGAGAGTTGAAAAACGTCTCAGTGTTCAGCATATCACTCCCAACCCCTCAACTAACTTAACCCCAGCTGAATTGTTGATGGGTAGGAAACTCAGGTCTCCCCTTGACCGCCTCCATCCCACTTACACACCCAACACACCACTAGATTCCACTAGTAAAATTCGCACTTTCACTGTGGGTGATTCTGTTTATGCTAAGAACCTCATGGGTGAACCATTATGGATTCCTGCTGAGATAACCCAAATCACAGGCCCCAGGTCTTACAGGGTACAAACGGAGGACGGTGTCCTCTGGAGCAGGCACATTGATCAGTTAAGATCCAGATTGCCCCAGGAGCATCACTTTTGCTCCTCTCTGGTTCCCATACCTACTGCCTCTTCTAGGGGAAGGGAGGATCATGAGTGTAATCAGCAAGCAAGAATCAACCCCATGTGTAACGAGCTAACACGACAGGAACCATCCCAAAACCTGTCACAATACCAACAACCATTTTCACAAATGGAAGATTGCACATCACTACCTGATTTAGGTGCTGACATTGGGTTGGAGATGGATTGGGAGGAGAGACCAGGTTGTAGTAACCAAACAGGTTCTACCATTACTGTAAGTCCTAGTAAGGAAATGTCAGCAGACACATTTCCTCCCTCATAAGGTGAGAACCTTAAAACATCTGAACCACGTAGGTCTCAACATACACATAAGAGCCCCACCTATTCAAAGGAATACATTAGATAGGCTGGGGTTTGAGTATGGACTGAACCTAGTGGGGAGGTTTAAAGTCATTGGTTTAGTTTGAACTGTTCTTGTAAAATGTAAGAAATGATTGGTTTAAAAAACTGCACTCTGATTGGCTGGCAACTGCGACTGCTGGCTATAAGTAGCAGCCACAGCCCAGCCAAAGTGGGTCCGTTCTGAGCTGTAGTCACTAATAAACTAAGAGCTTGAAGCACTCCGCGTCTGTCTCTTCATGCAAACTTAACACCTAGGGTTTCTCAAAAGAGGTCATTTTGATGGCAACATATTATCAAGAGCTTCCTGCAATCAAGCAAGGGGATAGAGCAGGGCTGTCAAACTGGTGGCCCGCAGGCCGGATGCTTCATGAGCAATCCATGTCCACCCCAGCTCCGCAAAGAGGGAAAATGTCACAATACATCACGTGATGGCAATGTGATGCCGCGAGTTTGACACCCATGGGATAGAGTTTTAGAAGATCAAATGGGTCAATGTGCCCTACCCAGAAATGCAAGCCCCTTTTCAGGCTCGTGAGATATTTAAAATTAATAACCATTCCCAAACTCTGAAAAGGATTAACATTAGCATTTTATTACCCTGTCAACAAGTCTTCTCAAGGGCAAACACGCAACAATTTCATGAGTTAGAATGTACTGTATAGCCAAAGTTTTTTTAAAAAAAATCTTGCATCTTCTATAAGGATGTAAGGTCAATGGCATCACTCCCTATCTGGTTACATCTCAGACAGTTGCAATTTATTTTATCTAACCAGCATAGTTCCATTTCCTTGAATGTGGCTAACATTTCCTATAATACTCTTGGTCAAATTCAATAGTTCATTACCTTGATGATTTAATTAGAATTGTAGGTTTGTATTTTATTTAACTTGAAGGAGAAACTGAATAATTAGTTTGTTAACTTGTAGAACTGTGGTTAGTAAACATAATAAAAAACAGAGAGGAGTGGATTTGTTAAAGGCACATGATTTCTATTTTTATTCTATTTTTTATTCTAATTCTGTTTTTATTATATATATTTTAAAGGTACTTCAAGATAGTTATGTGTTAGGATTTTAATGTTTGAAGCTGCCCAGACTCATTTGCTACGAGATGGGTGGCAAATAAATACAATACAATACAATACATACATACATACATACATACATACATACATACATGCATACATACATACATGACTTGAAATCCTAAGGTGTCAGTTCTCCTATTCTCAGGATTGTCCAACACCAAGGTCAAAAGTATTTAGTATTCTTCTTATCTGGCTTCTTCCATTCAACCAGCCTGCTTTCCATTGAGGATCTGTATACTGCACAGATCAGAAAGAGGGCTGAGAAAATATCTACAGACCTCTCACATCCTGGACATAAACTGTTTCAACTCCTCCCCTCAGAGTGCCACTATAGAACATTGCATGCCAAAACAACTAGATTCAAAGACAGTCCCCCTCCCATGCTGTCACTCTGCTAATAGCAATAACACTTAGACTTATATACCGCTTCACAGTGCTTTTACAGCTCTCTCTAAGCGATTTACAGAGGCAGCCCAACAATCTGAGTCCTCCTTTTACTGACCTTGGAAGGATGGAAGGCTGAGTCAACCTTGAGCTGGTGGGACTTGAACTGCTGGCAATGAGCAGTCAGCAGAAGTAGCCTCCAGTAGTGCACTCTAACCACTGCGCTACCACAGCTAAACACCTAACTCCCACAGCACTGTCTTATGCCTAAGGATATCTAACCACATAATATGACTATTACTATTATCCTTGTCATCTTTCCTTTTACCTTCTACTATTGACCTTATGATCATATCACTTTGTTGTTTGTATGTACACCGAGAGCTTATGCACTGGAGACAAATTCCTTGTCTGTCCAATCACATTGGCCAATAAAGAATATTCAAAGTTCAACTTTTGTTTCCATAGAGTGCTATAGGAAATACCATGCCTTGCCTGACTCCGATCTTTATAGGCATAGATGCATTATAGCATTTGCTCTTATCTTTTCCAAGGCCTTCATAGTCACTCTACCAAGTGCTAGTCTATGGCATATTTCTTGACTGTTTGTTCCTTTAATAGTTCCTAAAGGGTAGAAGCAATTCATCTGTTTAATTTTAGCATTTAATGGGCACTTAAGGCAGGCAGCCTGCTTTGGCTTTTCATATTCATTTAAAATATGAAAAAAATGAATGTGAATACACTTGAGGTCTCAAAGGTAGTGTTACAGGAATGCTATTTTTTCTCATTAGAGTGCATCTCAGAAGATGTGTTTGTTATTTTGGTACACTCTTTTGCACAAAATATAGTCAAGCATACTCTGGTTTCCCCCAAAAAAACTTCTCTAAATCTGATTTTAAGTTACTCCTTTGCTTCTTGTGCAAACATAAATTGAAATTGACATTTATTTACTAAATTCCCCCATTTAAAAAAATGTCTTTAACTAATTATGAATTGCAGGAAAAATAATATGAATCACAGGCATATGGTATAAATAACAACTGCATATGATAAGCCTGCACTGTTTGAATCCAACTAACTGTATCGATGAAGTGTATGAATCTAGCTAAACTCAGTTGTAAAATATTGCAGCAAATTGCAAACTGTACAGTAGAAGAAAATGTCAGAGATAGAAAACTACTAAAACCCAATACTTTGTGTGTTGCAGAAGTATTCTAGAACTTTCTTACTGGTCTGCCTTGTGGAAGAATGGAACAAAAATGCAATAAGTGTAACACAATGCTTTCAGAAAGTTTTTAAAATGTTTGAAGGAGGATAATCTTGAATTCAAATATTTCCCTTCCAGAAAAGGATAATGACTGAAAAAAAGGAGAAATCCATTAGCTGCCATTAGACTCAAAATAACTTTCATCTTAGGTTTTAAGGCTGAGATTCTACACATTTGGTGATTATCCATTTTGCAGATGTTTGGGAGAAAAGATTATAGCACAGAAGTGTAATGTACAGAGAAGATTATGCCCCATTCCCTCAATAGAAAATAGAATGAATTAAAAGAGGCTGACTTTTGAAGATATCACTTCCATGGCATTTGTCAGTTTTTTTTGGAGTCTTAAAACAAAGATGCATAAGGAAGATTTTTTATTTTATTTTAATTACATTTATATGCCGCCCTTCTCCGAAGACTCAGGGCAGCTTACAATTTTTTGGGATACAACGCAGTGTGCTCAGCAATAGCCTTCATTCCATTGTATATGCCTGCTTATTACTAAGCAGCATTTTTACAAAGTCAGCTTATTGCCCCCAACAATCTTGGGTCCTCACTTTACCTACCCCAAGAGGATGGAAGGCTGAGTCAACCTTGAGCCTGGTGGGATTCGAGCCTACAGTAATTGTAGACAGATGGATCTTAAGAGCAGGCATTTAACAGCCTGAGCCACCAAGGCTGTATGGAGATTTGTGAATCTTTGGTAGGCCAACATCATGCCTTCACAAGATGTGTATTGCTGGCTTGCTTCCACATGGCTGCTGTGATAATACTGACTGTAACATAATAGGCTGCATTATACCAAAATTGACTATGATGGTTCTTTGGGTTCTGGAATGATGATTTTCCTATTTGCACTTAGACGTGGTATCAATATATACATCCTATTATAGGTGTATAATAGGATGTTATCAGCTGACACAGTTGAACACTGTGCACCCAAATGACTTCAGTCAGTGGCTCCATACAGATGTTAATTAAGAGAGGAGAAAGACTCAAAACCCCAAACACTACATATAACAGAGACCCAGAACTGGACCTTTCCCCTCTACCCATACCAACTGGTACCAGCAATGGAGTGTGGGAAGAAATATCCATCTGGTTCAGTTCCAAGCTGGGAGAAAGAAGGTTTAATGATGAAGCAGAACCACATGGGTTCTGGGCAGCTGACCACATGGAGATGAGAATGGGGTTTACACTTGAGCCTCCTGTTCCTGTACAAGAACATTTATTCTATTGGCTGTTGTCAGACTCCCATGAGGCCATGTAGGGGTTATGTAGGGGTCATAGCTGGCTCTATAGGCAAAAGAGGAAATGCAAATCCTAGGTGTTTGTCTGAGCTAAATTTGGTTGAAGCTTGTTGGGCAATTCCTAGTGTGGCTGAAGGCTAATCCTATCTTCATTCAGATCTTGCTGAAGGGAGTTTCAAAATATCTTGCCTTGAATGGATTTCTGGCTGCAGTATTGCTCTGCCTATGAATAGAGCTACCTAGATACTTGGCTTCTTTCAATAAGTTCTTTATCTCTTAAATGCTGACATCTGCTGAGGGCTATTAAGAAAGGTGGGTTCTGCTTTACGTCTCCAAGAGCATGTTTCTCCATTCTTTTTTTAGGGAAATATTCTGCCTTTTTAATATTTCCTAAAATATTTCATTTTTCTAGGTGAGGGGTGGGTGCTAACTTTCTACAGGAGGAAGGAGGAAAACTACCAAATAGTGCCTCCCACCACCAATCCTTGGAGCTTTGTTGATATAAGGATTTGTAAACTTCCTTGATTTTTAATTTATTTTTTTAATCTACAGATCCTGATACCACTGCAAATTTGGCATTGGAGATGATAGGAAGTTTCTTTTCTCTACCCTCCAAGCATCCCTCTGAAAAAGTGGTAATGCTGACCTTTTTAATGAAATATTCTGCTTCAGATTTCAGTGATCATTAGCTAACTGGTTAAGGGCAAGTAAGGTGTAGATTGCCGGTCACTTAGACAAGCATCCACTGTCAGGTAGGCAATTTTGGTCAGAAGTGCACGAAACAAAATAAGAGAAATGTTTGTTGGTTATCATTGTGGTTTGGAAAATATTATTCAGATAAGCGAGATATCAGTTTAGAGGCTCTGATCAAGGTGTTCGAAAACTGTTCATAAAAAAAAATGTCTCTCCACAGCTCTCATCTGCAGCAGTTAAATGGAACTTGGTAGTCTTCACATGTTCTGCTTGTGAAATTCCTATTCGCCATCATCAAAATTCAAGTACTTGCTATAGATCCGTGATGGCGAACCTATGGCACGCGTGCCACAGGTGCTAAGCAGAGCCCTCTCTGTGGGCACATGAGCTGTTGCTCCAGCTCAGCTCCATTGCGCATGCGTGCATGCCTCCCACTGGCCAGCTGATCTTCGGGTCTCTGCCACACATACATGGGGCGGGGTGCATGCGCAGGGGATGTATGCACATGCATGGGGCAGGGTGCATGCGTGGGAAACACGCACACATGCACAGGAGACATGCACATGCACGGGAGATGTGCATGTGTGTGCCCTTTGGGCACTCGTGCCGAAAAGGTTAGCCATCACTGCTATAGATGGCTCCAAATTTGTGATCTTCAAAGACGTTAGGATTGGTAGATGAAATGTGCTAAATGTTATCATCCCAGAGTGTCAAATAGACCTGCTGTTTCCTGGCATTTCAGATTAGTAAACCCCATAATCCCTAACCAGATTGGCCACTAATCAGAGATGGTTATGGCCGCCACAGTTCCAAACCTTTTGAGAGCTCCACATTTCTCCCTTAATCTGATCCAGTTGGCTTTGTCTTAAGCAATTATGACCAATAATTGCATCCTGAGGGCATATGTTTTAAAGCCATCTACCCGTTTGAGACTAACTAATTGCTCTTTATTTTGATGCCAACCAGTGAGAACCACTCATGTGCCAATATCTTACAATAACCAGTGAAATGACCCTCATTATAAAGAGAAAGATTTAAGCAATCCCGCGGGGAAACGATTTTATAGCCTGTTTAGCATCTCCTATAAAATGCAATTAGAGACACTGAGAACTGAGTCAACCAAGCCCTCCTTGCATATCTTCAGTCCTTATTCTGCACACAGTGTTGCCCTGGGTTTTATTTCCCCTGTGATGCTTGGATGCTCTAACATTTATGTGGATTGGCACTTACATTTCCTGATAACCCAGAGGTCAAATACTGCAAATGATCCTTGTCATGGGAAGGAATGTTGGAATTGACTTCTAGCCCAGGCTATGTTTTTGCGGAGGAGCTAAAAGCTCAGATCTTATTTCTCAGACTATTAATCTAGCGTTTTTATGAGTCTAGATAACATTTTTAGTAAGGCAATATTTGCTGAAGGCTCTGATGCTGGGAATAGCTTTTTTTGTGTGTAGAATTGGAACCCACACACTGGCTTTAGCAAAGGTGCAGAAATTTAGCAGACGTAATTGAGATCCTCTTCGTAAAGATGAGGAAAATGGAGAGCAGACTTTGAAAAATGATCAGAAGCATCAGCTGGTACAGGATGGAGAAGCTGATCTCCAGAGCATGTTGGCCAGGACAGAACTGTCTGTTGCCTGGAAGCTAATAGCATCTGAGCTCAATCCAAGAAGATGGCATTTGTCTTTCAAATCTTGCTTCCAAAAAAATGACTATGCATATTTTGGGTTGATATGCCAGATGTGTTCAATAACTTGAAATTCAATATTGTTGAACTGAGTGTGACTTTCTTCTAAGTAACCTTAGGATGATGTTAAGAGTTTTTTTTAATTTTTAATTTTATGAGACAGCCCTTAACTCCTTTCCCCCTTGATTAATTTTTCAGTTAAGAATCCCCTTTTTAATTTTATCAGCCATGACAAAGGCATTGAAAAAAAGTGACTTATGACTTTTTTTCACACTTTCAAGCATTGCAGCATCCACTTGGTCAGGAGATCAAAATTAACTGCTTCATATTTATGATGGTTGACTGTCCTGGGATCGTGTGATCCCCTTTTGCAAAGTCAGTGGAGAAGCCAGATTCACCTAACAACCATGTTACTAACTTAACAACTGCAGTGATTCACTTAACAGCTGTAGCAAGAAAGGTCATAAAATGGGGCAAAGTTCACTTAACAACTGTCTCATCTAGCAACTTAAATTTTGAGCTCAATTGTGGTCATAAGTCAAGGACTACCTGTACTGCTAGCCATATTATAGCTGGGCTGCAAACAATCAGACTACCACTAGATGGCAATTACTGTGCTCCTTATTGCCATCTAGTGGTCATCAAAATATTCAATATACATTCTGCTTATCTGTGGTCTTTCTGATAAGGCTTTAACATAAGAATGTGCCAAATATGATAATAGAAGATCAGTACTTCATGCTATATTCTTATTAAATATGCATCATTCAATAACTGGTCAAGATATAGCATAAAATGCCCATAAAATGTAATGGATTATATTTGGTGCAGAAGAGAGGAACAACTGGATCTTTGGCGTCCTAGATTTCAATTCCCATCAATCTGAGGCAAAACTCCTTAATGGTGAGAGATGATGGGAACATCCAGAAATGTCTGGAGTGCCATAGGTTCCACCCCAGATTTAGAATACAGATCTGGGGATAAACGATTACTCAGAGATGCTATTGAGATGCTATTGTCGAAGCCTACCTTTGGCAGGAGCTTTTCAGGTAATCCTATTTCATAAGAATAGAGCTACTTGTCTTTGTACAAACTCTGTACAAGATGCCAAGAGAGGGAAAGCATGCTGCCCATGGTTTCTGGAATTCTTCTGAACCTCTTTTCCAGCTGTGGTAAAAGGGTATTTTCTTCTGTGGTATAAAGTGACACATGGCACCTCTGCACCTGTGTTTCTTCTCTTCCTTTGTGTCTCATCCAGCTGTGCATAATGTGCACTGGGAAGCAAAGAGAAGGCAGCATAGACCCTGCCTCAGCAGACTGGGACAATGGACCATGGCCAAATCGCTATGGACAACTTGCTGTGGGATGACTCACCACAGGACAATTCAACAAATACAAAAGTTAAAACAAGTTAAATAAATTTCAGTGTAACTGTGGCCAATAATAATAAAATAAAGTGAATCCCCCCCCCAAATACAAGAGTTACAATACTGTAATTGAAACTGACCACGTTTTCGTACTTTGATGAAACCATTAATACGGAGCTGAATTGTCCTGCGTTGAGTTGTCCTGTGGTGAGTTGGTCGTGGTGAGTCTGTTGTGGCATGTTGGCCATGGTGTGTTGTTCTACACCCCTGCTCAGAGTCATGGGATTGAGAGGAAGGAAGGTTTGGGGTTCAGAATGGAGCACTCAAAAACATTCTGAGCTCCTGTTTAACTGCCTTTCCCACAGAGATAAATGGGGGAAATTGGGAGTTTCTTTCTCAGCAATCCCCCACTTGATTTGATTCATTTTGACTTTGATTATGGAGGTACTATTTTTCCAACACTAATTTTTTTAAAAATTCATATTTATATGCCGCCCTTCTCCGGAGACTCAGGACGGCTTACAATTTTTGGAGCACAACCCAATGCGCTCAGCAATAGCCTTCATTCCATTGTATATGCCTGCTTATTACTAAGCAGCATTTTTACAAAGTCAGCTTATTGCCCCCAACAATCTTGGGTCCTCACTTTACCTACCCCAAGAGGATGGAAGGCTGAGTCAACCTTGAGCCTGGTGGGATTCGAGCCTGCACTCATTGCAGGCAGCTGGAACTTAAGTGCTAGGCGTTTAACAGCCTGCACCACCAAGGCTCTTTTGTCCCCATTCTGTTCAGTCTTCAGAGTAGTCTTGCTGATGATCAATTAAACTTCCAATCCTCTTTATGTAATTTCTTTCTAATGTTTCTGTTTTGGGGGAGGGGTTGGAAAGAATAATAAATGTTACATTTCATTCTCTATTCAGATACTTCTCCCCTTCTGTTGCTCAAAAGGAAATGTTGATATAAGCCTGCCCTTGATCATATGTATTCAGAACAGCATAGTGTTTTCCTATGCATGATTGCATGCACTCTTAACTTAGTTTGATACAATACATTCTCTAACCTTTGTGTGGGGAGAAATGTGGGTTGGAATAGGGGAAAAAAGCAATAAACATATACATCAATCTGCAAAAGGATGAAAGGCATTTCTGGTGAACAAGTGTCAAAGTGGTTGCTGAGCTCAAGCAGGTCTTAGAGACTCCAGGAAACAGAATGGCATGTCTCTGTCATCCTTAGGCTTATGCTATTGACATAATCTATGTGCCAGGTTTCAGCCATCTTACATGTGTGCGAAAAGGAACAGAATTCAGGAAGAGAATATCATGTGTGCTTTAAATCAGGGGTGTCAAACTCGAGTCATCAAGGTGGCGTTACATATCGGGACCTTTTTTCCCCTTCATTAAACCGGGCACAGCCAGCACATGACACATCCAGCCCGCGGGCCGTGAGTTTGACAGCCCTGCTTTAAATACTCTTTGTCTTCTTAATGATAGGAGGGATCATCAATGGGTAATCAGTGTTGCATTTTTTCTGACTCTGTGCTTTAAAGGTGATGTCTTTAGGATTACATTATATCATCAATAACAAAATAGAGAATACTGGTTCCTTGGAAGATGGTTAGACGTGTTCCTGTAAACTCATTTTAAATTCTACTCATTTTGAACAGAAAACTAAAAAAAAAGGGTGACAATTTAATTGCCATCTTCTGCTAAAAATCAGCACAGGCACATGAGAGGAAAAATTCTGCCCATAATGAATGCCTTTTAATGTCAAAGAGCTTCAGAAAAGGAGTGAAAGTGCATTTATTTTAACCTAGTCATTTGTGCCCCAGCAAAGAAGAGTACAAAATGTTATTGATGTGCTGTGGTTGATGACAACATTTTTCTTTCTGGACAAACTGAGGCCAAAAGCACATAGGAAAACTTGGTCCTTGCATAGACATAATATTTTGCTTGTAATATTAACAGATATATTCATCTGAACACAGATAGCCAGTTTCTGCATGCATACATATATTTACATATAAAATTAGCCATTAATTAAACGATTACCTTTGAACTTAAGGTGAGATATAGACATAGTGCTGCAGACATATTTATTTAGTTTTCCATTTGTGATAATTGTAAAGGAAAAATACTACCACAAAACACGTACAGGGCATTGACAGTAGGAAGAGCAGGGCAAAAATGTTATGGATAGACTTTATCCATTTGTGAGAAGAGAGGCAAAAGAAAAAGAAGCAACCAGAATAACACTTTAAAAAAATAAAATATTCAGATAGAAAGTTGTCTCTTTGGGTTTGATTGGATTAACTCTCTACTACTCCCTATCCCAACCCAATTTCCTCAAGACTGGCTTTGGTTTGGTTTAAGAATTGGCTTAATTGGATGAGCTACAATTGCAATAATCCCAGCCATTATTGCTTTTAGACATGCAACTCAGATAAATCTGGATAGCCCCAGATTGGAGAAACAAGATCTATAGATTTCAGCTGATAAATGTCAAATCTATTTTGGAACAGCATAGATGTTACATTTACCTACATCTGCACTCAAACATCTGCCTTTGAACAAGGTGAGATATAGACATACTGTAGTGCTGCAGACATATTCATTTAGTTTTCCATTTGTGATACGTTCTGCTTTTGCAGATTCTGAAAAGAAGGTTCTTTTTAATATATCACTCATTTTGGAAGAGTAAACAATCTGTTGTCCTTTCATTTGGTTGTCCCATCTGTTCTTCTGGAGAAGTGAGTTTTAATTGATCTTCTCCTACATCTTGAGATGGGACTGTGCTAGACATTGGCTGGGGTTCAGGCAGCATGATAGGTTTTCCAGCATGCACTGAATTCTCTAAATAAAAGACATCAGAAGGCTGATCCACTAATGGGTCTCCAGTACTAGATATATGCTGTTTTAACCAACTTCCAAAGCATGGTGTCCACCCAAACCCTTGTGTTGCACGGTGATCCTTCCTATCAATATCACTGACAGCTTCATTTCTTATGCTTTGTGGTTGTGGAAACCTTAAAGTTGCCCTTTCAAACTCTCTCTTGGGCTGATTTACCTCCACAATATGAGCAAGAACACTATGGCCATCCCCTCTGATACTATTTTTAGAGCAAAGTATACCCTTGGAAGGAAATAATCCAGTTTCATAGATAGTATCATGATCACTTGTTTGGCCTAATAAAGAATTGGAGCATGGAGGACTCATCTCTAGATCTGCTACTTCTTCCCGAAAGTCACCTGGATTTTCTCTTTGATTAGACTTTAAAGAATTGTTCCAATGATTAGACTGGATACCAGCTAGGTATGCAGGATGTCTGGCATGCAAGGCATGACTACCTTCTGGATAAGTTGGACTACTTTTTTGTTCCCATGAAACCAGCTTGAATTGAGGTGCAATTCTCAAAGGTGCCAGTATATTTTCATTTCCCCCTGGGGACTCACCTGCACAGCAAAAATAATTGAGAGTAGGTTGAGAGGTGATGGTTTCGTGGTCTCTTGGATATACACTTGTATTAGGATAATTTCTCCTTCCAGGACCATTATTACTTGAAATGGGTGCACTAATATGTACGGCTCTCCATGTATCTTCAGCATATGTTGGGTTTCTTCTGATGTTTGAGGAGTATGTATTAAAGTAGGTTGATGTTTCTTTGAGAGCAGATGGGTCAGCCACTTTGGTGGCCCATGTATCTCTTTCATCATAAGGTGATCTTCCTTGGAAAATATTACTAGTTTGGGGTGAAGGGTATGGTCCAGGGTATGGCAGATTCTTCTCTGTGTGACCAGGTGTATTGCTTATATGATATGGAACATTTTCATAATGTTCTGAACCATGAACTGGAGAATGTTCTGGAATCCATCTGTTAATTTCCTCATATGGCAAATTGCCTCTTTCATTGGTTGGTTGTTCTGTATAATATTTGGGATTTATATGGTGCTCACTTGGATTATAGGGGGGATTTTGGTACTGAATATCAGGATCAGCCAAATGTTTTTCATGGGGCTGTATATTTTGCCTGGAATATAATTCATTCTCCTGCTGAATGCTTCCATGATATTCGCTCCTGTGCATTTGATCTGAAGGCAAAAGGGGCGAATAAGATGGCCTTTCTCTTTGCCCTAGACGCTCTATTGTAGGGAAATTCTCTTTGTCATCCCAAAATCTGGGATAAGAGGAAGGAGCTTGCTGCCTGTAAGAATTCTTATTGGAATAAGTAGCATGTTCCCTCTGATGAAAAGAATCTGGGGAGTACGCTGAATTATATCCTGGAGGAGTTTCTTTAACTATCTCCAAATCTTTTTGGTTCCACATTTGGTTTTGCAAAGATGGAAATTGTTCTCTCGGATGATCTGGATGAATAAAGGAAGGTTCATTCCAATCATTCTTAGGGGGTTCTTTTTCAAACGGAGTTCCCCTTGTATCCAAAAATATGTCGTGATGGGATTGACCATTTGACTGCTGTTTTCTAGAAGGATGATACCTATCAGTGTTTTCTTCCACTTTGTTCAGAGAATAGCTTTCTGATGGAGAACTAGGTTGTTTATTACCTCCATATGATGGATTCTTATTCCACTGAGGTCCTGGATCAGAGCTAGGATGAGCTCTCCAGCTTGTTGGATTATTTCCAGGATAATGAAATTTCTCTTGTTCCCCATATGAGTTTGGCCTATTTTTTGCTGTTGGGTGATTACTGTTAATTCTCTGCAGATTAGCTCTGTGAACTGAATTGTCTCTATAAACCCAAGGCTCTTCGGGGTTTTCAGCTTGCATCGATGGATTTCCTCTAGAAACTAAAGTGTTATGTCTTGAATTACTTATATCTGGGTTGGGTTTATAAATATATGTACTACGTCCCCTGGGTTGCTGACTACCTGAAAAAAAGTTGTGAAAAACATTGGTATTTGTAGACTTAAGTCTATAATTTGATTGATCAAAGCCATTCTGGGCTGCTTCATTTTGTCCTGACATATGACCAGTAGGAGAAGGTGTTGGGATTCCGTTTCCGCTAACAATTTTTTTGGAAAGACCTGGAGAATTGGCCTCGTTATTTGTCGTGCTGATTCCTGAAAGAGTAGCATTCTCTCCAAGGCTGGCTGGAATGGTTGAATTTGTGTCTGAAACTGTTGAGTTTGTTGTAGGATCTGATGCTGGTTTCTCTTTAGGGGGTTCTTTTTCTTTGGGTTTCTCAAAGTCTTGTTCAAACATCTCTTCAGAATAATAAGGAGGCCGGTTTCCTAACCCATGGTAGCCATATCCAAAGTATGGAGTCTAAAAACGCAAAGGAGAAAATGAAACGGTATAAAATAATGATATCTTAATCAGGTGTTTCCGATTGCCCTAAAAAGACAGTGATTCTAAAGAGATCTTCTCCTCCATGGTATAATTATGATAAAATAAATATGATTCAATGCACAGCAAACTTAAGCCTTAGAACTAGCAAACATAAGATATGGTGATGTGTGCAACTGTGGTATAATCAAGGTCTCTTTGAAAACCATGGTAGTTCTTCTCAAACTATGCCTCGATTTTGCTTTACGCGTAGCTCATATATAGATTAGTGCATTTAATTGTCATACTTACCCCTTCTTCATTGCTGACAGGTGGCTGTCCAAATGGCATATGCTAAGGAAATTAATAAATAAGTCAGGAAGGATTGGGGAAATACAGGATGGAAGCCTTAAATAGCGATGGAATAATAATTCAATCCCAAGGGTGTTTTTATCAAGAGGCAAAGATGTTTCGCTTCTCATTCCAGAAGCTTCTTCAGCTCTCAGAGCTGAAAGAAAATCTAGAAAATCCAGTTGCCTCTTGAAAAAGCATCCCTGGGACAACCATAACCTGAATGACTTGAGAATCTCCATAGACAATAATAACTCAATGTTTATAAGTCAAGTATACTTATTTAAGACCTATCAAGAGCCAATTTGGTCTAGTGCAGAGGTGGTATTCAGCAGGTTCTGACCAGTTCTGGAGAACCGGTAGCAGAAATTTTGAGTAGTTCAGAGAACCGGCAAATACCGTCTCTGACTGGAGATTTTACAGCATCCTTCCCCTGCCACGCCCACCAAGCCACACCCACAGAACCAGTTGTAAAAAAAATTGAATCCCACCACTGGTGTAGTGGTTAAGGCACCAGGCTAGAAATCAGGGGTTCCATGAATTCTAGTCTCTCCATAGGCATGAAAGCCAGCTGGGTGATTTGGGGCCAGTCCTCTTCACCTTTAACCTAATGCACCTTGCAGGGTTTTTGTGGTGGAGTAAATAGGAGGAAGAATGAGTGTTAGGTTTGTTCAACACCTTGAGTTATTTATATAAATAATAAATGTGAGATTAAAAAAATAATCAATATTTTAGTCATTACTTTTTCCCTAATTTTCCTGATCACCTTATTCTCCCTTGTAACTGTATTTTTTTAAAAAATAGACACATGTATATTCAAACCTCTCTTTGTCTTTCTATGTTTTGTGGCCTGAGCATAATAAGTCAACATTGGGAGGAGAATTATTTTATAGGGGATAATGTGGGTGTGCATAGGGGTGCTGCCCATAGCTGTTCTAGGTTCCCTGGAGATGATAGTGGGTGGGACTATTTGAACTACATATGAATTTGTTCTAGAAGGTAGCTGGGATAACTATTAATCTGTACACTTTGGAGAAAATATTATAGACTGAGATGCATTTTGTCAGGATTTCAGACATTACATTCTCCTCTTATCTCTTTTTTGATCCTGATCCCCCTTTTCAACAGTTGGCAAATATCAGCACTTGGGAATGAAAAGATTTTAAAAATATATTGGCAGGATCTTTACTAGCAATTCATAGTGCTTTCTAGAGTCATCGTTGTATGATATAACCACAATGACAACAGAGTTTATATCACAATGGCTGGATGGTTGGATGGTTCATGTTTGAAGATACGACTGTAAACCAAAGTTAGAAAAACAGCAGTGGAGTAATAAAGTATATTTTATTATGTTTATTCTTTTGCTGAAGTATTTAGTTGAAATCTTTCTTCAGTTGCATTACACAACTTTAAGTACTGAAGCATTCCCTTTACTTCACTCAATTGTTTGACATTTTTTAAATGGAAAATTTAACTAAGGACACATTTACTATGAGAATTTCTATTAGCTTTTTAGGATTGGTAAGAGTTTGTTTTTCATTAGTTTGCTTTTACTTGCACATTAAGAGAATATGTGAATTTAAAAACTCAATAAACATCTTAAAAACAGAATACAAAATTCAGACGTAAAAGGGTTCTTCACTGTTTTTAAAGTTTTTCATAGTAAGATGTACACTTAAAGTTTCAGTACTCACTTAGCACAGAACAGCAGAATTATGTGATATAAGTTTTAGTTGTTTTTCAGCTTATTAAAGAAATGTTCTATAGAACATTCTTCATATGCAATTTTGCCTCTAAAAACAGAGCATTGACAATCACAGTAATAATGAAAGGTTCACCTGACTGGTTAAGAGAAATCTGATTGACTGGCACTTTCTAATAGTAGTGATATACAAGTAAGCTATTTGTGTAGCAGATCATATTGATTAGCTTGCCAATGAAATATTAGAAAGAGTTGCAGGGACCACATATTTTATCAGAGAGGGACTTCATATAATCTCAGGACTGTTTGCTCCTGTTTGTGATTTTGGCTTTATTATTTTGGGCCTAAAAATATCTGGTTGCCCAGACCAACTTAACTGAATGTTTGAGCTACAAGTGTTGTTGTACCTTAGTTACTCTGATTAGATTAGTACTGACATTGTGAGGTGAGGCTATACAATTATGGTAGGCAGACAACAAGAAAAAATAATAAACATTTAAAATACTTCCAGGACCATATCTATTATAATTAGTAACCATTAGACACCAAATTGTTATTTGCTACTTAATTTCAGTAGGAAACCAAGCCACTACAACTTAGTGGCATGACAAAAAGGGAATTGTTGAAGAGTTGGTTTGGTTGCTAAAAGAATTAGTTTAACCCTTTATCGAAAGAAACAATAAGTCTCAAAACAGAATATCTTTCTCCCTGATAAGACCCATAGTGTTTTGGTTGGAAGCCTCTTGGACCAAAAATCTAGAGTAAAAACAATGGTCAGATGGCTTTGAAGTTATCATGATAATTAAATGGTAACCGTGTTTCATTGATATCTTGCCTTAAGGCAAGGGTCTCCAAATTTGGCAACTTTAAAACTTGAATTCCCAGAATTCCTCAGTCAGCCAGTTTTGGAGACCCCTGCCTTAGGGTGATGTCCCCAGGATTACATCATCAATAAATACACAGAGCATTCTGGTTCCTTGAAAGATGTTTAGCTGTGCTCTTTTAAATCATCAATGGATAATCAGTGTCACATTTTTTCCCAGTTCTTTGCATGTACACTTAGCTTTAAGGTGATGTCTCTAGGATTGCATTATGTCATAAATAAAGAAATAAAGAACACTGGTTCCTTGAATGATGGTTAGCCATGCTCCTGTAAACTCATCTTAAATCCTGCTGATTTTTAACACAAATACTCCCCCCCACCAAATATGACAATTTATTTGCTATCTTCTCCTAAAAAGCATTAGAGGCAAACGAAAGGAAAAATTTCATCCATCTCAAATGTATTTTAATGTCAAAGAGCTCCATAAAAGGTACATTTAGTCAAGGCACACACAGAGTTCATCTCCTCCTTTTTATCTTCATGGCAATCTTGTGAGGCAGATGTGACTAAAACTCACTCAGTGAACTTCATGACTAACGGAGAATACAATCTAATGGTTATTCGATTCATAACTGTAACTCATTGGACACTTTTCAAATATCTGGTCTTTAATTCCCAGAATACCCTGCCAGATAAGTATTTTGGACTTGAAATCCATACATCTGAAGACTTCAAGTTGATTAAGGCCACAGTAATGATTTAATGTTTTGTAAGAATTATGCTGGGTTTAGTTGTATTTTTGCAGGAGAATGCATGAGCACGTCATAATAGATAATGTTTCCAGAACAGGCTTTATCTCATGTTTGAATACAGGAAGCATTTTATCACTAAGGCAATGTGTATCACTCACAGACTTTTATATCACAATCTCTATCTCTACCCCTGTCTCCCCAAGGTATTTTTTTTAACAGAGCAAAACCAATAAACTATAAAACTACTGTACAATCAACCAGCTTCAGATTTCTACATTAAGAATAATTTACTCACCTGTGGTAAATGCCAAGGTGGTTGCAAATATGGAGGAAAACCCTGGAAAAGGAAAGGAACCAGTTGTTATGTATTTACAACATTAAAATAATTGCAGTGTCACTATGTGATGAATGCAGCACAATAATCTTTTGAGGCAGCCTCGGGTTACTGAAAGGACTACAAAATACTTCTGTTCTGGTAGCTTAATTCTAAATAATATGGGCAATGGGGGAAATACTTCTCTGAATAGATGCACCCAAGCTATTTAATATTTGCTTCCAGGCAATAAGTGCCATTTAAGCTGATGGAATTTCACTCCTGAGAAGACACCAAAGGATTGCAATGTGCGTGATTTACAACATGAGGACTTGAAGCTGAACACACGAATGGTATAGTGACAACACTATTAGGTTATAACCTGTAAATCCAAATGGAAATAGAGCCTAGGTAATCATGATTTTTATTAAGTGAACAAGCCTTGTTAAGACCACACTTGGAATATTGCATCCAGTTTTGGTCACCACAATATAAATATATATATATATTGAGAATCTGCAGAAAAGAGCAACAAAGATGTATAGGGAACTGGAGGCTAAAACATATGAAAAATGGTTTCAGGAATTGGGTATGACTAGTCTAGTGAAAAGAAGGACTAAAGCAGTGTTCCAATATTTGAGGGGCTAGATAGAAGATGGTGTCATCCTATTTTCCAAGGCACCAGAAGGCAAGACAAGCAACGGTTGGAAACTGACCAAAGAGAGAAGCCACCTATAACTAAGGAGAAATTTCCACACAGTGAGAACAATAAACCAGTGGAATGGCTTGTCTTCAGAAGTTGTGGGTGCTCCAACACTGGAGGCTTTTAAAAGGAGTCTGGACAGCCATGAATTTGAACTTGTATAGGTCTCCTGCTTCAGGAGGGGGTTGGAGTAAAGACCTCCATGAACCTTTCCAACTCTGTTATTCTGTTCTGTCTCTGCAAACTTCCTTTCAATGCACATTATTTTATTTTTATGCAACTACTGCCTGTACATATTCCAATGGAGTCTCCCAGAAAACTAATTAAATAACCACAGTAAATGTTTAGAAAATAAATCATGCCAGTCAGCTCCACGATTGAAATAAGTTCCCAGAGTGGTACGTATATTAATCCAACACAATGCCTTGTGTAGAGCAACTTAATGATGTTTTACAAATTTATGTTTGATTTTTGATCATAAATAAATGTCACGTGTATTATGTTCGTCAAGTGCAGCTAAGCCAGCCAAGAGATTTGGTGCATCTTACAGGCTAATAAATTTATTTGACATAAGCTTTTGTGGAGTCCATTTGAGTAGATACATGCAGTATTCTCTTGAGCAAATATTATACCTTGAGAAACATCTAGGACAAGCTCTTATCACACTCTGTGTTTGTGTATTACATGGTACACAGAAATACGTTGATTATGTTTTGATCAGTATCAGCTGGCTTTGTACACAAAGTAGAACATAAACTTAGTTGACAAACCATGGCTGAAAAATTAGCACACTAAATTAAGCCTAAATCAAATAACCTGCTGCAATTGTGAATCAACTGACTCAACTAATGAACAGAGTAAACATTTTCTCCTCCCCTAATCTCTTTCTTCAGATCCTCTACTCCAATTTGGAAGGTTTATTTCTCAAGAAGAATAATTCTTGTTTTTATTTGATGTCTTTAGGATTCTACAATTAGCAATAACACTTAGACTTATATACCACTCCCTAGTACTTCCTGGCCCTCTCTAAATGGTTTACAGAGTCAGCATATTGCCCCCAACAATCTGGGTCCTCATTTTACCAACCTCCGAAGGATGGAAGGATGAAAAGCTGAGTCAACCTTGAGCTGGTGAGAAACGAACTTCTGGCAGTGGAATGCAGATTTAGCCTGCAATACTGCATTCTAACCACTGCACCACTACAGATCTTATAATAATCTCAAACCTACTCATTTACCTGGGGCTGTTGCTGTTGCTGTTGCTGTTTTCCCTCCTTAGGATGCTGAAATGGCACTTGTGAGTAAGTCTGAGATGGGTTGGTCTTTTGTGGCTGTTTTGGCAGAGGTTGTGGTTGCTGATATCTTGGTTGCTGTTGTGGTGGTAACTGTGGCCTTTGGTTGGGCTGCTTAGTTCCTGGAATTTGTTTCGGCTTCTGTTGGGGAAGCCTAGAAGCTTGATGGGTTGGTGAGGCTGATTGTGGCCAGAGGAAAAATCTCTGCAGAGGCAATATAGGCCACTGGGAGAACATCTGTGGGTTTGAATGGTAGCCATAAAAGGAACCAGCAATCTGAAATAAAAGTTTTTTTTAATTAGTGTAGAGTTTCAGCACAAATGTTTAATGTTGTACCTTATTGCTCTTCCACTGTAGTTGATTTTTTTGCAAGACTAAGAGGTTTTAGGTGGCAAAAATGTACAGAAATTTAGGGCTTCTACGTAGCAGCTTCTATGAGCCAGCAGTGTGCTGCAGCTGTCAAAAAAAGTCAATTCAATCCTAGGCTGCATGAACAAAGGGATAGAATCGAGATGACATGAAGTATTAATACCACTTTATAATGCCTTGGTAAAACCATATATGGAATATTGCATCCAGTTTTGGTCAACACAATGTAAAAAGATGTAGAGATTCTGGAAAGAGTACAGAAAAGAGCAACAAAGATGATGGGTACTGGAGGATAAAACAAGAACCATTGCTGGAACTGGGTATATCTAGTTTGATGAAAAGAAGGACTAGGGGTGACATGATCGCAGTCTTTCAATATCTCCGCGGCTGCCACAAAGAAGATGGAGTCAAGCTATTCTCCAAAGCACCTGAGGGCAGGACAAGAAGCAATGGGTGAAAACTAATCAAGGAGAGAAGCAACTTTGAACTAAGGAGAAATTTCCTGACAGTTAGAACAATTAATTAGTGGAACAGCTTGCCTCCAGATATTGTGTGTGCTCCGACACTGCAAGTTTTTAAGAAGAGATTGGACAACAATTTGTTGAAATGATATAGGGTTTTCTACTTGACCAGAGATTTGGACTAGAAGACCTCCAAAGTCCCTTCCAACTTTGTATATTCTGTTATTTTGACTGGTTTGATCCACTTTGGAGTTGTTTCTCAGCTTCTACTCTTGCATGATATGGACTGGCTTTGGGACCCCCTTAAATATCAGTTTCCTCTTATTTTGGCAGTGTCTACTCCCCTGTTTCAATAACATATAAACATGGCTGAAACTATTGAGTAAACTGCTGGTTACAAAAATGTCAGCATACGATGCTGTCACCATAACAATTTGCGATGAATTGTGGAGTGACCCTCAGGTTTCCTGGAATATAAAAAGGAGCTGCAGTTGTTTTCTTTATGGATGAAGTGGGGATAAGGAGATTTCTGTTATTACAGGAGCCATGCTAGCTTTAGGAGACAGAGTAGTGGCTGAATGCCATTTTGATTTCTTCTCATTGTTTAGATGGAGGGAGCATTGATAGGTTCATGAGAGAGGGCTGTGAAAATATTTACATACTCCTCACATCCCAGATGTAAACTGTTTCAATTCCTTCCCTCAAAATGACGCTATAGAGCACTGCACACTAGAACATCTAGACACAAGAACAGTTTTTCTCCGAAAGCCATCACTCTGTTAAACAAATAATTCCCTCAACACTGTTCAGCTATTTACAAAGTCTGCACTACTACTACTATTAACCTTCTCATCACTCCTTATCACCCTTCCCCTCTCACTTGTGACTGTATGACTAACTTTGTCGCTTGCATCCTTACAATTTATATTGACTGTTTCCTAGTATGATTTGACTGCTTATTGTACCCTATGACTATCATTAAGTGTTGTACCTTATGATTCTTGACTCTTGACAAATGTATTTTTTCTTTTCTGTATACTGAGAGCATTTGCACCAAGGCAAATTCCTTGTGTGTCCAATCACACTTGGCCAATAAAGATTTCTATTCTATTCTATTCTATTCTATTCTATTCTATTCTATTCTATTCTATTCTACTCTACTCTACTCTACTCTATTCCATTCCATTCCATTCATAGTAAGCAAGTTTTCTGCATTTAAAGGCCAACATAACTGACTATAATCAGAGAACAGTTTTGATATGCCTTGGAAGGTTTAGGGACAAAAATATGGATCATCTGTAAATGTACTCTTTACCAATAACTATCCAAGAATTTAGATAGTATCATAAGATTCTTCTATGCAAAGGCTTCATGAAGGGCATAAAACACAAAGTGAGAATATTTGAATTATATCTTAAACGCGTTTTCTAAAATAATTTTAGAAAATGATGCCATTAACATTGTTTTATTGTTTATAATGTTTAATCCAATTTCTAATCTACCTAATTTAAAAAATCCTAGGTGACTAGCAAATAAAATAAAATTAGAAATTAATCCAATTAATTCTAAGCCACCTGAAAACCCTTGTGGCTAGCAAGTAAAAGAAAGAGAACAAGCATTAAAAAAAGAGAACATGGTTGATCAATTCCATGGAAATAACATCACTGATTAATATTTCCATTACATGAAATTTTCAGTAGATATTGCAAGACGGGTATAGATGGATACAATTATAAAAGCATTACATAGCCTGGAAGAAATCTAACATTTTCCCAGGTAGAAGACATTTCCCTTCTATTTAGAAGGGAAGCATATTTTTTTGGAAGAGATGGGTTCAATGGTGGTATGCTACTGGTTCACACTGGTTCAATTGAACCAGTAGTAAAAAGAAAAAAGCCTCTGATCAGCTGAGAGGATAAAAGACCAAAAAGTGCATGAGAGGATGGGAGGGTCACTCCTAGAGTTTTATTTCTTCATCCTCTCAGCTAATTGGCTTGTTAGGGGTGTGTGCATTAGAGGTGCATGCAAGTGTGCGCACGGACAATCACCCACCAAACCAGTAGTGACTAAGGTAGGATCCCACTACTGGATGGGTTGTACAGAAGCCCACATAACATAGTATGAAATTTTAATGGGTATTTTCAGTAGGAACTCTAAGTAGGATCCTCCTGTCCTGATAATGTTAGCATTCAAAGATATAAGAATATCTGCAAAATTTTAACATGAATTAACCCGCAATTAGCAAGGTGGCAGCAGTTGAAGTACTGCTGTACTTCCAACTGACAGATATATTATATAGTTTTAAGATCACTATATAGTTTTAAGACCCAAGAGACCTTTCAACTTTGCAGTGTCATTGGGCTATCGTTTAATAATCCAGACCAGGAGAAGAATTTTGATTGAAGCCTACATGTTTGTATGGTTTGTACTGGATGTACAGTAATAAATGCATTACCAGGTTAGAATCAGAATTAGGGCAGTGGACACAGGTAATATCTAAGCGATCAGATGTATATTATTCAGCAGCAAGTCCCTGATGGATACTTATGCAGTGATATTACTGGAGGACATTTAACCTGCATTTTTTTCTAGAAGTTTGACCTTATGTTTAGATTATTTTGTTTGGAGTGTCATCCTCACATTTTGCTGCCCATAGTGCAAAAATGACTTTCTAACCATTTTTAGGAGACACATCCTCCCAATGCACAACATTCACTGTTTCATTTGCATCAGTTGATTTTGGCTTATCTTGAAAACCTCATTAGGATCACAGTTGGTTAGTAGGATTTGTGCAATGTAAGTCAAAAAACATTTTCTGGAATATTTCTTTAATAAGGTTTGGTAGGTGTTTGGTTATTCCTGTCCTTTTGATGTATCTTCTGAATTAAATCCAAAGCATTGCACAGCCCTTTTGATTAGTACCTGGATGGGGGATGAAGAAACTTCAAGGTTGTATGTGGGCAGAAAGGTTGATATGGAAGGCAATGGCAAATCACTTTCATATTATTGCAATAAAAACTACAGGGGCATGACCAACTGAGGTGGGCTCTAAGGAGAATTTACGCTAGTACAAGTAGGATGTTATGTCAGATCATATTTCTATGTCTGTCATGCTTCAAAAAAGCTGCTTTGCAATCTGCCCTTTATTATACTCCTTTTAAAGCTGAAATGTTGTTTTCAACTGCTTTTGTTTGTATCCCTTGCCTCAGAGGATACTTAAGAAATGGCATATCCTAGTATAAAATAAAGTTTAAAATAAATAAAATCTGATGAAACCAATACCATCTCCTTCCTACCTTCACATTGAGTGAGCTGGAAGCCTCTTAGTAGTGACAGATTTCTCTCCAATTCTTACAGTAATTTTTCAAAATAATACATTTACATTTAAATTTCAAGATGCATTTTCATTTATTGTACATTTCATTGTGTGTAATGGTACTATTCTTCCAAGAAGAAGAAGAAGAAAGACTTACTTGTGGTGAATTTATATAACCATATGGACCAAACTGCATCATCTGTAAGCAAATACATTTATTATCTTGTGTCTTTTGGGTAAATAAGAATATCGTTCGTTAGGCTGAACTACCAGCATTTTAGCAATAACAATAGCATTTAGACCAGGGGTGTCAAACTCACGTCATTGTGGGCAGCATCACATGACATATCAGGACTTTGTCCCCCTTCCCTAAACTGGACATGGACATGGCCAGCATGTGACACAGCCGGCCCATGGGCCAGAAGTTTGACAGCCCTGATTTTTTTTTATTACATTTATATGCAGCCCTTCTCTGAAGACTCAGGGTGGCTTACAATTTTTGGGATACAACCCAATGCGCTCAGCAATAGCCTTCATTTCATTGTATATGCCTGCTTATTACTAAGCGGCATTTTTACAAAGTCAGCTTATTGCCCCCAACAATCTTGGGTCCTCACTTTACCTACCCCGAAAGGATGGAAGGCTGAGTCAACCTTGAGCCTGGTGGGATTCGAGCCTGCACTAATTGCAGGCAGCTGGAACTTAAGTGCTAGGCATTTAACAGCCTGCACCACCAAGGCCCTCTTTTAGACTTTTATATCACTTCACAGTGCTTTACAGTTCTCTCTAAGTGGTTTTCAGAGTCAGCATATTGCTCCCAACAATCTGGATCCTCATTTCACTGACCTCAGAAGGATGAACTCAAGGTTGACTCAAACCTTGAATCGGTCAGGACTGAACTGCTGGCAGGGGCAGAATTAGCCTGGCAATAACCTCATTCCACTGTGCCACTGTGGCTCTTACCATTTTATTAAAGCGTGGCTAGTTAAGGAATTCTGAAAGTTGAAGTCCACCCATGTTAAAGTTTCCAATTTTGAGAAATCAGAACTTCTAAACCATCACTCTCAATGCTGGAAATAAAATCGACCACTGATCATTCAAGCCTGCAACTCCTACTTCAGAATAGTCCAGTTGGTTCAATGTTAAAAAAAAATGAGACCATAGCCTTAAGCATAACTATCTGGACCCAGAAGAAATCCCAATTCTTCCCAATTTTTCCTCTTAAAGGAAAAGGGTGCTTTGAAAATATATATGAAAGTTTTATTTTTACTTTTAGGTATTTGAAAAGATGAGTTCATGTATCCTCAGCTAGATTATTCACACATCTTTGTTTTTTAAGAATTTCCTCACCATAATTTTATCTGTGTTAGATTTTTTTTTTTTTTAATTACATTTATATGCCGCCCTTCTCCGAAGACTCAGGGCGGCTTACAATGTTTGGAGCACAACCCAGTGTGCTCAGCAATAGCCTTCATTCCATTGTATATGCCTGCTTATTACTAAGCAGCATTTTTACAAGGTCAGCTAATTGCCCCCAACAATCTTGGGTCCTCAGTTTACCTACCCCGAGAGGATGGAAGGCTGAGTCAACCTTGAGCCTGGTGGGATTCGAGCCTACAGTAGTTGTAGACAGCTGGATCTTAAGAGCAGGCATTTAACAGCCTGAGCCACCAAAGCTATTGACCCGTGGTCCTCTGAAGGCAATGTATGTCCTTCACCTTTGTCCTCTAACAGGTTCCTTCCCCCCTGAGTTTGCATACTTTATGATCTTCAAAGTAGATAGTGACTCTGAGCATCCACAAATGGATTGAGTGATGGGAGAAAAGTTAACCTGTGGGATTAGGGTAATTTTTGCTTGAATTAATAAATCTAAGGCTTCTTTTTCAGTAAAAAAGATGAAAAATGTACTTACTTCTTCACTTTTGCTTCCATATCCTGCCCTACGTGGTTTGCGCAGCTAGAGAGAAGGAAGAAATAGATTTATGACTGAGTTTCACAAGCAGGGAATTAAAAAATGAAATGCAATAAAGTGTCTGGTTCTGAAATACTCACCGGACCAGCATGAGATATGCCTACAAGGCATAGATATAGGAGGATTAACTTCATCCTTCAACTTCTCCACTAAGTAGAGATAAACACAACAAACAGTCCATTACACACTTATTTTAGCACAGTGGTTTTTACAGCTCAAATCAGGAAAGAGTATCTCTTGTGTTATCATGAGAGATGTCAATGGGCTTGAAATGATTACTGGAAAAAAATGTTAATTCTTCTCACCATTGCAAAGCAACCACGGTTGACTTAGTGAAATAGGAAACCATGCCTTTAAATAAGGTATGTTTTGATATGTAGAAAAACTAAACTCACCACAGTAAGAAAACCACAGTTTCCTCTGATGTAATTTCTGCCAACACAATGCTTGAACTGTAACTAACAGACAAAGGTGTTAACTTGGAGGGTATCCTATACCATCTCAAGCTGTTTCTTAGATCAATTTCAAAACCTTCAAATTATTGATTGTTCAGTAGTCTTTTTTTTATTATTCATATTTATATCCCGCCCTTCTCCGGAGACTCAGGGCGGTTTACAATTTTTGGGATACAACCCAATGCGCTCAGCAATAGCCCTCCTTCCATTGTATATGCCTGCTTATTACTAAGCGGCATTTTTACAAAGTCAGCTTATTGCCCCCAACAATCTTGGGTCCTCACTTTACCTACCCCGAGAGGATGGAAGGCTGAGTCAACCTTGAGCCTGGTGGGATTCGAGCCTGCAATAATTACAGGCAGCTGGAACTAAGTGCTAGGCATTTAACAGCCTGCACCACCAAGGCCCTAGAGCCTTTCCTTTGCTTTCTAGATGTTTGCACACACGGATGCGTTCATCCCCATCAACAGTGGGATCCTTGCTGTCCCACTACTAGTTCAGTGATTGCATGTGCACGCATGCGCACCTAATGCACGCATACCTAACGCATGTGTGCAGCTTTCCACAACCAGCTGAGGCCTGCAGCACCAATCAGCTGAGAGGACAAAGAAGAGAAAAAGCACAGGGGTGGGTTGGAGAGCTGATCTTGCACTTTTCTTTCTCCTCTCAGGTGATGCCTGAGACTTTCTTTCCCCTACTCAGCTGATCACTGGAGGCTTTTTTTACTACCAGTTCAACTGAATCAGGGCGAACTGGTAGCATACCACCACTGATCCCCATCCCTTTCCCATATTTATCTCTTTGACACAAAAACAGACCTTTCTTTCTCTCTCTCTCTTTTCCCCTGTGTTCCATATAACAATGTCCTAGTATTAACATTCAAAGTCCTACGAGACATGGGTCCGGGTTATTTATGGGAGCATCTACTGCCGGCATCGAATACCAACCACCCTGTACGAACGCACAGGCAGGGACTTCTTGGGGTGCCGTCTGCGACTCAGTGTTGTTTGGCAGTATCCCGGGGAAGGGCCTACTCTGTAGCGGCTCCCGCTCTCTGGAACCAACTACCTCTGGGGCTCCGCCTGGCCCCTGACCTCCGCACCTTCCGTCGCGACCTAAAAACCTGGTTGTTTGAACAGGCTGGGCTGTGCTGACTCCTTGGGGAATGGGTGTTTTATTTATTATGGGTTTTTTAAATTTAATTTGGCTTGTTGCAATTTAATTCCATTTTAGCTAATTTAATTTATTGTGTTGTTTTTATCTGTGAGCCGCCCCGAGTCCTTTTGGAGAGGGGGCAGCATACAAGTTGAATAAATAAATAAATAAATAAATAAATAAATAAATAAATAAATGTCAAAGATATAGGGCACAAGTTGTTCTTTTCTTCCTATTTTCAGAAACTTTGTAGCAAGGAAGAACTAATATTTCATTTCTATAGAAGCAAAGCACAGTGTTCCTAGAATGCACAAAAGTCTTCTCTTGAAGACTTTTACAGGAAGAGAAGGGAAACTATACAATGCTATGGACAGGGGTGTCGAGGAAGCAAGAAAACATACATCACCCAGACTGGATAGAAACAGTAGGAGATGTAAGGGTTAAATGGAGAATGAGTGTCTATGGTTGTGGATAGTTCATTAATTTAACAGACATTATTACACCCACCCTGTGGAATCAGCTCCCCTTGGGCCTTCGTTTGGCCCCTGATCTCTGCTCCTTCCGCCAGGACCTGAAGATGTGGCTCTTTCAGCAGGCCGGTCTGGACTGAACCAAGGGGGGGGTTTCTATTTTTTTTAAAGTAGTTTTAATTTATTTTAATTGTTTTACTATTATTGGGCTTGTAATGTTTAATTAATTTTTTAAGTAAATTATTGTATTGTGTTTTATATTGTGAGCCACCCTGAGTCCTTAGGGAGAGAGGGCAGCATACAAGTCTAACAAATAATAATAATAATAATAATAATAATAATAATAATAATTATTATTATTATTATTATTATTATTATATCAACCACAAAATTATCTATTTTTAAAAAAGAAAAAGAAAAAA
This sequence comes from Naja naja, assembly GCA_009733165.1. Lineage (NCBI taxonomy): Eukaryota > Metazoa > Chordata > Lepidosauria > Squamata > Elapidae > Naja > Naja naja. The sequence continues at coordinate 207,778,609 of CM019149.1, forward strand.
GTTATAGGAAAGAAAAATCAACTGCTGATCAATAGCTATCCAAAGGCAACAACCAGTCACTGGAGGAAATGAAACAAGACACTGCAGCTAATCAGATTGGGGGCTAATATCAGAATGAAAGAGTTGGAAATCAACCACTCTAAAGGGCTTAAGGAGAGCTTATTGGTGTAGTACTTAAGGCACTAGGCTGGAAACTGGGAGACTTGAATCCCGCCATAGCCACAAAGGCAGCTGGGGGACGTTGGATTAGTCACTCTCAGTCCATAGCCACAAAGAGCAGCTGGGAGACGTCTGGATCTAGGTGAGTGAGCAAATCATCATATTCATTCCTGCATTCAGGAAGCAGAGAGTGCCCCATAGTGGCAATGGGTCAAACAGAAAGTATGGATGTGCTATTGCTTCAAAGTGTTTTATCTTCTATATAAAGTTTTAATCAGGTAGCTTTAAAAAAAAAGCCAGGGAAAGCACAAAGATCATGGCTTCTTTCCAACCCCTTAATAGTAGCTACACTCTGGGTCATGTGACCAGAAGGAAGGAGACAGGTGCTTAAGAATGAGGGGTGGAGGAAGACTAGTGGGGGGTTCTTTTCTTCTCCATCTGCTGTGGCCTGATTCGATGTTATCTTCCTTATGTTGGCTTCTTATGCATACCATGTTTGGTCAGATTCATTTTTTAGAAGGCTGTTCTGCTGGCGAAGAAACCTTTCCAACTTTCTGTTGGTTTGGAAGGAATTAAAAAGAGTGAAACATAAACATTGCAGAAAGAGTGGGTGTGTACCTAATTTATATGGTTTGGTTTGGTTTATTTGGACTTATAAGCTGCCCTCTCTCCAGAGGGACTCAGGACGGTGTACATAAAAACAGAGAATACAAAAGTTAAAACAAATTAAAAAAATATTAAATCAATGCCAAATAAACTTTCGAATTAAAACCCTGATCCCCTGTCAGTCCAGGACCTCTCTGCATAAAATTCAGTTTGCATTTGACCAAGAAATATTTTACCTCCAGTATGTCTCTGCATTTGACTGAGTTATATCTCATGGAAGAGTTCCAAACAAAAGTAATAAGAACTGTACTATAATGGTAGTTGCTTTGAACAATTATATTATGTTGCTACCCATTGTGTTTTTAACCCTAACCTTTACAAGAAGCTCAGTACATGCATGTAACAAGAAAACTGGAATTGTATACTTTATTCCAACTTCCAACTTTCTATGCATCCACCTTAATATATTCGGTTTCCTAGGATTTCTAGTTGTCATGGACAAATAGAAAAGGAAAAGGGTAGTTCCAGGATGGGTTTTTCATCCTATTTTCCACAGTGTCCAGCCAGGTACTGAATGTCTATCACAATGAGCACTTGTAGATATGATGCCAGAAAATAAGCTTTTTCTAATATTAAAAAAGAAAATTCCATTCAACTAGAAAATGAGCATGGAAGTATAAACCAAAGGTCAGCAAGCTACGCTCCATGGGAGAAACCCACCTGTTTTATATGGCTCACAAGCTATGGGCAGGTAGTAGACAAAAGGTCTGGTCAAAGATCAGGGAAAGCACAACTTGAGTGGATGTGGCAACCTATCAGAGATTTCCTTACCAGTGTCCAGTACTCTCCAATGGCTGTCACATTCTTAGACTTGCCAGCTGCCAGCGACCTTGGAGAGAGAGTAAAAGATCTTGCCCTTTAGAGAAAAAGTTTACCATCTCATGGTATAGAATGCATCATTCTGATCCAATTTGGTTCAATCCAGTTCAGTTGAACTTCAGGAAATCTGGTAGTTACTAGGCTTGGGAATCTATTTTTAAGATTCAATGACTAGATGGATGGCTATCCCAAAGTTGAGCAAACCAAGATCAGATGTTATATAAACTCTATATAAAAAGGGAATAGGGGGAAAAAGAAGCCATGTGGCCTAGGTGTTATAGACACTAGCCAAGAAACCTGCAATTTAGAAGGGCTAGCTGTGAAAAGATATGGGCATACCTGCTAGCAATTCTGTTTTGCAAATGTTTCCACCTTCACCAAGAGGCTACCACATTATATTATGCAAGAAGGTATCTCTCTAGGTCTAGGTAGCACCTGCAAGAAATGGTTATATTTTCAGTTGGGATATTCAAGGCAACAAAGCTTTATTGATTTTATGGATTCATTCATTATCTCAGTTTATATAGCTGTCTATCTCAAGTACATGACTCTGGGCAGCTCACAATAATTAAAATTATACAAAAACAATTTCAACACACATACGCACAGAGAGAATAGAAATATTATTTTAAAAAACCTTTTATAGTACCACACTGAGGTATATAGCTAAGGTATGCCAACAACAATTAACAAAGCCACTGACCAGGCTGTATACATACCCAGATCCCCAAACTCACTATAGATATTATGCATTTTACACTGGAATTTGAAACATGCCTTATCCAGAAATGTCCAAATAAGTGGAACAAATTAGTTATGATATGTGGGTCATTTACAGTGTAACTGTAACCATGTACAGTATACATGAAAGTCCCTGTAATTTCAACTGTGCTATGTTCATAGATACTTCTGTTCCCAATATCTGTTGGATGGTGGCAGCATCTAGCTGACCTTGGCAGAGTCAAGTTAAGCAGAGTTGGATTGTCTAATACTTAGGACATTACTAGGAAATCCAAAGATTGTTAGACTGGAATACCCAGAAAACATCCCTGCAACACTTCTCTGTTGTTGTCAAGAAAACCACATCAAACTGTCACACATTCACCATAAAGTGAGATCAACTTGAGTCAATCTTTATCTTGAACTCCTCACCATTGAATAGTCTCTTCCTGAACCCACAGAACTTTCACAGTTGCCCAGTTTTAAAGGAAAAGCAAATTAAAAGTGAAGCCTAAAGCCTTTGCCTTATGGTCCATCTTCCTCTTTAATTAAAAAGGATGCCCAAGAAGGTCACAGCAACACTCTACCTCTCTGCCATATTATTATTAATTAGAATAATGTAAAATCACAGCTTCCAATACTTTAGCAGATTTTGATTTTTATATACATCAAGTTCTTCCTAGGGTGACACCTAGGGTGTCAATATGTATTGGCCTCATATATGCAGATCCAAGCAGTTGGCCTTTTGTAATTGACAAATGAGGATTTTGTCAATGGACAGAATTTCCAAGTGCCATTCAAAATTTTCTGGTGTGGTGCCCAGTTTGCTGATGATCACCGGAACCACCGTGACTGGTTTGTACCATAATTTTTAACTTCAGTTTTCAGATCTTGATCTTCTTGATCTAGTATCTTCTTGATCTTGATCTTCTCCAATTTTTCGTCTTCTTTTCTACTATCCCTTGGTATTGCCACATCAATGACCCACACTTATTAGTTCATCTGAAAAGTCTAACAATCCTCTTTTAAAGCAAAGATTTCTTCCTGGTGTTTCAGTTATAGATCTACACTTTGTAATTTTTGAAATGTTTTATTTATTCATGATTTTTGAAATCAAAATAGCTTCTATAGAGATGATCACTATTAAACCCATAGATTAAACTTTACATCTAAGAATCTAGGGGAAGTTGTTTTTTCCTACAACTTTCAATAACAAAAGTGGACTTTGCTATTATAGAAGTTCATAAAGAAACACACACACACACACATCACCTTATCTGCCTTCTTATTGCAATTTTCTACTGTCTAAAACTTGCAAGAAGGGTTGAATTTTAAAAATCAGCATTAGAATGCAAATCTCAGTACAAATAGGAAAATCTCATCAAGTAAAACCAAAATCAATCTTGCTTAGTTTAATAAAGTTAATGTCTAGTTTTCTTGCAATCTATATCTTACAGAATTGATATTAGGAATATATAGTAGGAATTAGCAAAAAACATCAGATGACCAATCATTTTTGTTCTGTAGCAACAAAAGAAATGGGAAATCTATACAGCCAGCATTATAATTTCAATATTTGTAACAAATTTGGTAGGATCTGCAACGTAGAGTTTGCATACATCACTGGTTTACCAGTTACCTACTTGAAGTTAATAAACATTTAATGTGTAATCATACCGAAGTTAAACATATTCAGTCTTTTTTGTTGTAAAATAAATGCCTATATTTTCCTACAAAGTTTTTAAAAATCCAATTTTGATTACGCTTTAAATTTTTAACTGGAATGCAAAAATCCCAAAACATGGGATTGCAAAGACATATATTTGCAAGATAGAAAATCAGTTAATGCCTATTCTTCTTGATTAATATTTACACCCATGAGAAGAGTAAATGTTAAGTTAAAAATAAACTATAGAATAATTATAATATATTACACATGTAATATAATATAACAATATAATTACCTCTTAAATGTGGGGAAATAGCTTTGGGATCCTCAGAGGAGTTGAGGGAAAAAACACAGATAAGAATGAAAAATCAAAGAATTTGCTCTCCATTCTAAAGTCAATGGCAGGACAGGCTTTAAATGTTGTTTTAGAATCTTAGAACCAATCAAGGCTTATAAGACATTTGACGTCATTCTGAACTCTAGCCTCCCAGCTGATACAGTCCATGTAAGATTTTGGATATGTTATTATAAGAGCTGAGAAAAGCTCAAACTCTCTTATTATGTTTAATAACAGTTGGGAGGGGGAGCTTACACTGCAATCCTTCCTATATAGATCTATGTCACTCTCATTCAGCCAGGTGTTTTTATTTTTTACTTTAAAAAAATAGTGTTATAAGTATCAAATGAGGATTCACCAGCTGTACTGGAGAAACAGACTTTGAGAACTGTATTCATACAAGCCCTAGTATCTTGATGGAAAAATCACTCCAATAAGATACATTAAATGTATAACATCCTTCCTTGATATGATACCTTATGGGTGTTTAGATTACAATTCCAGACACAGTTCCATCCTGGTCTAGGAATTGTAAGAATTCTAACATATCTGAAAGGCAGTAGAATAGGGAACATTTGAATGAATGGAATGAAATGAATGAATGAATGAATGAATGAATGAATGAATGAATGAATGAATGAATGAACGAATGATGCCTATCATGCCTAATGGACTTGTAAAACAGCAGAAAATTTTGGGTTCAAATACAGAGAATGACAACAAATTTTAAAGATAAATTGAGAACAGTCTTTCCTTTTGGGTTGGGATTAATGGAGAGTCAATTAGAAATCCTGGGATATTATTTTTATATATGATACTGCTGCAAACATACTATATGCACAAAAATGGAAAGACTTTGAAATACCCACAACTGAGGGAATGGTTGAAAAAGATGACAGAATTAGCAGAGAGGGCAAAATTAACTTGTTTGATTAGAGAAATACCATACTACATTTATTACTGCCCAGAAACCTCTTATGGACTTTTTGCTGAAAAAAGAGAAAAATGAACTTGTGATTTATGGGTATGAAGATTGGAAAGAGTAGCATATAGAAAGAAAGAAAGAAACTAATGTAACCTTAGAGACAATAAAATATAAATATATACAATTACTGTTAAGAAGATTGCAAACTAATTCTTCCTTATAATCTTTCCCCCTTTTTCTTCTTTTTCTATTTCTATTTCTTTTTCTGTTGTTTGCCCCTTTTTTTCTTTATATTTTTATTCCTTTTAGAGGAAGAAGCTGCTGGATATGTATATTTTTATGTTCTTTGACAGTTTATTTGAAAAGGGACAAACCGTCATGTATTTATTTGCACCAAGGTCAAACTACAATTAATAGTACAAATCTCAATACATTCCACTCTAGTAGGGAAAAAAGTAGACAGAAGCTACCAAAATATTTATTATTATTTCATATACTGATGTTTGATGTTTCTTAAATTGTTATATTATATTAAACTGTTACTATATCTGTAAGATACCCAGAGTCATATTTCATAAGTTGGGTGGCTATATACATCTGCTAAATAAATTATTAAATAAAAATTGCATTTGTTCTTTTATTCTTTATAAAATTTGTACACCACGTTTCAAACTCAGGTTTTCTCAAGACAGCATCCAACAATTTAGAACAAATACCTAAAGTATTAGGTAATTATTTCAATGTTGTTTGCTGCCCAGAGTTAGTTTTGTGAGATAGTTGACTATATAAATTTGCTAAATAATTAAAGCATAGGATGACAATAGTGATTAAAACAGCACACAGAGTATTTTGAAACTTTCCCATATTAACATATAAACATAAGTGATTAAAATGCCTTAGAAAATACATTTTATTTACTATTGTTACCATAGATTCCAGGAGATTATCTTATTATGGGCCAATCATAACTATGTTTAAGTTTTCAGAAAAGTTTAAAGCCATCAGACAGACAAATGGGGAAAAGAACTGGACGCTTAAGCTGATAGAAAAGAAACCATCACAAATAATATAACTAGCCCACTCTGTCTCAGAAAACACCATAATTCCAATTTATTTTAGAGAACTTCCTGCTGAATCCAAATACTCCTTAGAGTAGCTCAGAGAAGAGATAATGCAAAAGGACTTGTCCTATGCCAGAAGAGTTGCTTGCAATGGTCAAAATTTCCCAGTATGTCATTGATCTCAATAGGAAAAATATACTTCCTACCAAGACAGCCTGTTCATAGTTTCTTCTGCCATATCCTATATTCACCCATTTCACTTAATCTGCCTTATTTATATTCAGGGAAAATATCCAGGTCTAACAGTGTCCAACTAGAGAAATGCACTCGAAAGTGATCGGCTGAACAGAACAATCTCCATTCACAAACAAATAAGTGCATTATCTAAAAGAAAGTTTGCCTCTCTATTATGCTCTGCAAATGGCAATGGCAGCCTCTAAGATGTATGGATTTCAACTCCAAGAATTCCCCACCTAGCCTTTCTGTTCCTTGCTGACTGGGGAATTCTAGGAGTTAAAATCCATGCATCTTAAAGTTTCTAAGGTTGACAAACAGTAGCAGAGGTATTACTCAAGTTACAACCATTTGTTTTAAGTTAGAACAGCACTGAAAAGGGGGCTTATGACCTCAAATGTACACCATTGCAGCATCTCCATAGTCAAGCAATCAAAATTTGGGTACTTGGCAACTGGCATGTATTTACGATGGTTGCAAATGTCTGACCTTCCCTGTTGGCTTCCAACAAATGGTCAATAGAGGAAGCTGGATTCATGTAATGACTGTGATTCACTTAACAGCTGCAATGGTCTACTTAATGACCATGGCAAAAAAAGGTTGTAAAATTGGGCATGACTCACTTAAAACCGTCTTGCTTACAGTGGAAATTCTGCCCCCTATTTGTAAGTGAAGGACCAGATATATAGGGACTGAGCTGATCAAGAATCTAAAATATGTAAGTTGTTCAACAAAAATGTTATTAAAGAGTTAATAGTCCCAGCAGTGAAATGGGAATTGCATATACCATATACCACACCCCTCCCTCCAAATGCTTGAAAACTGCAAAACTGCAAAGATTTCTAGATAGGCAAGTTCACCTGGAAATTTTCCCTAAAAGTAAAAGCTATGGATATAATATTGCAACTATTAGCCGTGCTGGCTAAGAATTATTGGAGTTTTAGTCCAATATTCTGGGGAGTACTGTGTTGATATTGTACTGTGAATTATCTAATGCTTTAAGAAATCAGGTTTAATGACTAACAGATGTATTATGATATAGGATTTTGCAAGTTAGAGGCCTTATGGTCCATTGTCCTAAAATGCATATAATGAATTATTTTGTATTTTATGGCACAGCTAGACTGGGATTACTTTTATTGTTTGATGGTGGTAGTAAGAAGTAGTAGCAGGCTCTACTGCAAAAATACTAATGTGGCAGATCCATTAGAAAAAAAATTACATGATGCATTAATCATTAACTGCTAACTATGATCAAATATTAACTGTCAAATATTGGGCATGAACTAAAGCTACCACTGGGAGTCAAAGCCAGACACCCAAAATACAATTGCACAATGTCAAGGGAATATCCACTACCATAAATACGGCAAAATGTACCATCAAGGAAAGCAAATCTCTTTCAGCTCAACCACAAGGGATTCCTAAAATAGCTAGTTTCACATGCTGCCCCATCAGTTGCCCCCTTGCACTGATCTTATAGAAGAAAGCTGTAAGAGATAATTGTAGCGTCTGCAATGGATAGATATTACAGCACTGGTATATCATTTCACTCTGCCTACTTGTGTAAAAACCAAACACCCTTACATAAACAACAAATCCTCTAGCCTTGAATGCGTTGAACTCTTTATGTAGACTGCATCTTCTAGTAACAACTCCCTTCAGCTTGTTAAGCCTAGGTATAAAATTATCCATCTAAGAACAAAGCGAAATAGAAAGGTTGCTGAACTGTAATGAAAGATGAAAAGCAAATATGGGAATCATCAGCAGAATGAGTGTAAACATCATATTTCATGATTATTCCTTTAGGCTCTGGGGGTTTGGCACCACTTTTTCCCTGTCTGAATTCTATTCACGTTTTCTCTGTTTCCCTTCTTGCAGCATATATTTATAACAAGGATCAGAAAATTAAACATCATTGCACATTTTGGGGAAAAGGTTCTGGTCTGGACATTCACTATCATGTGATGTCTGGCATTTAATGGAAGGGTCAGTGTTTTGGGGAAAAACACAATTCACAGCACATTTTTGATTGTAGGGGCTGTTTTCTCATGGAAGGGAAAAATAGCATGGAAGTAGATGTGCAGATTCCCAAATGACTAGTTCAGGAGTTTCAGATTTGCATTCCGGAGAAAGGTAGGGTCCTTCAGTGTGAAGACAAGCTTATGACGGACAAGCTTCCTTATTGCCTTGATATCCCTCTGAAATAGGAAAATGTTGTGGGATATGGAAGAGGCCAGGGTTTAGTGATCTTTCCCTAGGTCCGTGATGGAAGTTGCACGCAGAGCCATCTTCGCCGGCATGCAAGCCGTCACCCCAGAGTAGGTTCACTGCGCAGGCGTGTGTGCCACCCACCCGCCAGCTGATAGTCAGGTAGCTGCTGTGCACTGCACAGGAGACACATGCACATGCGCAGAAATGTGTGGCAGATGTGGGGGGTTGCACACGCAAGTGCAGAGATGCAGTGCATGCATGGGGGTCGTGCATGCATGTGCAGGGGGTGTGGGCCCCCCACGTGCATTGCCTTATGGGTGCTGGCATGTGTGCATGCACACACATGTGTGCATGCGTACTTTTGGCACGCGAGGACGGAAAGGTTAGCCATCACTGCCCTAGGTAGTCTACTGCTTGGGAGGAATAGAAAGGTAGAATTTCTATTGCTTCTGTTAGTTGAGAACTCTAGAGTTGGGGTCAGTGGTTTTAACATGATTGGAGAATCCCTGATTTGAGGGATCACTGGCTTAGTGCATGAGCAGGGAAACAACAAGAGCCAAGAAGCTTTGCTAGAAATATATGTTTGCTCTTTGCTCCCCAAGCCAAAGACTTCTTTGCAGTCTACTAAGATTGGGCAGCACATGAGTTGACTAAATTGTTATTATTAAGTAGCATACTCTCAAGCACTCTACATCACCAGTAGAGAAATCAATTGTAGAAAAAAGAATTGTTTTGGCTGGCCATGACAATGACCAAATCAAGTAATACAATCCTGTTGAATGTCAAAGGGGTTGACAATGACAAGTGCTTCTGTACTGTTGCCAAGAAAGCAATATTTCCATGTCTATGTTGCTACCAGGAGCAAAGGCATCTTTACATTGAACATTAAGGTGTCCATGACATTTCCATATATCTTTGATTTGGTCTTGTAGGTTCAGATGAAACAGACATTGACAATGTGATGGCTTCCAAGCCTTACAATTTCCATAGATACCAATCCCAATAGTCCGTAGATCCCATTAGTCAATGTGTAAGGGAATTGCAATTGCAAACCAAAACATTAATATGACACCAGGTTGCTTATTTATATATTGTGGCTTGCCTCTGCTGTGTGTTAATAGCTAGATGAAACAGAATGAATATAGTATAGAACCAAAATTACACAGGGGTTCAGTCCTATTGGAAGCTTTCTGTTCTTATATCTATGCTGGTTATTCCACATCACAAGCATTCTTTGTCATCTAAAGATTCTATAATGCTGAAACAGCCAAGAATATCACAACAGGTGGCTTTTCCAAGAACTTATTCTTAAATAGAAAGCTGGATTACTGGCTAATTTAGTTGACAAACATGGCATTAATCCAGTTATAGTTTCTGACTATGCACTACTAATAGTGTCACTGAAGGAAAACAGTTTGGGTAGTGGGTAGTTGCATTATTGTAATTCATTGTTAGATGTCTCTCAATTTGTCAGTTAATTAAAATATATAGAAGTTGATGGGTGTATTTTTTTAAATAATAGAGAACTGATATGGTAGATATGAAGATAGGGGTTTTATTTAGTTATTAATCAAATTTATATACCTCATGGAAAATTGTATTTTGTGGCAAGGCAAAAAAGAGCCTTGGTGGTGCAGGCTGTTAAATGCCTAGCACTTAAGTTCCAGCTGCCTGCAATTACTGCAGGCTTGAATCCCACCAGGCTCAAGGTTGACTCAGCCTTCCATCCTCTCGGGGTAGGTAAATTGATTGTTGGGGGCAATAAGCTGACTTTGTAAAAATGCCGCTTAGTAATAAGCAGGCATATACAATGGAATGAAGGCTATTGCTGAGCGCATTGGGTTGTGCTCCAAAAATTGTAAGCCGCCCTGAGTCTCCGGAGAAGGGCTGACATATAAATGAATTAAAAAAGTTTACCTATTTTTGAGAAAAAAATAGGGAGTCACACTATAGAAAAATTGGAAAAGGAAGCAGAAGTTTTGAAAATATAAGCTCATAGGGATCATAAGTTTTAGCTCTTATAAATCAAATAATTAGAGTTTGAGGTTTTCACGTCTTTAAATCAATTAGTTGGTGCTTGTTCAATTATATATATATTTTGAATAGTAATTCTTCATTGAAGATACATTAAGAACAGAAAAGCGAAATGGTTTCTTTTTCATAGTAATTGAGACAAAACAATAAGGAATTATTTGGGGATAATTCACAGTGATTAGATAGAAATATTCTTTCTGAAACTTTAAAAGCATTATTTTCCATAAGTAATTATGCAGTATATACTGTATATGGTCTAGTGGTTAAGGGCAAGGCTAGAAACCAAGATAAAATGGGTTTTAGCCCTATCTTAGGCATGAAAACTGGGTGACAATGTAAGAGAAAGGAAGAACAAACACAAAGTCTCAAAACGTTACTGAAAAATGTGGGAAATGCCAGTAAGGTAACATATTTGCCATTGTGTTTTGATGAAAATATTTCATAAATACATCTTTGTTGATATTGTTTGTTGGATTTTATGAGTCTTTGTGAGTATGCAAAATTTCAATATTTATTTTTAATTATGCTGATGATATTTTCACACATGCATGCACGTGCGCACGTGCACACACACACACACACACACACGCCGCATCTGGCTATTCTTAGAGTGTTCTTATCTCAGTACAAAATATATGCTGTTTCACTAAGATAAACTAAAATAATGTAATCATTAATATCAGACGGAGAAATTCATCAGATTTTTATTCCTAAACATCCTCATGTAATCTGCTGAAAGAGAATTTGTTTTAGAAATTCTGTCAAAAAAGAGAGTTTTGGAGATATTCTAATGGGTGTAGTATTCTTGCATTGACTTAATAATGAGAGATACAAGGGAATTGTTGTATAAACAGTGAACGTTCATTACGAAGTCAACTTTTCGGTGAGTATGTCACTGAACGCCTTGGGAGTTCAACTGAATGCCAGATGAAGAACAACATGAGGGAAATTTCATGATTTGTTTGTTTTCAGTAATAGTGTTAATAAAGAACAGCACAGATTAGGTGGAGAATTTTGAAAGGCCATCTGGGCCTTGCTCTACAAACTGCTACTTCAAGGGGCCACTTAGCTGCAAATAGAATCCTGGGAGCACTTCTTGAAACAAGGCAATCCTTGGAATGAAATGAGCTATGATCATTCTTCTAATTGAAATCTATCTTGATTGTAGATTTCATTCTAAAACTGAGATTCTTTTATCCCACCTTCCTGAAATGCCAGGGTATGCTGGGTTGAAAACATTGATCCCACCAGTGACATAATTCACTACCATTCATTGCATAGAGTCATTGCTTTAACATAGTCTTATAAACTGTCCAGATAAATAAATCCCCAACTTGAGTACCCTCCAGAAGTTCAGTACAACCTTCATCTAAGGTCCTCGACAGCCCCCCCCAAAAAACCCCAAACTAATGGATCATTGAAGAAATCATCCCAGATTCATGGCAGAAATGTCCAGGCTCAAATTATCCTTTTTGGGACACATTATGGAAAGGCCCAGCTCTCTGTAAAAGGCTCTGATTCGGTGGAAGGTGGAAGGAGAAAGAGGAGGAACATGACCAGTAGCATGTGGATGGATTCAGTTGTGGTGGTGCTAAGCGCATCTTTGAGAAACTTGAAAGTACAGGTTATCGATAGAAGGGAATATTTGTAGGTCAGGGTGTGAACTGTGGGATCCTTGATGCTATCTGGAGCTTGGTTATTTTCTTGCAGATATTTCATTGTCAAATTAGGTAACATCATCAGTGCTAGAAGGGAGTGGGTTTGTTCTCTTTTTTATAGACTAGTGGGCTTTGCCTTTGTTGGTGGAAGTGTTCTTGATTATTCATGAAGATAAACAACATCTGCATACCATTTAAAAGAGACAACCAAAAAGCCCAAAAGCAAACAAAAACAAAAACACCTCCTTACCAGCAATTAACATCCAGACGAGCAGTGATTAAAACCAACTTTAGAACTAGACCAACAACCCAGAAGTAAACAATACCCCCATCAAAGAAAGTATATGTCTCAGCGTTCCAGAAAACCTCCACTCTAACAAATAATTCTGAGACAGGCATCTTCTCAAAAGTTCTGTTTTATTTGGATAGTAAACTGGCACATCTGGGGAATCCCAAATCTGAAAGTCCTGGTCTTCCTTGCAATAAGTAAAAACTACAATCCACCCCCTACACCCATCATCATATCACATGTCCCAATCACCATTCATCCTAACTTGAGACTTCCCCTCACCCAGGTGCAGAATAGCATGACCTTGACTTAGAAGAAGAATGCTATTATGTCTAACCGCATACACTCCAAGAAATTCTCACCTCCCATTTTCCCAAGCTCAAGAATGTGACAGTGTGGAAGCGTCTGGTGTCAATATGGCTTCCAAAGCATCCCCCCTTGAAAAAAATCACGTCCTCAAAAATACAATAAACACAACAAAGGGCAACAATGCATTTTCCCCTTAACCCACTCTCCCTCCTCCTTTGGCCTGTCAGGGAATTTTTCATGAAATTGTTCAATCAATCTATCTGCATGTGTATCCCAACTTTTCACCCAAGTAGCTTCTGACAAAGGGTAGCCTATCCATAGCACTAAATATTGTAATTGTCCTCAGTGTAATCTAGAGTCAAGGATTTTCTTTAGCTCATAATGTATTTCACCCTGTACTACCAGATGTTTGTGGGGAGCTGCTGGTTCAGATCATAGATTGGAACCAATAGCAGGCTTCAACAAGCTACAATGGAATACTGGGTGTATCTTCCCTAACAGCCAAGGGAGGCTAAGTTTGACAGTCACTGGATTAATTACTTTTGATATTGGGAAGGGACCCAGAAATTTTGGTCTCAACTTTTTACTAGGAAACTTCAACTTAAGATATTTAGTTGACAAAAACACTTTGTCCCCCACTTTAAAAGGTGGTTGGAGAGATCTATGTCTGTCTGCTTGTTTTTTATGTTCCTCAGCAGCTTCAATTAAAGCTTTTTCGTATCCTCACAACCTTTCTTGGTTATGTTTCAGAACCATCAACCTTAGGGTATTGGATACATAAATCTTGGTTCCTTCCCAAGCTAATTCTTCATTCATTGTCAAATTGGTTTGATTTTCAGCAAACCTTGTATCGTTTAAAAGTGCTGCTTTCAAATCGGTTGTCAGTTTGTCCTCAAGGAGTCTAGGGCTGCATTTGGCTTGGCCTTTGGTGGTTGCTTGGCTGGTGGGTTGGGTTTCTGATATCATAGTTTGCACTACTTCCTCCCGGCGACTGTGAAATTGGGGTTTTCCTGCCTATATGTCGTCTCCCCCCCGGAGATATATTTCATGTTAAAGTTGAATCTCTTGAAGTATTGAGCCCAGCGAACTTGTTTAGGGGAAAGCTTCTGAGGGGTCTTCAGAGCCTCGAGGTTTTTATGATCAGTCCACACCTCGAAAGGCTCCATCACTCCTTCCAGGAAATGCCTCCAAGACAGTAAAACCCATCACATGGCAAAAAAACCCTCTTTTTCCCAAACTGCCCACCAACGCTCTGTGTCTGTCAACTTTTTTGACACATAAGTGCAAGGCACCAGTTGGTCTTGAGAGTTCTTTTGAAGTAGAATTGCTGCATAGCCACATCACTGGCATTGGGTTGGACTACAAAAGGCTTGGTCGGATGTGGATGTTGGAGGATAGGCTCCACTGCAAAAAGGTGTTTTAATGTTTCAAAAGATTTCTGACAATTCATTGTCCAAGTGAGAGGCTGATTAGGTTTTGGTTTGGTAGGGGAAAGCCCAGTTTTCAGTAACTCTGTTAAAGGGTGGGCGACCTTGGCAAATGAAGGGATGAATTGTCTATAAAAATTTGCAAAATCCAGGAAGCTTTGAAGTTGTTTGCATGTTTTTGGTGGCTGCCAGTCTAGCACTGCCTTCACCTTTCCAGGGTCCATTTCAATCCCCTGATTTGATACTCAGTAGCCCAAAGACTCTTTATAGAATTCGCATTTTGACAGGTTTGCGTATAATTTGGTAGCTAAAAGTTTTTTCAGTACTTGCCTGACTAATTTGACATGTTCTTGACGATCTCGCTGAATATAAGAATGTCATCCACGTACACAAGGACCCCCTTGTACATAACACGTGTATGTAAAACTTCATTGATTAGTTGCATAAATACAGTGGGGGAGGGGGGCTTGGAGTCCGAAAGGCGCGACTTGGAACTGAAAACTACCCAGAGGGCAGTTGAAGGCCATTTTCCACTTGTCTCCCTCCTTTATGTGGACTTGGTGGTAGACTTCTCTCAGATCTAGCTTGGTAAAGATTTTGCCTTTGGACAGGTGATTTAGCAAGTCCTTCATTAGGGGAAGGGCATACATGTTTTTTATGCATACTGCATTGAAACCCCTAAAATTCATGCATAATCTCAAGCTGCCATCTTTCTTTTCTTTAAATAATACTGAGGCTGCCAGCCTAGATTTTGCTGGTTTGATGAAGCCTCTAGCTAAATTGGTATCAATGTATTTCCTCAACTCAGTCATCTTGGCTGGTGTCATGGAATACAACTTTGGTTTAGGCAGTTTTGCTCCAGATTCTAATTCAATGGCACAATCAGTGGCTCGATGTTGCATTCCTCCTCACTAAAAGCAGCTGTGTCTCTGTATTCTTTAGGAACCTGGGGCTTGCCTGGAGGAGAGTCTGAAGCAGTCTCTTTTCCAGAGAGACCAGGGGCAGCGGGCCAATGCCAATTATGATCTTTCAGTACCCATCTTCCCATTTGATGATAGGGGCCCATTTATCAAGCCAAGCAAATCCCAATATGATAGATTCTGACATTTTTGGAGCCACTATAAATCATATAAATTCACGATGCCTACCCATTTCTAATCTGACCAGTTGTGTAATTTGGGTGGCTGGGACTCCTCCAATTAATGTTCCATCTACCTGTTCAAACTTGATTGGGCATTTTAGGGCTTTAGTTTTTATCCCTAATTGCTCAATGATAGGGAGCCCAATCAGGCATCTGAAACATCCTGTATCTATTACTGCTTCTAACTCCCCAGCCTCCCTAGTCTCAGGCACCACCAATTTCATTCTAACTTCATTTTAAAAGGGGGAATGGCAGCACTCACCATGGGGCCCTCTTCCTTATTTGCCTTTCCAGGAAGAGTTTCTTTGGCTGGAGGTTCCTCACTCTCATCTGTGGGGAGGGAAACCTCTACAGCTTGTCTGGCAAACCAACTGGTGTCTGGGGACTTCTGTGGAGCTCTTCTGCCTCTGGCAACTGTACTGGGCCTTGGTTGTGGACCCGGTGCAGGGGCCAGACATTCGGAAGCCCAATGACCAGCCTGGCCACATTGATAGCATTTTATAATCCCTGTAGGTTGGGTATGAGCAGCTTCAGCAGGTTTCGTCAGAGGGTGTCTGGCCAAAGTTCTGCTAAAGGACCCTCAGAGGGAGGTTTTCTGTGTAGGTGGATTTCTCTATCCAGCCTAATGGACATGGCATACCAGTCTTGCAGTTGCTCTGGTACTCCCCTGATGCCACAGGCTTTTCTAACTTCTGGATCAATGGCTTCTTTAAAATAGTGCAGAAGTATCCTGTCAGGCCAATGCATGAAGTTACCTGCGACCGTCTAAAGGGTCAATTACGTTGCTTCATTTCCATTATTTTATCTTCACTTTCACCTACCCTGTTGGGGGTCTTCAAATCTAACTCTGAGCAGCTCAACAAATGCCTCTGCATCATTTAGTTCTGCAGCATCCTCATTGTGTAACTGGGCTATCCAGGTGGAAGCATCTCCCTCATTCATCCCATCCGTAATTGTGGAAACTAGGTCACGGTCTGTTCCATATTGGTTTCCAAATTGATCTATATGTGCCCAGATTCGGCTGAGGAAGTAAGCAAGTTTCTCAGGCTTCCCATCAAAAATTGCTCTAAACCTTGGTGGTTCTAGCCTGGCTGGGGGAATCACCATGGCAACCACCAGCTGAGCTGGAATTTGCTGTGCTGCAGCAAGTGGCAGGAGGGCTTCTCAGGGGTACTCCAAGGGGTGGCTGAGCTAGGGGCCATCTGCTGAACTCGTTGCCATGTTGGGAAGGAGGGTGGCTGCAGCCTGCTGCTGGAACTGACCCCATTGCTGCACCGGGATTGTTGCTGCAAATTGGCCCTGTGGTGGTCCCGAACCAGATGGTGCAACTGGTGCCAGCATCCACTGGCATTGGACCACCCCTGACCAGGATAGAATCCCCAGCCTGGGGAATACACTCTGCACGGGGTAACCTCACCGCTGTCTGGTGAAGGGCAGGATTTTTTTTAAAATTACATTTATATGCCGCCCTTCTCCGAAGACTCAGGGCTTACAATTTTGGGATACAACACAGTGTGCTCAGCAATAGCCTTCATTCCATTGTATATGCCTGCTTATTACTAAGCGGCATTTTTACAAAGTCAGCTTATTGCCCCCAACAATCTTGGGTCCTCAGTTTACCTACCCCGAGAGGATGGAAGGCTGAGTCAACCTTGAGCCTGGTGGGATTCGAGCCTGCAGTAATTGCAGGCAGCTGGAACTTAAGTGCTAGGCATTTAACAGCCTGCACCACCAAGGCTTTTAATATGAGGTTCTAACATCCAAAATGTTGGCTTTGTCTGCTGTCTCTCCCTTGCTGCTTGCCCCTGCCATGCTGAGCTGATTCTTCAGCCACCTCCAGCCAAGAGGAATGTTGCCAATGCCATGCTGGTTCCACTGTCAGGTCCTAGACCAGGAAAAGTGAACATGGGTTGAGTTAAGTTTCAGCTCGGCTGGAGAGGTTGTGACTGTGGGACATAACACCCCACTTTAAAAGTGTTCTGGAAGCTCTGCCAATGACTGGCTATGGGATGGGGGCAACAGGTTCTAACAGGAGTTGTCAGATTCAGGAGGCCCCACACCTCTCCATTCTGGCTCGTGGCCCAACCTCTTTGGGCTGGAGTAGGAAAGGTGTTCAGGCAGCTTCTCTTCCAGTCCCATCTCTGGATTCAGCTCAGTCTGGCAGCTTCTCCCGGAATCTTTTTCTTTGGGCCAAGTGCCTAGCCTTCATCTTTCCTCTGTAGCTTCAATGGCTTGCACAAATTCTTCAGAAGGAGGACACTGGGTCTCAGTCAGTCCTTCAGTACCTGTTCCCACTGCTCCTTCTGTGGTTTCCTCCTTCTCCTCCATCTTTGCTGACTGTTCACACTGCCCAAGTTTTAGGTTGGTGCTGGGGCTCAGCATCCCTGACAGCCCCCTTTCAGGGTGTTGGTAGCTATTTAGAGATTTCGGATAGAAAACTTCCACTCCAACAAATAACTCAGAGACAGACATCTTCTCAAAAGTTGTTTTATTTGGATAGTAAACTGGCACATCTGGGGAATCCCGAATCTGAAAGTTCCAGGCTTCCTTGTAATAAGTAAAAACTACAAATCCACCCCCTGCACACATCATCACATCACATGTCCCAATCACCATTCGTCCCAACTTGAGGCTTCCCCTCACCCAGGTGCAGAATAGGTGCATGACCTTGACTTAGAAGAAGAATGCTATTATGTCTAACTGCATACACTTCAAGAAATTCTCCCCTCCAATTTTCCCAGGCTCAAGAATGTGGCAGTGTGGAAGCATCTGGTGTCAATATGGCTTCCAAAGCTGACAGAAGCATAGTGTATGGTCACTGCTTTGTGTCAGCTTTGGAAGCCATATTAGCACCAGAAGCTTCCATGCGGCCACATTCCTGTGCCTGGGAAATTGGGAAGGGGGATTTTGTAGAGAGTATGTAGTTAAGCATAATGGCATTTTTCCTTGTAGTCAAGGTCATGTCTGGATGAGGAGTGGTTAGGAGATGTTTCCAGTTGGGATGGGTGGTGATGGACCATGTGATGGAATGATGGGTGCAGGGGATGGATTTGTGTTTTGAATTACTGTGGGGAAATCCCAGAACTCTCAGATTCAGGTTTTCCCAGATGTGCCAGTATGACTACTCTAATAAAATGGAACTTTGAGAAAATTCCTGCCTCGGAGTTTTGGTGTTGGAGTTAGATTTTTCTGGAATGCTGACACTTTGAGTTATTTATAAAAAATAATAAAGGAGGGATAAGAAATTAATAAAATTAAAAAATAACCATAGTTTGGGACTCAGAAACATACATTAGTAGCAAACAAGACCTTGAACTTGTGTGCTTGGACCATTTTAGGAGCAACTTCCATCCCAGATGTTTTTAAGCCAAACAAAGGAAAAACCTGAAGGAAGCATCTGTGTTCCTTTCCCACTTTCAAAGTGGTTCCCATATAGAATATATGGGATGTCTGTATGGGAGCCACTATGAATATGGAAAAGGATCCTTCTGTAGATGGCAAAATAATCCTTTCCTTCTATTTACACAAATATTTGAGGCAGTAGGATAGTTCAGAGTACATGCTTCAGGGATCAATATAGTTCCTTTAATTAAGAATTGATTCCTCCGGGGATCTGAGATTAGAACACCTTCTTTCTTTGCTAGTTTGTTCCATCATTCAGTCCCCTAAAATAGGGGTAGAAACTGGCTTCCTTCCATTCTGGTCCTGCTAGTCCAAAAAAGGTTCTGTCTGTTTCTCATACTGAAATGACCAAAGTCTTGGTTTTGGATTGCCATTCTACATTCAACTCTTCTGCTTCCCTGCCTGTTCATGAATTCAATAACATATGCTTGGTATTTGGTATCATGGTTATTTCCTTTTCCTGTTCCAAAATGACACAGAAATAATTTCTCTTTGGATACAGAAGTAAAAAGGAGAATCATGCAAATTATATTCATGAATCATGGCAAATTGTCATTCCACAATCTGGAAGACTACAACTAGTTAGGGGATAAAATGATCACTTACAGCAAATATATCTTCAGAGGCTAAAAGCCACTAGGAGAAGCTGACTTTTCAACAGAAAAGTCACAACGCCCCACTCCAGATCAAAGGAATGTTTCAGACCACAACCCATATATACTATTTTCTTTATGATAACCCATGTTTGAAATATAGGACTATAGGAATATAGGTATGGCTTGGAGCCAGAGGTGGGATTCTACCGGTTTGGACCAGTTTGGGCAAACTGGTACTTCCAGTGAGCATTTGGTCCTGTCAACCCGCCCCTGCTCTTTCCTGTGCTTTATTTTGGCTTTTTTTTTAGAGCACAGCCGATTTGCTGCACCTCAGCTGTTTTATTCACAGGGGCTGCAGTAGAAGGTAAGTATTAGAAATTAAAATGGGCTTTTTAAAATGCTATGTGCATGCGTGGAGTGCACACTCACTGAACCAGTTCTTACACCAGTTGAATCGCACCACTGCTTGGAGCTCAATATCAGATGCTGGAGCAAAATGAGGAATGACTGTAATTTTTATGTCTTCCCCTGTAAGCTTTGCAGAGGCATTTGCCTGGATGTTATTGGAAATAGAAGACATAAGAGATGTTGAGATAGCACTGATGCTAAATTCCGAGAAAGGCAGCAGCTTTGTAGCTTTATAATATCAGTCTTTACATTCCACTTATAAAACTAAATATGAAGGGCAGAGGTCATCTGTCCAGAGGGGGGGAAGGCTAGAGATGTGTCAAGAGGTCACTTTGTTGCACAAGACTTGGTGTCTCAGTTTTTCAAGTAAAAAAAATGAGTAGAGCAATTCTACTCATGGTGTTAACCTATAAAGCCCTGCATGGCCTGGGTCCGGGGTACTTGCAGGAGCGTCTCCTACCAGCATCGAGGTCCAATCGCCCAGTACACTCCCATAGGGAGGCCCTCCTGGGGGTGCCGTCGACCAGACAATGTCGATTGGCAGTCCCCCAGGGGAGAGCCTTCTCTTTGGGGGCACCCACCCTTTGGAACCAACTACCCTTGGAGCTGCGTCTGCCCCCTGACCTGCGCTCCTTCCACCGTGATCTAAAGACCTGGCTGTTTTCACAGGCCAGCCTGGATTGAACGGGGTTGGGGTTTTTAATTTTGGGAGATTTTAATATTTTAGAGTTATTTGGATTAGGTAAATTTGGAATAAGTTTTATATTATGTATATGTTTTGTGTAAGCACCGAGTCCCCTGGAGATGGGGTGGCATATAAATCCAAATATAAATAAATAAATAAATTCAAAACATATTTTTTAAAAACCCATTGTAAGGAGTTACCAGCTCCAAAGTGATGCTATATTTTGTATCAGCAGTGCAGAAGATAGGAGCTGTCTAGGTAGAAAATAAATCTGGCAGTTTCAGGTCTAATGTACTTTCTTCCTACCATCTTTTGGGTGTCATGTAGCATGCTGTGAACATTCCTCCTTTTGGTTCTGCCCCACCACATACCCATCTATTTTCTCATTAATAATATGATGCATCTATTCTATTTTTAGCATTACTGGGGTTGAAGTACAGATAGTCCTCATTTAGTGACCACAATTGGGGCTAGCAACTTGATCATTAAGCAAAGCGGTTGCCAAGAAAAACTGCAACTGTGCTGACAATCTCTGTTGCTTTACAGGCTTGTGAAGGTCATAAATGCGAGGATCGATCATACAAAGTTCCTTTTTCATCGTTGTTGTAACTCTACTAAATGAAAACTGCAAGATGCAGATGTTTCATAGCTGTTATGAGGCTACATCACATCTAAATACTGTTTCAAAAGGCACTTGGACTTTGTTTTGCCTTGAAGATGTTTCACTTCTCATCCAAGATGCCTTTTCTGTTCAGAACTGAACTGAACTTAAGTTAAACGTCTTCAAGGTAAAACAAAATCCAGTTGCCTTTTGAAAAACACATCTACAACCCTCCTTTTTATATATATATATAATTACATTTATATGCCGCCCTTCTCCGAAGACTCAGGGCGGCTTACAATTTTTGGGATACAACCCAATGTGCTCAGCAATAGCCTTCATTCCATTGTATATGCCTGCTTATTACTAAGCGGCATTTTTACAAAGTCAGCTTATTGCCCCCAACATCTTGGGTCCTCAATTTACCTACCCTGAGAGGATGGAAGGCTGAGTCAATCTTGAGCCTGGTGGGATTCGAGCCTGCAATAATTGCAGGCAGCTGGAACTTAAGTGCTAGGCATTTAGCAGCCTGCACCACCAAGGCCCTTTCTAAGAATAAGCAATTTTTGCTTTGTTGCATTGTTGGTCGCTGGTTCAATTTCCAAAGAATCTTAACTTAGCTATCAGATGAATCCCCCAGATTAAAAAAAATGTATATATTTTACTTGAATGTACATATTTCATGAAGGAGGTGCAGGATGAAGGTTATTGAAAAGGGAAATATGAAAGAAACAGCTTCCGATTAGTTTAGAAACAGATTTTGCATAGTCTTCTTTCATGTCATTATTTTTTTTTAAAGGAAGCCATAAGAATCAACAATGTGGTTAAATAAAAGTTTATTTCATGCTGCCTAAGCAACAGAATGCAATACTGTGAGCCATCTAATCAGAATTAAGAGAGACAACCTCCAGATCAGTGTACCTGCTTATAAGTCTTGAATGGAATCTAAAGCCAAAGGGTTCATAAATAATTTGTAATAAAAATATGAGTCAGGCAAGGACCTAAAGCAGAAAAAAAGCTAGAGAGCTTAAACAGGCAATGGATCACTTAAGCAGACAGGAAACAAATTTAGTTTTTAACTATTGATGACCTGGTGCTTCCAAAACTTTCTTAAAGATGAAATATTAAAAAAACTGAAGCAAAGCTTATGGTATCCCTGCAACAAACTACAGTACATCCATTGATTCTTCCATTGGATGTTTTGGCTCTCATTGAATAAGAGATCATCTCAAGCCCAAGAAATATCTAAAGAGAACACAAGCAAGCACATGTTCTTCAAGGATTCTCAAGGCTCTTGCAAATACCAGCTGCTTTGACTGACTTGTGGTTGACCAGCCTCATTTCCTGCACTGGTTGAGTAAAGGAGTCAGGAAACATGGTAGGATCCAAAGGCATGGGAGTGCTAGTTGCCTCTAAAGGAATGAAGCTATCAGGAATTGCTGGAGGCAAGGCACTGGCTTGAGGTGCATTTGGTTGCCCTTTACTTTGACCAGCAGGGTTTAACAGATTGTTATTGGCGTTGGGCAAGGCATCCCTTGGGTTGATATCTACAGGGACAACATTGTTCCCTCTGTTTGGAGGGTTGGGCCCAAGTTTAACTCCTTTGGGAACTTCAGGCTGTTCTGTAATGCCCAGTTGATCATCTTCCATGGTGTAATCTCCTGGTTGGCCACTGTTCAGTGGCATATTTCCAAATCTGCTATCCATGGGAAAGCCATGGGGGCCTGCTGCCCGATAGGCTGGTGCACCAAATCCTCCACCCTGGAAAAAACAATGAATGGCCATGAACCCTCTGAAGATCCAGGTGACAATCATATGGAGAGAGATGGTAATGGGAGTGGAAAGTGTTGGGTTTGGGGCTTAGCAAGCTGTCCTAAATGCAGACTTGAGGAATGAAAATCTAAACTGTTTTTCATGCAGTTGGAAAGGTCCCAGAAAATAAATACTGTGTTGACACTGAAACCTTAGAGGATAAATGACAGATGACATAGCTAGGCTGAGATGGAATTTGAAGTTGGGCCATCAATCAGCTAAGAGCTGTTTTTTGGGGGCAGGGGAGTGAACACTACTACTACTAATAGTAGTAGTACTGCTGCTACTACTACTAGTAGTAGTAGTAGCAGCAGCAGCAGCAGCAAAATGGTAGTAGATCATTGAGAATTTTGAGAATAAGAATTGTGGAAGTGTCAAAAGAGCAAAAAAAAGGAGAGCAAAAATCAATATCAGAATCTGGATTCATTTGGAGTTCAGCCAAGACCTATCCAAATCAATTCTTGAGAAACAACTGCATGAATGAATGCAGCCCTGCTGTTTCTGTGAATAAGTAAATTTAATTGTGCAATCCTTTTTTTATACCTTGTTCTTCCAATGCTTGCATAGGTTTAAGTTCACCCTTTTCATTCAATATTTCACCATATCTGACTGTTTGTTCCTTTTTGTATATTACTGGATATGAAAAAGCTTCAATAGTAGATATCCATGATGGAATTTTCAAATAGTGTTGTTTTTTAATCTTCTCCCAATTTAATTAATTGTGCAATCCTTATTCCCACATTAGGTATCATGCTGCTCAGCATCAGTAAACTTTAGGGGTCTTTTTATCAGGCAAAAACATATAGTAGTGAATATAATAATAATAATAATAATAATAATAATAATAATAATAATAATAATAATAAAATAACAGAGAGGGGAGACGTCAGATACCCATTACAGAGTGCTTCAGAGGCGAGTCTTCTCCCTATTCTATGAAACATCTACTTGAAACTGCTAGGAGAAATCATTCATCTGCTCAGGATGAGGTATAGTCAATATCTAGTGCTACAGCTCCATCCTGAATCCAATGGAAAACACAGGAGAAGTCCTCTGACAGTGCCTGGAAACTTTCAGGATTTGAATGGGGGAAGACAATTGAAGCCCACTCATTGAACTTTTTAAAGATTGAGAATCACTGGGCTACAGAATGCCTACTAAAGCATTCCCACATTCCAAGAGCTATAAGGAGGGTCCCAGTGTTCGTTTATTACATTTTTATGCCACCCATCTCCTATATAAGGTGACTCCAAGTGTCTTACAAGTTGTAAGTGTTAGGGGTTCTCAGTGTCATCTCCTCTACTTTCTCCCTCAAGCAACTATAGTTCCCATCCTCATGATGGTAAAAGGATGGAGTTTTTTTTCATCAAAAAGTTTTTGGAGTCTGATTCTATGTACTTACTGTGTGTGTGTGTTTGTGTGTGTGTATGTGTGTTTTATGGACATGTATGTTCTTTATTCAATATTAACCATTATAATTTTGTTTTGAAGTTTTAAAATATAATTTTATTGTTATTTTAATATCTATAGACTGCCTAGAGTTCATGAGGATTGAGAGGGTAGATAAATTGCATACAAATACATTCTCGACCTTTTTATGTTGACTATGTTTATATCACTTTTATTTATTATTGCTTTATTTGTAGATGAATTGCAAAAATTTCATAGGTTGCAAATCACTTCCTTAGAAAACAACTCTAAACTTCTGGACTATTATATCCATCCATCTGTCCATCCATCCATCCCAAGGCAACAAATACTTTGGATTCCATCAATTTCATTAGAAGAAATGAGCATGTGCTAAATTCTGCAGAAATTGGTTTAATGTAATAAAATTTATCAGTACTTGATCTTACATATGCCAAGGAAATGCTTGTCTTATACAAGCTTTCTTATCAATGCTGTCCATGGAAATATTTCATATTTATAATAGTGCGGGCCATTTTTTCCCTCAGAGAATTTTTGAAAGGTGAAGGACAGAGGGCATTCTTCAAGGGTCTCCAAGTGCATGTTGTATAAAGTTCCCAACCCTTTGGAGCAAAAGACTATACCTTTGCTTTTTAGAATTATTCCCACTTATATATTTATCCTTGGCCATCTTCCCTTCCCTCTACTATACTTTACGTTTATATTACTAAGGTAAAACCCTTGAAGCTTGATCTGCACATCCATTTCTCAGCCTTGGGTTGTATGATTGGTTATCTCTAAAAAGAAAGTCAATTTTTATCCCTTCTTAACCCATATGTAAATGAGCATGATGTCCACAACTTACCTGCATTTCTTCTGAGCTTACTATTCCTAATCTGGTAGAAGCCTATGTAAATAATAACATGTAATTAAGCAAACCACGTATCAGGAATGAAACATGCCAGTCTAATATCAACAGAGTCCTAATTTTGTTTAAGGTGCTATTGCTTTGTTGCATGTAATAGTGCATACTCCTGTATTACCAACAACAAGATCAATGCTCCTAAACACATTTTTCTTTTCTTTTGAAATATTATGTTATCTGTGGAAGAAGAAAAAACTGCAGGTATTGTGATAAGTTCAACTGTTCTCCATTTTAAAAGCTGTAAATTAAAAATCTGAAATGTGAACCTTTTGTGGCCACAATAACTTGGATAATAATCATTACCTTTGCCATTCAAACATCTGGATTCAAACTTGTTTATATATTAATATATAGATCATGTATTACAGCTTTCCCCAACCTGACCAGCTTCTAAATGTATGAATTAATTTCCAGAATTCTGAACAATGGATATGTTGGCTAGAAAATTATGGGAATTTAAACACACATGTAGTATTCCATGTCTCAGGATGAATATAGACAACTTTCTTAACACACATCTGTAAATGATGTATAGTGACGTTATTATTGTAAATAAATGTTAGTCTGTGCCTATGTTGAAGAAAGTGTGATCTATGACTAAGTCACTTTTTTTTTTTTTGCTCATTTTTAGTGTGATCTACAAAATAATAAATGGGAACACACAGAAGCAGATTAACAGATGGGAAGGAAACTACAGAGGTGGGCCAAGTTTAAGATTCATATAATCCTTTCCATCCCTATAGGGAATGTGGGAAAATGATTTGTTGCACTTAAGAACACTTTTTCAATGGAGATTAATCTATTCCTAAAATCTAATTCTGGGTGTTCAAAGTTCAGTTGTGATGCTGCTGGTTCCCACTATTTCCTTTATTTTTTTATTCAATTTTTTTTTAGTTTATTCAAAGAAGATTAAACTACAAAATGCCAAAATATTCTTTTTAAAAACCAAAAGAAAAAAAACCCAACAAAAAAGACATTAACAAAAAAAAGTGTCCTAAAAAATCCGTAACACATATACACATAACATCCTCCCTACTTGAATGCTGATTAGTATAATACAGCAATGTTGGTTTGTCACCCTTGCAAAACAGGCTAAAAGTATTTTAAACCATTAAACTACTACATCTACTTACAAGTTGTTAGCTTGTCATCTATAAACTATATTAATAACAAAGTGGTTAACAGAAAAAACAATAATAATGAGAATATTATGTAAAAATATAAAAGTATTAAAAATTGTGAACAATAATAAAAAAGACAATGTTGAAATTCCAAAAAACCCTGTTAATGAACTGTTATTGTAATCAACTGGTTCCACTATTTCCATGTGTATTTTATACAGAATACACAGAAATACAATTATTTATCCCAAACATGATAAGTCTGAAGGTTTTCATTAGGGGTAGATTAATGTTAAGTACTTACTCCTTTATTTGCTACGTAAGACATATATTGCAAATTGGGATAAATCTAGATTAAAAAAGACAAGAAAGAATTAAACTGATTTTAAGATACTTGATTTGTTTTAATCTATATAAAAATAGAAAGGAAAATACCCTTTTAGCCAGAACAATAATTCATCTTTATCCACATCCTGGCTTTAACAGGTATCATATAAACATTCTTAAGGAATTACCTCACTCTTTATTTTAATTTATATTCTCCCTTTATTATTTTTATAAATAATTCAAGGCAGCTAACGTATCTAATATGCCTCCCCTTCACTTATTGTCCCCATAAAACAACCTTGTGAGGTGGGTTGGGCAGAGAAAGACTGGACCGAGGTCACCCATCTGATTTTCATGACAAAGTGGGACTGAAATTTATGGTCTCCCTATTTCTCGCCTCGTGCCTTAACCACTTGACCAGCTGGCTCTCCTTATTAAGATTATGCCATTTTTTCAGGAATCCATAAGAACCAGGAAACAATCAAGATTAGAGATGGTATTCAGCAGGTTCTGACCAGTTCTGGAGAACTGGTAGCGGAAATTTTGAGTAGTTTGGAGAACTGGCAAAGAGCACCTCTGACTGGCCCCACCCCATCTATTTTCTGCCTCCTGAGTCCCAGCTGATTGGCTGGGTCTTCTTTTGTTGCCCTGCCCAGGAGAACGGAGCTGGAAAGCAGGTTAGTGGGGTGGGGTGGGAATGGGATTTTGCAGTATCCTTCCCCTGTCATGCCCACCTAGCCACGCCCACCAGGCCACATCCACAGAACTGGTAGTAAAAATTTTTGAATCCCACCACTGATCAGGATTATGTTGGAATCTCTTAATAATTTAATAAACTTGTGGATCAAGTTCTTTCTAGGGAAGAACCGTATTTGGGGAAAAGTTGTTTTGTTAAATATGTTTGCATTTCAGAGAACTGAAACATTTGAGGCAAAAGATAATTTGCAAATAAGTATGTCTACATTTGTGTGTTAATGATGGAAATGAAATTCCAATGATGGAAACTCAACTGCATTAATTTTAGCTGGGGAACCAACTTACAGATTGTTGTTGTGGTTGTTGACCTGTGTTTTGCTGGGTTCCAAATAAGCCAGGGTAGATCTTTACAAAAAGAAAGAAAAAGTTGAATGGAAGAAAAATATGAGGGATTATGATACATACTGCTTTAACACAGAAAAAAAAATTCCAAAGAATGCTTCATATGGCACACTGAATGTGTGTGCATGTGTGTGTGTGTGTGTTCCTGTGTCTGTTTCTAAGTAGTTGTTTTGGTCAAGAAGTTTGTCTCTGTTATAATTCTCATAGTTAAAATACACTTACTTGGCTCAATGTCCCTGAATAGTCTTGTATGGCTGGTAACTATAGTTAATTAAAGAAAACATTTGATATCATTAACTTGATAACATGTAGAAAATAAAGAATAAACTAAGCAAAGCTTTCAATCTAAATATAATTGTTGTTATGTATTATAAGTGTTTAAATACTTGGAAGAACGTTAAAATCTAGAAGAAATGTTTATTTGTATCTTACGGAAAAATTCAGAACCTGATATATAAATAAACCACATTTATTTAGGGGGGAATTTGTTCATAATATAGATTTGAACTAAATTGTTCCAAGATCACATTCAAAGAATCTACATTGGTCAATTTACTTAGTAAATACCATCTTCCAAATATTTTCTTTGCCTTTGATTGCAAATGTGTCTAATTTACTGCAATGTAGTCAACATTTCTTTTAAAAATATTACCATACAACCATAATTATTAAGGAAAAGTCTGCTGAAAAAGGCACGTATTAATTAAATTAAAAATCCAAAATGTATTATACCAGGAAAGGCTCTTTGTAAAAAAAACTTTATATGTGGTTAAAAGGAAAAGGCAAATGAAAAGGAGAAATGTGCATTAAAATACATACACATTTTAGACTGTCCCCACTGCAAACTATGTGACATGAAAAAAGTGAGAACAATCAGAATTAAAAGATTCTTTCAGCCTTAATTAATCTTGTGCCTTCATATTCTTTATAAACTCCATGCCAAAGATTAGTGCTTAATGATTCGAACACAGATAGTCCTCGACTTACAATTGCTTAGTTACCAATCAAACTTATGACATATACCCTAAAAGCTATTTATGACCCAATTTTGAAGTGGTGATGGCTTCCCCCCTCCCCCCCCATTGGCACATTGTTGCATTTTGGCACTTGACAACTGGATCACCTTTAAGACCATTTCTAGTGTCCTATGGTCAAGTGACTGTGATTTTCAACTTTTTTTTTGCCAGCTTCTGGTATTTATTTCCACTTTCCAGCAAAAAAATCCACTCACTGGCTAAAATGAATTCACTTCACAACTGCCACAAAAAATGCCAAAATTTTGGATCCAGTTACATAATGCCTTGACTTACAACTATAATGACTTACAGCCATAATTATGGGCTGTCATAAGTCGAGGGCTATCTGCACTGGAGATGCAGACAATTCCCACTCATATTAGAAGTATCTCAATTGCCAAAACTGACCTGTTGAGCATGCCTGTCCAATGGTAGCTGTTGCTGAACGTCCGGCTGATTTCCTTCTGATGGAGAAAACTGTTTTGGATGAAATGGTGGCTGGACATCATAATGTTGTATTTGGACTTGCCTTGTAGGAAGGAAATGGGCGTAATGGTAATGAGGTTGGTCTTGCATCCCAGGTTGTTGGAGCAGAGTGGGTGTTTGAGATGGCAATGGAGGAGGGTGCACTGGCATTGTGTATTCATACTATGGAGTGATAAAAGATGAATAACCAGAAGAAAGTTAAAATCATGAATGAGTCATTTTCATTCATGAAAGGCTGCATGAACAATGAAACTGACAAATGAATTTTGGGCTTACACAATTCCATACTGTAATTTGTTTGCCTCCCAGATCAGGATTCTCAATTCTTGGGGCCATCAAAGTTTCCTAGTAAGTGTCCCACCTAATATTTTTATTGATTCTTTTAATATAATGAATCAGGAAGCCACCATGTTGCAGAGAAAAATGTCAACATCTAGCACCTCATCAGTTTTGAAGAACGTCCCAAAGATGCTTTTATTTTAAAGGCAATTGGACTTTCTAATTTTTCTTTAAGATGTTTTGCTTCACATCCAAGAAACTTCCAGAACTGAAGAAGCAAAGCTTCTTGGATGAGAAGCAAATGTCTTAAAGAAAAATCAGAAAGTTGCCTTTAAAATAAAAGCACCTTTGGGACAACCCTGATCTAGATGAATGAGAACCTCCATAGACAGTTTTGAAAATTGTCTCCTGTTAAGTATGATTTCAAAGCTTTTCCTAGACATTGAATCAGAAGGGAACTGCAGTTCTGTGCTTTGTGTAAAGGTGAACCACAAGCCCAGGATAAAGATAAAGATATACTGATAGAAGTTGTTAAGTTTGCATGAAGAGTCAGACGCGGAGTGCTTCAGTGAAGAGTTTATTAGTGACTACAGCTCATAACAGACCCGATTTGGCTGGGCTGTGGCTGCTACTTATAGCCAGCAGCTGCAGTTGCCAGCCAATCAGAGTGCAGGATTTCCTGCACTTTTTAAACCAATCATTTCTGACATTTTACAAGAACAGTTCAAACTAAACCAATGACATTCAAACCTGCATACATAACACCCCTCCCCACTAGGTTCAGTCCATACTCAAACCCCAACCTATCTAATGTATTCTTTTAAATAGGTGGGGCTCTTATGTGTTTGAGACCTTCGTGGTTCAGAAGTTTCAATTTTCTCACCCAGTGAGAGAGGAAATGTGTCTGTTGACATTTCCCTACTCGGGCTTCCAGTGGAAGAAGACCCTGTTTGGTTGTTACAATCTGGTCTCTCCTCCCAACCCATCTCCAACCCAATGTCAGCACCCAAGTCAGGTAGTGATGTGCAATCTTCCACTTGTAAGGATGGATTTTGGCATTGTGACAGGTTTTGGGATGGTTCCTGTCGTAATGGCTCATTACACATGGGGTTGATTCTTGCTTGCTGATTATCCTCATGCTCCTCCCCATTTTCTCACTGAAGTTGTTAGGCTTGAATTCTTTATCAGGAAACTTTCTTCTGTGGGGTGTAGTTCTGGATGATTTGCAGACTCTTGCTAGGTGACCTCTTTTTTCACAACGGAGACAGATGGTATCAAGAAACTTGCATTCAGTGTGGGGGTGGCTTCCCCACAACCTCTGCAGTAAAAATCTTGCCTCTTTCTCCCGGGTCTTTCTTTTCCTCTCCATTCTGAGTCTATAAATTTCTTCCTCCACCTCACTACAGTCTGACTCAGAATCTATTTGCTCGCAATGAGTTGTTGTGGACTTTTCCACATCAGGATGGCTGGAGGCCTTGTTAATTTTCTTCATGGCTGCTGCTGAGGATTTGGTGGCTTCTGCGAAGAGGCCTCTTCTATAGCTTCTTTCAGCATGATCTTAGGTCTCATTAATAATTTGCTCTGTAATACCTTGTCTTTAAGGCCTAGAACAAATCGAATCGCATGGCCTCTTGTAAGTTGTTAAATTCACATGCACCCCCAATGTCCCTTAAACTTGCCATGAAGTCATTTACGTTTTCGCTTTCCCCTTGATCGTGACGGTAAAACTCGTGTCTCTTAATGAGGCACGATACTTGTGGGGCGTAATGGGCTCTTAACAGCTTTTCTAAGTCGGGCCATTCCATTACCTTCACGTCTGCAGCTCCCACCAATGCCTTCACCATTTTGAAAACTGCCAGACTGCAGTGGGTAAGAAAGACCGCCCTCTTCCGCTTCTCGGAAATGTCGGCGAGATTGTTTCCCTCCAAATACATTTGGAAATGATCCACATACGAGTCCTAGTCTTCTGCTGTCGGATCGAACGGGGCTGGGGGGGTGTTCAGCGCAGTCATCTCTCTCAGCTTGTTTTCCGCATCGTCTTCTCTTCAGGAAGGATCCCACCTTCGTTGCCAGTGTTAAGTTTGCATGAAGAGTCAGATGTGGAGTGCTTCAGTGAAGAGTTTATTAGTGACTACAGCTCATAACAGACCTGATTTGGCTGGGCTGCGGCTGCTACTTATAGCCAGCAGTCGCAGTTGCCAGCCAATCAGAGTGCAGGATTTTCCCGCACTTTTTAAACCAATCATTTTTGACATTTTACAAGAACAGTTCAAACTAAACCAATGACATTCAAACCTGCATACATAACACAAGTGATAGAAAGCATTTGGGAAAAGGAGTAGATTCAATGCCTCTCAGCATTTTAGTAAATGGAAGTTTTATGATTAGCCGTGGCATACAGCCATTCTGGGGGACTGGACTGAGACTGATGTCACCTATTGCATGCAAAAGATAAGAGGTCATGCTGCTGAGAATCCAGGAAATTTCCAAAGATGCTTTTTCAAAAGGCAACTGGACTTTGTTTTTCCTTGAAGATGTATGGCTTCTCATCCAAGAAGTTTCTTCAATTGAAGCTGGGTGAGAAGCAAAACATCTTCAAGGAAAAACAAAGTCCAGTTGCCTTTTGAAAAAAAGCATCTTTGGGACAACCATGACCTGGATGACTGAGAATCTCCATGGAAGATCCAGGGAATTATAGTTCCCATGGTGGACCATAATGGGTGGTATGGAAATCTTAAAGTTGGAATTTGAGTATATTCAGGAAAAAAACAGCGTAGGGAAAAATATCTAGAAAGCAAAAAAGAAGAGTTCTGTTTTAATACTGTAATGTTTCTGGGCTATAATACCTTAAATTGCTTACCTGTTGGGTTTCATGTTGAGGTCTTTGCCGTATCAAGTAAAATGATGAATGTGACGGTAGGAAATTGTGCATCCACATTGAATTAAATGGATCAGCGTAGCTGTAGGTCTGGCCATACTAAAAGTGGTACGATTAAATACATTTATTCTGAAGCTATAATTCAGAGGCTAACAAGTTAGAACAAGAGTTAAATTCAAGCCAATAGTACCAATCAGAATTAATTCATAATAGTAGATAGATGTTGTAATAGGTTTTCCACTTGATTCCTTTATATATATATGGATACCAAATTCCTTTCTTTGATAATAGATCCATAAATTTAGCTAGAGAAAAAGGGCCAAAGAGAAGGAAGAGGCACTACATACCTATTTATTAATCCTTCTGCCTTTTGACAACACACAAGCCTCAATAAGGAAACAAATGAATTCAGCTTGGAACCCTTTCAATCAATATTATATACAGTCAGTTTAACAAACACCCTAGAAGATCACTACAGGATGTTTGACACAATAACATAAAATTCCAGAGTGTCTTCAGGATTACTATATAAATAAGTGAAGCGTGATAGAGTTAGGTTATGATTAAAATCAAACTACAGTACACAGCTGCTGGCAGTAAGAGTCACTGAGTCCAGAAGTACTTTCTATTGAACACAGAGTATTAAACTGAGCTGAATATCTGAGAAAGCAATAGGATAATTTGGACTTATCCACACTTTATTGTTATTATTTTAAATTTATTAGCCACTGAACTCCCATAAAGATTTACTTGGGATTAAGTCATAGGGAACATGGTAGGATTTCTTGAGAACCTAATCTGTAACTTGTTTATTAAAGAAGGATGTCTTATTGAACCTGATTAAAATAATTGTACATCGAAACAGAGTCATTTCATGCTGCTCAATAAACAAAATATTTGGTTTGATTGAAGCCTCTTGCTTTTTTTTTAGATTTTGTGAGGTTTGGCCCTAATTCCCTAATCAATGATCATTTCAGTACAGTTAATCAATTCCAATTCTTTCTAAAGTCAAAGGTTCCTTGCTTTGGATGTAAGTCAATAAATAGAAAAAGTCTGGAACAGCACCACCAGCTTATTCTCAAAACCATTAATATATTTTTCTGAAAAGAGGATATGTGGCATAACTGTGATTACCTGAGGGAGTACCTTTGGTATACTTGGTCCACCCAGCTGTCTTATACCCTGTAAAGCAATATTTAAAATCTTCAATGTTATTGTAATCAGTATTTTCTATTTTGTGATGTTTACACATCTTTTCAAGGAGCTCACAAAAAGAAGTTAAAAATAATAGCCTCCACTCACCCTCCACCTAATGCAACTTGTATTCAGAATTGTATTGCCTCTGGAACACCGTGTCTGATCACAATCCCACCTACACAAATTCTATTACATTCATCCCATCTCCTTTTTACAAGGCATCTTAGTTCTTTGCAGTCACAGGGGGTTAATTATGGACTGTGTGAAGAAGCATTTTCTTTTGTCTGTCTTGAATCTAATGCCAACTCATTTGTACAGATGCCCCTACCTTTACATGTATAAAAGAGGAAGGAAAAACTCTTTCACCAGTAGCCCACCCCTGGGTTTACTCTTGCTTGCCTCCTTGAGCTAAAAGAGAGGGACTGGTGCAGGGTCACCCAGAAAGGACTAGAACTTGCAGTTTCTTGGTTTGGAACCTGGTGCCTTAAGCAGTATACTAACTCATTCTTATTCAATGGTATAGAAACATTATAAACAAAATAATTTAAAAACACGTTTTGAGTGTGTGTGTGTGTGTGTGTATGTGTAAATCTTTGGAGATTATATATAATATATATACATACATGCATACACAGAGACAGATAGAGACCCACAAACACACAAATACATACCTCAAGGCTTATACTACCCATTCCAGGAATACCAGCATGACGAGGCAGTATCTATAGATATGCAAGATTAAGAATAATTTATGTGACTGGAGGTGACACTGTTTCAAAGAATATGGATATGAATATGAATTACTGAGAACTGCTGGGTGGGCTGGGGTGGTGACATAATGACTTCATTGGAGGATTGGGGTATGACATTTTTTTTTAATTACATTTATATGCCGCCCTACTCCGGAGACTCAGGGCGGCTTACAATTTTTGGAGCGCAACCCAGTGTGCTCAGCAATAGCCTTCATTCCATTGTATATGCCTGCTTATTACTAAGCGGCATTTTTTACAAAGTCAGCTAATTGCCCCCAACAATCTTGGGTCCTCAATTTACCTACCCTGAGAGGATGGAAGGCTGAGTCAACTTTGAGCCTGGTGGGATTCGAGCCTACAGCAGTTGTAGGCAGCTGGAACTTAAGTGCAGGCAATTAACAGCCTGAGCCACCAAGGCCCTTGAATATGACTCAAGAAATCATTGAATATGATTTCTTCTTTGTTATTCTTCCTCCTCCTCTGTTATTAAAGGAAATTGCTGTCGTATTTCAGCAATCTAGAGTAATTTGTGGGGCACAAAGAGGGAAAACTGGCAACCCACTGGCTCGGTTTAAATTACTGAACGTCAAGATGAACTCTGGATTTTTAGGACTTCAGGTTTCCATGACTGGGATGAAATACTTTAGATCAGAGATTCTTCAGCCTCCTTAGTGGATCTTTAATTAAAACAATTAGAAAGGTAAGACAGATTTAGAAAATGAGGACCTGTTTACCTATTGAAAACAATTGATGAAAATTTCAAGGAAACTATTCTAAAGTGCAATGGTTGTTCAAAAGTCCTCATTACAGGAAATACAAAAACCATAATTAATGCTGGAAGTGCAAAGCAGCAGAAGACATTGCTGTGTAGAACCATGGTAATATACTGTAATTTTGATATGAAAAAGAACCCAAAGCTGGGATTTAGGAACTATGTCTGGAGATTACTAGATTTGATTTAAAAAAAAAGATCTAGCACAGTATTTCTCAACCATGGCAATTTTAAGATATGTGGACTTCAGCTCTCAGAATTTCCCCAGCCAGCATGCTGACTAGGGAATTTTAAAGTTGTCAAGACTGAGAAACACAATCGGCGACCACATAATATTCTTTATTTCTGTTTTTATTAAGAAACTGATTCATTTCAACTTTATTGGCTATAAGTAATAGTTTGAGATAAAGTTGTAAGAATTACCGGCAAAGCAGAATATGTTCCTAAAAGGCATAAGACAAATGTCCATTGTTTCATAATTGGAATGTGGCCCATAAAAGGGGACTAGAAGGAACTGCAGAGGGTGATTAAATCCTGGAAGGAGTAAAATAAAGGATAATATATAATGAAACAGTAAAATCACCAATATACAAACATCCTATTATTATTTCTCCCATCCTTACTGCTAGTTTGACAGAAGGATGGAAGACAAATTTGTCCCATCAACTATTCTTCCACATTAAAATTCTTAACTGCGCTAATAATTCTATCACATTAAAAATTACAATAGAATGGCAAGTTCAGGGTAGCTCAGTTAGTGCATTTCCGATGTTCATCAAAAATGTTTTAAGTATTTAGTGAAGGGCAAGTGCCCTGGATAGAAAAGGCAATGTTCACAGTAGGTCAGTTTTTAATATTCACAGCCATCAGTTATATTAGCTTCTTATCACCTTAACCACAACCTTAGAAGATGAAGCAGGATTATTGTGTCCCATAATGTTACTGAGGGACACTGGGGCTAAGAAAGCAGGCCCTCTACAGAGGAAGATTTGTCTTTGTTGTCACCTCAACTTGGTTATAAAATGGTTGGCATGACCTTAAGGGGGGAAAAAAAACAATTAAACCAGGACAGGCCTGCTCTGGGTATGCTTCCTTCCAACACTGATGCAAACACACCAGTCCTTTGGGGAGAGGCTTCCAAGATCTCCTTGACTCACTGCCAGAAAGTGATAGGAGGTGGCAGAGAAGGGAAATCAAATCACACAGGGCTATGCAGCCACACAGCTGCCGGTTGACCTTGGTGTAATCACAGCCATGGATCTGTATTGTGCAAACTAAGCTATTTCTTAGAGTGCACCTTTGAACCTAATTTTTTTTTTATCCCGTCCTTAACCCCAGAGGTGGTATTCAGCAGGTTCTGACCAGTTCTGGAGAACCAGTCGCAAAAATTTCGAGTAGTTTGGAGAACCGGGAAATACCACCTCTGACTGGCCCCGCCCCCATCTATTCTCTGCCTCCCGAGTCCCACCTGATCGGCTGGGTCTTCTTTTGTTGCCCTGTACAGGACCGTAGAGCTGGAAAGCAGGTTAGTGGGATGGGGAGGGAATGGGGATTTTGCAGTAACCTTCCCCCAGGAGTGGGGAGGGAATGGGGATTTTGCAGTATCCCTGCCCCAGAGTGGGAAGCCACGCCCACAAGCCATGCCCACAAGCCATGCCCACAAGCCATGCCCACTAGCAAGCCACACCCACAGGACTGGTAGTAAAAACATTTGAATCCCACCACTGCTTAACCCTGACTTGGGCTGAGAGAGAAAGTGACTGGCACAAAGTCACCCAGTTGGCTTTCATGGCAAAGGGTTAGGGTTAGGGTAGTAGGCTTTCATGGCAAAGGTAGGACTTGAACTCAGGTCTCTAGCTTTCTACCCCGGTGCCTTAACCACTAGACCAAAATGGCCTTCTTAATGATTCCTTCCTCAAAGCTGAATGTTATCCACCATTCCTTAAGATGGTAGAAAACTAGACCAGCATAACATTGGCTGCTCTGCAGGCAATCACTGCACTCCACAACCACAGTGCTGGCAAATTAGGTTATCCTTATCTTATGCAGTATTGCCCAGAAGTTAATTTACTAATATTGTATAATATAATATTCTTTTTGTAGGGCAATAGATGTAGGACATATCACAACATAGGGATTACAGGTAGTCCTCCACTTACGACCACGATTGAGACCAGAATTTATGTTGCTACATGAGAAATTTATTAAATGAATTTTGCCCTATTTTCCGACCTTTCTTGCCACATTGGTTAAGGGAATCACTGCAGATGTTAAATTAGCAATATGATTGTGAAGTGAATCTGGCTTCCCCATTGACTTTAGTTGTCAGAAGGTCACAAAAATTGATCACATGATTCTGGGACACTGCATTAATATGAAACAGTTTTCAATCACGTGACCATGTCAATCACGTGACCATGGGGATGCAGCGATGGTCATAAGTGTGAAAAATGATCATGTCACTGTTTTCATTGCTGTTGTAACTTTAAACAGTTACTAAATGAACTTTAGTAAGTTAAGGACTATCTGTAGTGGATTCCCCAGCCTTCTTTCTCTCTACTCACTCTTTCAGCACAGATCTGCCCAATTGTGGAAACCTGGTCTGATTTTGCACATTTTAGTGCGCAGACTTATTTAAAGGAAGATTGACAATCAGTTGATAATCAATGTCTTTTCAGACATGGCTTAGCTCTACGTTGGGAAGTTTTATTCTGAAACAACGCTAAGTTTGCATCTAAAAACAGCTCAATCACAGCTGAAACCATAAGTCAGCAGATGTTTAGTTTGTCTTAGATCTCAAAGCTGAAAAAGAGCTCAGAGACCTATAAGCAGCAGGGAGCTGGACTAGAAGACTCCAAGATCCCTTGCAATTCTAAAATTTTGTATTCTATTCTGTCTGTAAATAGACGGACTCCTACTGCCTAAAATAGAATTGTTCAAGAGCCATTGCCTGGGACTACTGTATCAGCACTAGCCTAAAGTACATGATGGGCTAATCCAATCACACAAAAAGTCATCTGACTGAACCATTAACAGAATCATTGACAGATTGTATCTGAAGCAAAATCTGTATCGGAATAAGGAGGAAAGTGTTATGTATGCAGGTTTGAATGTCATGGGTTAAGTTTGAACTGTTCTTGTAAAATGTCAGAAATGATTGGTTTAAAAAGTGCGGGAAAACCCTGCACTCTGATTGGCTGGCAACTGCGGCTGCTGGCTATAAGTAGCAGCGCAGACCAGCCAAATCGGGTCTGTTATGAGCTGTAGTCACTAATAAACTCTTCACTGAAGCACTCAGCGTCTGACTCTTCATGCAAATTCTAACAGAAAGCACTAGTTTAACGATGATATAGGAATGCAGGATATCTTTAAGATGGTTTCAAGGATGGGTATGGAGCTTCATGAAGGCAGGAGGATTTGGCATGAAACAAGTTGGTGTAGGTCAGAGGTATTCAGCAGGTTCTGACCAGTTCTGGAGAACCGGTAGCAGAAATTTTGAGTAGTTCAGAGAACCGGCAAATACCACCTCCGACTGGCCCCGCCCCCATCTATTCTCTGCCTCCTGAGTCCCAGCTGATTGGCTGGGTCTTTTTTTGTTGACCTGCACAGGAGAATGGAGCTGGAAAACAGGTTAGTGGGGTGGGGAAGGAATGGGATTTTGCAGTAATCTTTCCTCAGGAGTGGGGAGGGAATGGAGATTTTACAGTATCCTTCCCCTGCCACGCCCACCAAGCCACTGCCACCAAGTCATGCCACACCCACCAAGCCATGCCACGCCCACCAAGCCACGCCCACAGAACTGGTGGTAAAAAAGTTTGAATCCCACCATCAGCGTAGGAAGAAAAAGCTCTTTAAATGATAATGTGTATGACTTAACTACAAAATGAGATGTGGCATCTTTATTAAAGCTGGTGGTCCCTTTTCTAAATGGACTCCTGGTTTTCTGCCACAAGGCTTATCTTGATGACAGCACAATTCCTTCCATAACTGATAGTCACTTCCTGTCAGTTACTATTAGCAAGCATGGTGATTTCTCATTTCTTTCCCTCACCAACAGACAACTGTCTCAGCTTCTGCTGAGCTTATTGCCTCTCTACCATTCAGTTATGCTGTAAAACATAATTCTGGTTCATTTTTCTGGCATTTTAACACAGGTAATTGACTTCAAGGTACAGGAATGATATTTTGGATAAAATCAACCTAATCATGCAATATTCATCCTGTGCCTAGGATTTCCTGCTTTGTAGCAGTGTCTATTGGATATTGTTAGGCTAGCAGCAAAAAGAAGAAAAAATGTTTTGAGTTTCACAAGCTGCACATTTAAGAAGCAGTAATAACAACAATTAGGCCTACCATGGTTGTGTTGCAGTGATCCGGATGAGTGCAAGGTTTTTCATATGAAGGGATTAATCTAACCAAACCAAAGTCTCCCATGCAAAATTGCCATGTTTCACAATTTGGAGGGCTTCCATACAAAGCCAAATTACCCCCAAATTCACTAACAGCAGAACCAAAAAATATTGGCAATTCTTTGATATACTGTTGGGCTTCAGTTTTAATGCTAGCAAGCTTTCTTATGGATCACATTTCAGTAATCATAATCTTTGCAGCAAACAATAGAGTTATTTGGAACTTTTTAAAGATTATCATACTAACTGCAGCTTTGTCATAGATCCCTGGGTTGTTTCTGTACATTTTTAACTTGTGCAGAATGAAATCCTGGAAGTGCTGTGTTTCCAATTACTGCAGTAAGGAGAAGAAAGGAAATATCCTTGTTTCTGGAGGGTTTAAAGAGGTAGAAGCCCATCTGTGACAATATATGATCATCGTAAAACCAAGCTTGTCCAATGAAGAATATTGAAATAAATTTTACCTTCAAAGCGTCTGGAAATTTCCTCCCAATACTTGTTGAGCAATTCAAGAAATCTTCACAAAATAAACCTTTCACAGGCACGAGAGCTTCTTTCTCCAACTCTAGAATATAAACCTGATTGAAAAGACTGGTTAGCCAATCAAATCAAGAAAGAGGGCAAGGGAATTACATGCTTCTCACTTCATCCCACCCATCCTTTCTGTGCTCACAAAACCTGTAGCTGTAACATCTTATTATTTATAATTGGATTCTTAGGCCTGTATTTAGAGAAACTATTTTCTAGCAGATAAATCATGAGCATCAGAGTAGGATGTGCAACAAAACAACAGGGTGATATAGTCTGTTTATGACACCATGTCTCAAGATAGTCCTCCACCTGCTGACAGAGGTGGTACATTTTAAATAAATCCCTAAAAGGTTAGAATTTCACATGTAGGTGCCCAGTATCTCCAGAAGAATAAGCCAGTAAAATAACTGCCTGTTGTGTCATGGTTCAGTAACAGAGCTTGTGCCAGGAGAAATATGAATGAGGGGTTGTCCTGTGGCTCTGAAGGAAGCAATGGTATACCCCCCTCCTCAACTATCATTCGTTATAGCAATGTTAAACAATTTCTGATCATTCTCCAATCTGGTGGTCAGGTTTCAGAGAGTCCTGAAAGAAGCCTCATATCCTTCCTAGTCTGCTTTCATGCCTGGTTGTAACAAAGATACTGCATTGATTGTACTTGTAGATAGTCTTGGTGGAGCTGAGATGGATGTGATACAGCTATCTTTGAACCTCAACAGTGCTGGATAGTGGATACCATCAATTATAGTATCCTTCTGGACTGACTCCAAGGATTAGGAGCAGTGGGCCCAGTGCTGCTGTGGTTCCTCTTTTTCCATGGTCAGTCTCTGTGCTTTTCCTATTTATTTGTTTGTTTGTTTGTTTGTTTGTTAGACTTATATGCCACCCAACTCCCAAAGGACTCTGGGCAGCTCACAGTAAAAAATATAAAAAATTACATTGATAAAAATTTTAAAGCAATTTAAAAAACAGTAAATCGCAGAAGGCTCGGATCTTGATAGATCACAGTCATGAGATCAACAGCCCCATGCCCATCGGAAAAGCCAGGTTTTGACTGCTTTGCGGAAGGTCAGTAGGGTGGAGGCAGTCCGGACCTCGAGAGGTAGCTGGTTCCAGAGAGCTGGAGCAGCCACAGAGAAGGCCCTCCCCCGCGGGCCCGCCAGCTGGCATTGTTTAGCTGACGGAACCCGGAAAAGACCAACTCTGTGGGATCTTACCGGTCGCAGGGAGATGCAGGGTAGGAGACAATTCTGAAGATAACCTGGTTATTCATTTAACATCTAAATGAAGCTGTTGTGTGAGATCATCTGACAACACTATCTAAACACTATCTGTCTACTATTGACCTCACCCCTTTCCTAAGAGGTCTGTAGGGGGTGTGCATAAGTGCACCAACGTGCCTACCGTCCCTGTCCTATTATTTCTTTTATTTTTGTTATATGTATTCATTTCATGTATTCACAACTATGTTTATCCTTGTAAGCGATTGACAAAATAAATAAATTAAAAAAAAATTAAAACACAGTTTCAGGTCTATTGGTAGGCTGATGCTACCAAGTTGTATTTCTTGAGCCTGGGTCAATCAAGCAATATAGTCAAAATTTTATCCCAAAGCTGTTGGGATCTGGCTTGAGAGGCTGTTGGGGGGGAGGCGGCCTGGCAGCCTTAATTAATTGAATGGTGGCTGCATTGTATTTCTAAAAAGGAAAGGATAATTGCAAAGAATGTAATTAAAGAAAGCAAGAAATGGTGAAGTTTAGTTGCTGAATATATATGGCAAGTGTCATGCCCCAAACCAAGAATGGCATGTGGCAATTCTTCCAAGCTGACTTTGTTTGTTTTGTTTGATTCCTATAGACAAAAATCTTACCAGACTGAAGACTCTATTATCTGCATCTGCAATATAATCTGTGAACAAATAGGGAGGTGCTGTCTTCACCCTTTTTCTTTCACACTGGGATCACAATTTCTGGACTGAGAAGATGTCTCTAAGAATGCACCCTCCTGGCAATCTACCTCTTCACCACATTCCATCACATCAAGAATAATGTACAATGGAAATAAAACATGAGTGACAATAAATGAAATGTCTAGCAAATGGTTAAACACTGAGCAGGGTATAAGACAAAAATGTGTGATATTCACTTGATTGTTTGATATTTTTGTGAATAAATGTAAAAGTTTGGAGTGGTATTAGAGAAGTGTTGGAAATGTGAATATTTGTGTACTCTTGTGTGCAGGGAATATTCCACTGTTGGCTAAGAGCCTGAATGATTTGCAGCAAATAATAGATAGTTGTATAATGCAAAGAGAAATGTGGATTGGAATATCAAGATATCAAAATCAAGGCATATTTGAACAATATCCAATGATACAATAGAATTAACTATAATAATTTAGCTGTTGTACTTTATTCTATACTTACCTGACAAAAGAGATACCATGATCAAGACACTTATTTCTCAATCACGGTTTGACACCTGATGTAGCAATAAGCCAGTGTTGAGTATGCTATGTGGAATAGCCCCAGTATTATATTTATTTATTTATTTATTTATTTAATTAATTAATTAATATATTTCATTGATTTTAAAACCATCTATCTCCCTCATAGAGGGATTCTGGGCAGTGTACAATAAAATATTAAATACATAAAAACAGTATACAAAATTTAGAAGAGGCAAGCTCTGATAAAAATTTGTTAAAAGGTGGTGCTAGCCAGACAGTCAATTATGACTTTGTTTCTAAAATGCTCAGATTTTTTTTTACCTGATGTCTGATCATTAATTTTTTGCTGCACTTATATCTTGCCTTTCCATTAAGGGATCAATACAGTGTATATTGGGGAGTCCTCTCATTTTAATCATTACCATTCTTCAACCCTATGATATACATTGGATTGAAAGAGAGCAGCTGGCCTCAAATTCCAATTATATGCAATAATCCAATATGATAAATTGGTCCCATATCTCTCTATTTCCAATCCAGTTCTTTAGTTATTCCAAAGAACTGATTCCAAAATCATTCTAATTCCTCCTGCCCAAAGATAAGTTGCAGAAATATAAATGCTATTTATCTGAAACTCTTTCCAAAATACTTTTAAAGTCAAGATGTAAGATGATAAGTCCTCAAAAATTACTACTGATGATAAGTACCTCAAAAATTTGTTTTTCTGCATGTATTTTTTCCCTAGAATATAGTAGTTCAAATGAAAGAGGAATATTTCTGGCAAGTAAGTTTGAAAAATACATACAGAAAAATGAATAAAACTTTGAAAGAAACCTGCCTTACTATATAATTTTTTGATGGCTTGAAACTTTTAAAGATAATTTTGATTTCAAAATAATTCTATTGCAATAAATAAATTAAGCTCCTTTTACAGCACTATTTTTCTTTTCCTAAACTTTTGCACTATATATGAGCAGAGACAACCAAACAATCAGATTTCTGTCTTCAATGTGGTTTGATTGGGTTGGCTTTTATATTTCATATTTTTATTGAAGTGCTAATGTGTAAATTACTTTCTGTCATAGCCAGATTCTCAAAGGACACCTCAAAAGTGCCAAATAAACTTGAAAACTGAAATCTAGAAGATCTGGGATGGTGAGTCTCATAATCTTCAGATTTTTTTTTTAATTACATTTATATGAAGACTCAGGGCAGCTTACAATTTTGGAGCACAACTCAATGCACTCAGCAATAGCCTTCATTCCATTGTATATGCCTG
Source organism: Naja naja (assembly GCA_009733165.1). NCBI lineage: Eukaryota > Metazoa > Chordata > Lepidosauria > Squamata > Elapidae > Naja > Naja naja. Next base: position 207,822,700 of record CM019149.1, read on the forward strand.
CTTATTACTAAGCGGCATTTTTAGAAAGTCAGCTTATTGCCCCCAACAATCTTGGGTCCTCAATTTACCTACACCGAGAGGATGGAAGGCTGAGTCAACCTTGAGCCTGGTGGGATTCGAGCCTACAGTAATTGTAGACAGCTGGATCTTAAGAGCAGGCATTTAACAGCCTGAGCCACCAAGATTTTCCTATCAACCCAACTATTATGGTGCTCATAAATGAGTAAGGGCTTGTAGAAGTTGTAGTATAACATTGTGGCAATTATTTGGGTAGCTTACGAAGATTTATAATATATAAAAGATTTATAATCTATAAAAACTATAAAGGCTGTAAGAAATACACTTCTAAAAAAAGCTAAGACCTTTAGAGCTTTAGATCATGGAGGAATTGATATCATCTTCCAGAGTTTCACCTGATTAGTTTGTTCTATTGGAGAGCCAGTTTAGTCTAGTGGTTAAGGCATGAGGCTAGAAACTGGGAGCCTGTAAGTTCTAGTCCTACCTTAGCTTTGAAAGAGAGCTGGTTGACCTTGGTCCAATCTCTCTCTCTCCCCTCCACCCCCACACCTCATAGGGTTATTGTTGTGGGGAAAATAGGAGGTGGAAGGTGTGTTAGATATGTTTGCTGCCTTGGGTTATTTGTGAAAATAATAACAGGTGGGATACAAATAAATAAATTTGGTTTTTATCTTCTCAAACTGCATCCTGAGGCCCTCATAAATGGGTGGTTCCCCGCTTTTTCATGTCCAATAATATATAAAAAAGGAACAAACAGTTAGATATGGAGAGATTTTAAATGAAAAGAGTGAACTTAAATCGATGCAAACACTACAGGAACAAGGAATAAAAATGAACTGGTTTTCATATTTGCTAATACAATCTAGATATGATGAGGACTTTAAGGCTGAAGGTATTTATAGTAAGCAAACTGAATTGGATAAAATTTTGATGGGTACAAATGAAAAAGTAATTTAAAAACTTTATGGGCGCTTACTAGAATTTAGAATGGAAGAAGAACAGGTTAAAGAAACAATGATTGCTTGGGGGGCGGAATTTGGTTATTGTTATGTATGCAGGTTTGAATGTCATTGGTTAAGTTTGAACTGTTCTTGTAAAATGTCAGAAATGATTGGTATAAAAAGTGCGGGAAAATCCTGCACTCTGATTGGCTGGCAACTGCGGCTGCTGGCTATAAGTAGCAGCCACAGCCCAGCCAAATCGGGTCTGTTATGAGCTGTAGTCACTAATAAACTCTTCACTGAAGCACTCCGCTCTGACTCTTCATGCAAATCTAACACTGGCGACGAAGGTGGGATCCTTCCCGAAGAGAAGACAACGTGGAGAAGAAGCCGAGAGAGATGGTGTGAAGAACACCCCCAGCCCGTTTGATCCAATGGCAGAAGACTGGGACTCGTATGCAGATCGTTTCCAAATGTATTTGGAGGGAAACGATCTCGCCGACATTTCCGACAAGCGGAAGAGGGCGGTCTTTCTCACCACCGCGTCCGGCCATTTTCAAGATGGTGAAGGCATTGGCGCAGGAGCTGCAGACATGAAGGTAATGGACTGGCCCGATTTAGAAAAGTTATTAAGAGCCCATTACGCGCACAATAAGTATCGTGCCTCATTAAGAACACAATTCTACTGTCGGGATCAAGGGGAAAGCGAAAACGTTAATGACTTCATGGCAAGTTAAGGGACATTGGGGGTGCATGTGAATTTATCAACTTAGAAGAGGCCATGCGATCGATTTGTTCTAGGCCTAAAAGACAAGGTTTTGCAGAGCAAATTATTAATGATAACTAAGATCACGCTTAAGGAGGCCATAGAAGAAGATTCTTCAGCGGAAGCTAATAAGTCCTCAGCAGCAGCCATGAAGAAAATTAACAAGGCAGAGGCATCCTGATGTGGAAAAATCCACAACAACCCATTGCGAGCAAATAGATTCTGATTCAGACTGTAGCAAGGTGGAAGAAGGAATTTATAGACTCAGAATGGAGAAGAAAAGGAAAGACCTTGGAAGAAAGAGGTCAAGACTTTTATTGTAGAGGTTGTGGGGGCCCACTCAAGCACTGAACGCAAAGTTTTTTATACCATCTGTCTCCGCAGAAAAAGAAGACCTAGCAAGAGTCTGCAAATCATCCAGAACTCCACCAAGCAGGAAGAAGTTTCGACAAAGATTTCAAAGTAAACAACTTCAGTGAGAAAATGGAGCAACACAGAAGCAAATGGGAAGAATGGAACTCATCAAACAGTCACCATTGCCATTCTTCACCCCAGAAAAAGAAAAGTACATGTGGAAGGTAGTACTGAAGGAAGGCTTGCCAAATGAAGTGGACTCAGGCTCCTATTTATCTATGGTGTCATGGGACACTATTCACAGGCTATCTCCAACATTCAGAAGAAGCAATCAAAAAGCAAGCACTGACTCTTAAAATACTATCAAGGGAAAAAGATTCCAGTAGTTGGAACAAGAGAATTCATCATGAAGTTCAAAGGCCACACCAAACATTTGCCCCTGACCATCGCAGGGACAAGGACTGCCCAAGCTTGCTGGGACTTGAGTGGTTCAAACCATCCACAAGCATCGAGGTGACTGGCATCAATCACGTGAGCAACATTGAATGGGAGGAGGCCCTGAAGTCTGAAGTCTGAGTTTCCAGAGGTCTTCAGCGACGGATTGGGCAAGTATATGGGGAACCTATCACTTTCAACCTAGATTCCAAGGTGCCCCCAATTCGCTTAAAGCCCAGAAGGGTCCCATTTGCGTTAAAGGAAAAAATTGATGCACAATTAGACAAATTAATAGCTCAAGGAGTTTTAGAGCCCACTGACCACTCCAGATGGGAGACCCCATAGTCCACACCAGTCAAGACTGATGGTTCAGTGAGAATCTATGGGGACTAAGGGGACATTGAACCATGCACTTCAACAGAGCGCATATCCAGTTCCAGTGCTGCATCATTTATTACATTCACTTGGCGGGTACAGTCTTTCCAATTGGATCTGGCCCAGGCGTATCAACAACTAACAGTTGATGATGCCACTGCAGAGGCCCAAACCATTGTGACTCATAGAGGTGCCTTCAAATGTAAAAGGTTACAGTTTTGGATTAAGCGTGGCACCAGGCATCTTCCAAAGCCTTATGGAAAGGATGCTCCAAGGACTGCCAGGGGTAGTGCCTTACTTTGATGATTGTTAATCTGCTGAAAATGACACTCAATTACAAGAGAGACTCAGAGAAGTCCTTACCAGATTCAAGAAAGTGGGTGAAAAGTCAAGGAAGAAAATGCACTCTTAGAACTGACAAAGGTTGAGTTCTTGGGCTATATGATTGACAAGCATGGCATCGACCCTACAGACCAAGGTTCAAGCAATCAAAGAAGCCCCTAGACTACAATGCAAAA
>CM019149.1:207827106-207861772 GCA_009733165.1 Naja naja
AATAACTGCCTGTCGTGTCATGGTTCAGTAACAGAGCTTGTGCCAGAGAAATATGAATGAGGGTTGTCCTGTGGCTCTGAAGGAAGCAATGGTATACCCCCTCCTCAACTATCATTCGTTATAGCAATGTTAAACAATTTCTGATCATTCTCCAATCTGGTGGTCAGGTTTCAGAGATTCCTGAAAGAAGCCTCATATCTTTCCTAGTCTGCTTTCATGCCTGGTTGTAACAAGATACTGCATTGATTGTACTTGTAGATAGTCTTGGTGGAGCTGAGGTGGATGTGACTAGCTATCTTTGGACCTCAACAGTGCTGGATAGTGGATACCATCAATTATAGTATCCTTCTGGACTGACTCCAAGGATTAGGGCAGTGGGCCCAGTGCTGCTGTGGTTCCTCTTTTTCCGTGGTCAGTCTCTGTGCTTTTCCTATTTATTTATTTATTTGTTTGTTTGTTTGTTTGTTTGTTAGACTTATATGCCACCCAACTCCCAAAGGACTCTGGGCAGCTCACAGTAAAAATATAAAAATTACATTGATAAAAATTTAAAAGCAATTTAAAAACAGTAAATCGCAGAAGGGTCGGATCTCGATAGATCACAGTCATGAGATCAACAGCCCCATGCCCATCGGAAAAGCCAGATTTTGACTGCTTTGCTTGAAGTCAGTAGGGTGGAGGCAGTCCGGACCTCGAGAGGTAGCTGGTTCCAGAGAGCCGGAGCAGCCACAGAGAAGCCCTCCCCGCTGCCCGCCAGCTGGCATTGTTTAGCTGACGGAACCCGGAAAAGACCAACTCTGTGGGATCTTATACGGTCGCAGGGAGATGCAGGGTAGAGACAATTCTGAAGATAACCTGGTTATTCATTTAACATCTAAATGAAGCTGTGTGTGAGATCATCTGACAACACTATCTAAACACTATCTGTCTACTATTGACCTCACCCCTTTCCTAAGAGGTCTGTAGGGGGTGTGCATAAGTGCACCAACGTGCCTACCGTCCCTGTCCTATTGTTTCTTTTATTTTTGTTATATGTATTCATTTCATGTATTCACAACTATGTTTATCCTTATGGCGATTGACAAAATAAATAAATTAAAAAAATTAAACACAGTTTCAGGTCTATTGGTAGGCTGATGCTACCAAGTTGTATTTCTTGAGCCTGGGTCAATCAAGCAATATAGTCAAAATTTTATCTCAAAGCTGTTGGGATCTGGCTTGAGAGGCTGTTGGTGGGGAGGCCGCCTGGCAGCCTTAATTAATTGAATGGTGGCTGCATTGTATTTCTAAAAAGGAAAGGATAATTGCAAAGAATGTAATTAAAGAAAGCAAGACATGGTGAAGTTTAGTTGCTGAATATATATGGTAAGTGTCATGCTCCAAACCAAGAATGGCATGTGGCAATTCTTCCAAGCTGACTTTGTTTGTTTTGTTTGATTCCTATAGACAAAAATCTTACCAGACTGAAGACTCTATTATCTGCATCTGCAATATAATCTGTGAACAAATAGGGAGGTGCTGTCTTCACCCTTTTTCTTTCACACTGGGATCACAATTTCTGGACTGAGAAGATGTCTCTAAGAATGCACCCTCCTGGCAATCTACCTCTTCACCACATTCCATCACATCAAGAATAATGTACAATGGAAATAAAACATGAGTGACAATAAATGAAATGTCTAGCAAATGGTTAAACACTGAGCAGGGTATAAGACAAAAATGTGTGATATTCACTTGATTGATATTTTTGTGAATAAATGTAAAAGTTTGGAGTGGTATTAGAGAAGTGTTGGAAATGAATATTTGTGTACTCTTGTGTGCAGGGAATATTCCACTGTTGGCTAAGAGCCTGAATTATTTGCAGCAAATAATAGATAGTTGTATAATGCAAAGAGAAATGTGGATTGGATTATCAAGATATCAAAATCAAGGCATATTTGAACAATATCCAATGATACAATAGAATTAACTATAATAATTTAGCTGTTGTACTTTTTTCTATACTTACCTGACAAAAGAGATACCATGATCAAGACACTTATTTCTCAATCACGGTTTGACACCTGATGTAGCAATAAGCCAGTGTTGAGTATGCTATGTGGAATAGCCCCAGTATTATATTTCTTTCTTTCTTTCTTTCTTTCTTTCTTTCTTTCTTTCTTTCTTTCTTTCTTTCTTTATTTATTTATTTATTTAATATATTTCATTTATTTTAAAACCATCTATCTCCCTCATAGAGGGATTCTGGGCAGTGTACAATAAAATATTAAATACATAAAAACAGTATACAAAATTTAAAAGAGGCAAGCTCTGATAAAAATTTGTTAAAAGGTGGTGCTAGCCAGACAGTCAATTATGACTTTGTTTCTAAACTACTGCAATGCTCTCTACATGGGGCTTCCCTTGTGGACGGTCCGGAGGCTTCAGCTGGTGCAGAATGCAGCCGCGCGGGCTGTGATGGGGGTATCCCGATACTCCCATGTTACACCTCCTGCGCGCTTGCATTGGTTGCTGGTGCCTCGGGTCACCTTCAAGGTATTAGTTACAACTTATAAAGCCCTTAATGGCTTGGGTCCAGGGTACTTGGCGGGAACCCTCCTGCCAGCATCACTCTCCGTCGCCCTGTTCACTCTCATAGGAGGGGCCTCCTTGGGGTGCCGTCAGTCGACATTGTAGGCTGGCGGTCCCCAGGGCTAGGCCTTCTCTGTGGGAGCACCTGCCCTTGGAATCAGCTCCCCGTGGATCTCTCGTTTGGCCCCTGACCTCTGCTCCTTCCGCCGGGACCTGAAGACTTGGTTGTTTCAATGGGCCGGCCTCGAATGACCCGGGGGGGGGGTTTTTATTTTAACTTTATTTGGCTTGTTTAGTTGTTTAATTCTGTTTTATTGTAAATTTTTTTCTGTTTTAATGTTCGCCGCCCTGAGTCCTTAGGGATAGGCGCATCAAGTCGAAATAATTATTATTATTATTATTATTATTAAAATCCTCAGATTTTTTTTTTTACCTGATGTCTGATAATTAATTTTTTGCTGCACTTATATCTTGCCTTTCCATTAAGGGGTCAATGCAGTATATATTGGGGAGTCCTCTCATTTTAATCATTACCATTCTTCAACCCTATGATATACGCTGGATTGAAAGAGAGCAGCTGGCCTCAAATTCCAATTATATGCAAAAATCCAATATGATAAATTGGTCCCATATCTCTCTATTTCCAATCCAGTTCTTTAGTTATTCCAAGAACTGATTCCAAAATCATTCTAATTCCTCCTGCCCAAAGATAAGTTGCAGAAATATAAATGCTATTTATCTGAAACTCTTTCCAAAATACTTTTAAAGTCAAGATGTAAGATGATAAGTCCTCAAAATTACTACTGATGATAAGTACCTCAAAATTTGTTTTTCTGCATGTATTTTTTCCCTTAGAATATAGTAGTCCAAATGAAAGAGGAATATTTCTGGCAAGTAAGTTTGAAAAATACATGCAGAAAAATGAATAAACTTTGAAGAAACCTGCTTACTATATATTTTTTGATGGCTTGAAACTTTTAAGATAATTTTGATTTCAAAATATTCTATTGCAATAAATAAATTAACTCCTTTTACAGCACTATTTTTCTTTTCCTAAACTTTTGCACTATATCTGAGCAGGACACCAAACAATCAGATTTTTGTCCTCCAATGTGGTTTGATTGGGTTGGCTTTTTATATTTCATATTTTTATTGAGTACTAATGTGTAAATTACTTTCTGTCATAGCCAATTCTCAAAGGACCCTCAAAAGGCCATAAACTGATAACTGAAATCTAGAAGATCTTGGATGGTGAGTTCTCATAATCTTCAAGATTTTTTTTTTTTTTAATTACATTTATATCCGCCCTTCTCCTAAGACTCAGGGCGGCTTACAATTTTGGAGCACAACCCATGCACTCAGCAATAGCCTTCATTCCATTGTATATGCCTGCTTATTACTAAGCGGCATTTTTACAAGTCAGCTAATTGCCCCCACAATCTTGGGTCCTCAATTTACCTACCCCGAGAGGATGGAAGGCTGAGTCAACCTTGAGCCTGGTGGGATTCGAGCCTACAGTAATTGTAGACAGCTGGATCTTAAGAGCAGGCATTTAACAGCCTGAGCCACCAAGATTTTCCTATCAACCCAACTATATGGTGCTCATAAAGGAATTAAGGGCTTGTAGAAGTTGTAGTATAAAAAAACATTGTTTTGTGCAATTATTTGGGTAGCTTACAGAAGCTTTTAATATATAAAGATTTAAATTCTATAAAAACTATAAAGGCTGTAAACATACACTTTCTAAAAAAAGCTAAGACCTTTAGACTTTAGATCAGAGGAATTGATATCATCTTCCAGATTGTTTTTCATCCCTGATTAGTTTGTCTATTTGGAGAGCCAGTTTAGTCTAGCTGTTTAAGGCATGAGGCTGAGAAACTGGAGCCTGTAAGTTCTAGTCCCTACTTACTTTGAAAGAGGCTGTTGACCTTGGTCCCAATCTCTCTCTCTCCCCTCCACCCCACACCTCATGGGTTATTGTTGTGGGGCAAATAGGAGGTGGAAGGTGTTGTTTTAGATTGTTTGCTCCTTGGTTATTTGTGAAAATATAACAGTGTGATACAAATAAATAAATTTGGTTTTTCTCTTCTCAAACTGCATCCTGAGGGCCCTCATAAATGGGTGCTTCCCCGCTTTTTCATGTCTAATATATATAAAAAGGAACAAACAGTTATATATATAGAGATGTTTTCAATGAAAAGAGTGACTTAAATCGATGCAACACTACAGGACAATAAAAATGAACTGGTTTTCATATTTGCAAATACAATCTAGGTATGATGAGGACTTTAGACTGAAGGATTTATAATAGCAAACTGATTGGATAAAATTTTGATGGGTACAAATGAAAAGTATTAAAACTTTATTGGCTCTTACTAAATTTAGAAAGAAGCAGGTTAAAAGAAACAATGATTGCTTGGGGGAAAAATTTTTGGTTATTGTTATGTATGCAGGTTTGAATGTCATTGGTTAAGTTTGAACTGTTCTTGTAAAATGTCAGAAATGATTGGTTTAAAAGTGGGAAAACCCTGCACTCTGATTGGCTGGCAACTGCGCTGCTGATGCTGCTATAAAGTAGCAGCCGAGACCCAGCCAAATCGGGTCTGTTATGAGCTGTAGTCACTAATAAACTCTTCACTGAAGCACTCCGCTCTGACTCTTCATGCAAATCTAACACTGGCGACGAAGGTGGGATCCTTCCCGAAGAGAAGACAACGCGGAGAAGAAGCCGAGAGAGATGGCTGTGCTGAACACCCCCAGCCCGTTCGATCCGACGGCAGAAGACTGGGACTCGTATGCAGATCGTTTCCAAATGTATTTGGAGGGAAACGATCTCGCCGACATTTCCGAGAAGCGGAAGAGGGCGTCTTTCTCACTCACTGCGGTCCGGCCATTTTCAAGATGGTGAAGGCATTGGCGGGAGCTGCAGACGTGAAGGTAATGGACTGGCCCGATTTAGAAAAGTTATTAAGAGCCCATTACGCGCCACAAGTATCGTGCCTCATTAAGAGACACGAATTCTACCGTCGGGATCAAGGGGAAAGCGAAAACGTTAATGACTTCATGGCAAGTTTAAGGGACATTGGGGGTGCATGTGAATTTATCAACTTAGAAGAGGCCATGCGTGATCGATTTGTTCTAGGCCTAAAAGACAAGGTTTTGCAGAGCAAATTATTAATGAAACCTAAGATCACGCTTAAGGAGGCCATAGAAGAAGCTTCTTCAGCGGAAGCTACCAAGTCCTCAGCAGCAGCCATGAAGAAAATTAACAAGGCCGCAAGCCATCCTGATGTGGAAAAATCCACAACAACCCATTGCGAGCAAATAGATTCTGATTCAGACTGTAGAGGTGGAGGAAGGAATTTATAGACTCAGAATGGAGAAGAAAAGGAAAGACCTTGGAAGAAAGAGGCAAGACTTTTATTGCAGAGGTTGTGGGGGGCCACCCGCACTGAATGCAAGTTTTTGATACCATCTGTCTCCGTTGTGAAAAAGAGGTCACCTAGCAAGAGTCTGCAAATCATCCAGAACTCCACCAAGCAGAAAGAAGTTTCCTGACAAAGATTTCAAGCCTAACAACTTCAGTGAGAAAATGGGGCGCAACACAGAAGCAAATGGGAAGAATGAAACTCATCAAACAGTCACCATTGGTCATTCTTCACCCTTAAGAAGCAGAAAAGTACATGTGAAGGTACTAATTGAAGGAAGGCCTTGCCAAATGGAAGTGGACTCAGGCTCCTATTTATCTATGGTGTCATGGGACACTATTCACAGGCTACTTCCCAACATTCAGAAGAAGCAATTCCAAAAGCAAGCACTGACTCTTAAAGACTACCAAGGGAACAAGATTCCAGTAGTTGGAACAAGAGAATTCATTGTGAAGTTCAAAGGCCACACCAAACATTTGCCCCTGACCATCGTGGACAAGGACCGCCCAAGCTTGCTGGGACTTGAGTGGTTCAATCCACTAGGCATCAAGGTGACTGGCATCAATCACGTGAGCAACACTGAATGGGAGGAGGCCCTGAAGTCTGAGTTTCCAGAGGTCTTCAGTGACGGATTGGGCAAGTATATGGGGACCCCTATCACTTTCAACCTAGATTCCAAGGTGCCCCAATTCGCTTAAAGCCCAGAAGGGTCCCATTTGCCTTAAAGGAAAAAATTGATGCACAATTAGATAAACTAATAGCTCAAGGAGTTTTAGAGCCCACTGACCACTCCAGATGGGAGACACCCATAGTCACACCAGTCAAGACTGATGGGTCAGTGAGAATCTGTGGGGACTATAAGGGGACATTGAACCATGCACTTCAACAGAGCGCATATCCAGTTCCAGTGGTGCATCATTTATTACATTCACTTGGCAGGGGTACAGTCTTTGCCAAATTGGATCTGGCCCAGGCATATCAACAACTAACAGTTGATGATGCCACTGCAGAGGCCCAAACCATTGGGACTCATAGAGGTGCCTTCAAATGTAAAAGGTTACAGTTTGGAGTAAGCGTGGCCCCAGGCATCTTCCAAAGCCTTATGGAAAGGATGCTGCAAGGACTGCCAGGGGTAGTGCCTTACTTTGATGATGTGTTAATCTCTGCTGAAAATGACACTCAATTACAAGAGAGACTCAGAGAAGTCCTTACCAGATTCAGAAAGGGGTTAAAAGTCAAGGAAGAAAAATGCACTCTTAGAACTGACAAGGTTGAGTTCTTGGGCTATATGATTGACAAGCATGGCATCGACCCTACAGATGCCAAGGTTCAAGCAATCAAAGAAGCCCCTAGACCAAAATGCAAAACAGATTTGCAAGCCTTCCTTGGACTTATTAACTTTTATCACATGTTCCTACCTCAGAAGGCAACCATTGCAGAACCATTACACAGATTGCTTGACAAAAAGTCTGTTTGGGTCTGGGGCAGGAAAGAACAATCAGCATTTAACAGTATTAAAAGACTAATCACGTCTGATGCTGTACTCATACAGTTCTCTGAGAATTTACCTGTTGTACTGACTTGTGATGCATCCCTCTTTGGAGTGGGGGGTGTTTGAGCCACAGGCTTCCCAGTGGGAGGGAAGCCCCTATTGCATTTTACTCTCGCACCTTGACCAAAGCAGAGAGGAATTACAGCCAATTGGACAAGGAAGCATTGGCAATTGTTGCAGCTATCAAGAAATTTCATGAGTATTTATATGGGAGAACATTTACCATTGTCACAGATCACAAACCTTTGTTAGGCATTGTGACAGGAGACAAACCTACACCCATTATCCTGTCACCAAGAATGCTGAGGTGGACTGAATTTCTTGCTGCTTATTCATACAACCTTATCCACAAGCCTGGCAAAGACATTGGACATGCTGATGCCTTGAGTCGTTGCCCACTTCCTTGTCACAAGGAGGACTTTGAACCTGAGGCACACACCTTTTTCCTAGAAACTGTTGCCAAGCTTCCAGTACACACTGCTGAAATTGCCAGAGATACTGCCAAAGACACTTTATTGGCTCCTATTATAGGCTGGATTAAGAAAGGTTGGCCTCTTCAAGATCTACCTCACCTTGCCCACCTTTTAAATCCAGGCAAACTGAATTATCTGTATTAAGAGGATGTATTTTGTGGGGCAACAGGGTGGTTATTCCTGCAAAACTGCAAAGGGAGGTTTTGGAAATGCTACATGAGGGTCATCCTGGTATTGTAAGGATGAAGGGATTGGCCAGGAGTTATGTATGGTGGCCAGGTATTGACAAAATGGTTGAAAACTGGGTTGCATCTTGTCCCAACTGTCAGCTAGTCAGGCCTGCCCCACCTCTTGCCTCCACACAGGAATGGGAATGTCCTAGGGGCCCATGGTCTAGGATTCACATTGATTTCGCTGGCCCTACCAGAGGGCACACCTTCCTTATTATAGTAGATGCATATTCCAAATGTCTAGAGGTAATCCCTATGGCATCCACCACAACTGATGCTGTCATCAAGCAGCTTAAAAAGCTTTTTGTAACCCACGGGTTACCTGATGTTCTTGTCTCTGACAATGGCCCTCAATTTACATCCAACCCTTTTGAATTCTATCTAGCACAACTGGGTATCAGACATGCCCTGACAGACCCTGGGCACCCTTTGGCTAATGGCCGGCCTGAACGAATGGTATGATTTACCAAGGAAAAGCTTCAGCAATTGGGTCCTGGGGCATCACTGAGAAAGTTGAAAAACTTCTTAGTGTTCAGCACATCACTCCTAACCCATCAACTAACTTATCCCCAGCAGAGTTGTTGATGGGTAGGAAACTTAGGTCTCCCCTTGACTGCCTTCATCCCACTTACGCACCCAACGCACCACTAGATTCCACTAGCAAAGTTCGCACTTTCAGTGTGGGTGATTCTGTTTATGCTAAGAACCTTATGGGTGAGCCTTCATGGATTCCTGCTGAAATAACTCAAATCACAGGCCCTCGTTCTTACAGGGTACAAACAGAGGATGGAGTCCTCTGGAGCAGGCACATTGATCAGCTTAGATCCAGGTTACCTCAGGAACATCGTAATTGTTCTCTCTAGTTCCCATACCTAATGCTTTTTCTAGGGGGGGGGGAACATGAGGATAATCAGCAAACAAGAATCAACCCCATGTGTAACGAGCCATTACGACAGGAACCATCCCCAAAACTGTCACAATGCCAAAATCCATCCTTACAAGTGGAAGATTGCACATCACTACCTGACTTGGGTGCTGACATTGGGCTGGAGATGGGTTGGGAGGAGAGACCAGATTCTAACAATCAAACAGGGTCTTCTTTCACAGGAAGTCCAATAGGAAATGTCAACAGACACATTTCCCTCTCACTGGGTGAGAACGTTAAAACTTCTGAACCACGAAGGTCTCAACGTACGTAAGAGCCCCACCTATTTAAAAGAATACATTAGATAGGTTGGGGTTTGAGTATGGACTGAACCTAGTGGGGAGGGGTGTTATGTATGCAGGTTTGAATGTCATTGGTTTAGTTTGAACTGTTCTTGTAAAATGTCAGAAATGATTGGTTTAAAAAGTGCGGGAAAACCCTGCACTCTGATTGGCTGGCAACTGCGGCTGCTGGCTATAAGTAGCAGCCTCAGACCAGCCAAATTGGGTCTGTTATGAGCTGTAGTCACTAATAAACTCTTCACTGAAGCACTCGGCGTCTGACTCTTCATGCAAATCTAACAGTTATGGGATAGATTTAGAGAGATGGCAAACCCTATGGGATCAGAACCATAAAATGACAATGTCAACTGCATATAAAGAAAATTTGTATAAGATGTTTTACAGGTGGCACCTATCCCTGAGAAGGATTGCAAAAATGTTCAAGGATAAATCAGGTAAGTGTTGGAAATGTCACCAGACACCCGGCTCCTACTACCATATGTGGTGGACTTGTGCTGATGCAAAAAGATATTGGACTAAAATCCACACGTGGTTGGAGAAAATGACACAACAACATATAGACTTGAAACCTGAGATATTTTTATTGGGAATTTTGCCAGAGACTTTCAGCAAAGAGTTGAAATATTTGATTGTCAATGTATTAACAACTGCCAGAATTGTATTTGCTAAAAATTGGAGAAATGACAAGATACCTGCGCAGGAGGAAGTGATTAAGAAAATTTTGGATTGTGCTGAAATGAGTAGATTAACTTTTGAAATTAGAGACCAAGAAGAAAAACAGTTTTTCAAGATATGGAGTATGTTTTATCAATGGTTAGATAAAAAAACTTAGTAATATATGGATATGATGGAGATAAATATAATTGTTGAATGCGAATATAATATAGAGACTATAATATTGTAGAGAGTTAATAATAATAATATTGGATAATAGAGGAGATAATTTAGGTAATGTATGAACTAAAATGTATAAGTTTTTGAGATCTCTTCAAATAGATAATAGGCGGTTGTATTCTTTTTTTATTATTTCTTTTTTCTCTGTATATTTTTTTTCTTTTCTTCCGCAATGGAGAGTATTGATGGTAAGGGGATGGCACCGAGATTTGTGACCGACTGACACACTTGAAATTGATGTTGGTTTATGTTTTTTTATGTTATGTTTGTCTTGTTTGTCTTGGAAAAAAATAATAAAACTTAAAAAAATGGGTGGTTCCCCATAGCAGCTCACCCATCCATGGGAAACATACTGCAGAAATAGTTGGGTGAGCACAATATCCATATTATGGCTCCAGGTATGTGACTGAAGAAGAAGCAAAGGTGAGGGAAGAGTCTAGCAAGATCTGATCAATTTGCTTCTAGTTAATCTTGAATGAAAAATGAGCTACAAACAAAGATTTATCCTAAACTATTTGACTAGGGAAGTGTCAACTCTATAGGAAATCAGCAACAAATTGGCTGAGAGTGTCCTGGCCACTTGATATTTTTTTGAAAATTATCAAAAGAAGCCAGCCTTCCACACACTGGAAATGGGCCATCACAAGCTTTGGGTTGTGTTTCTCTGCCATCTGAATGGCTCTTATATTCATTATGGAAGTTATAGAAACTGCTGAACCTGTGTGAACATCTGAATTAGAACAGAACGTCTGCTTGTCTTAATCTCTGGGTAGCTTTTAGAAGGCTACATTTTATATAAACTGAAGTAGTGTCTCAGGTCAGAATGATGAGCTAAGGATTTCTGCAGCTTGGGCAATATTTCATCTAACCAACTGTAATTAAAACGGGAGCAGACAGGGAGCACAAGGTGAAATTGCTTGTAATGGATGTTGCACAGCTTGCAGTTACAAACAAGGATGATCTATGGTGGTTAGAAAACTATCGGTTTGTCTGTATAGCACAGCAAGTCAGGCAAAGGACTGGCTAGACAATGGAAAATTCTGAATGACTTGTGGTGTTTGCGGCTGTCTGGCTTCAGGTGAAAAATCCCTGGAAATAAGTGAGATGCTGGCTGAGAGATGAAAGCATAATGTATTCCAATTGATTTTCAGAAGAAAGCTTCAGCCCCCACTTCTCTCTCACTCAGTTTGGAAGGAACTCTGTTCCCACCAGCTAAATTTTGTTGGAAAGTGGCAAGGTGGAAGTGGAAAATGATAGAAAGCTGATGCCAGTGCACACTTCTGATGATCCTACGTGTAGTTTATTCCTGTGAGGCCTCAATTCAATGGAAACTAGGAACAGAATATGACACTTGCCACGCTAACACACAAACATGCCATTTGATTATTAGTTCTTTCCTTGTCTTATATCTTCTTCTTTATATACCATTATAGGTAGCCCTCGACTTACAATAGTTTGTTTAGTGACCCGCCCTAAAGTTGCAATGGCACCGAAAAAAAAAGACTTATGACCATTTTTTCACCCTTATGACTGTTGCAGCATCCCCTGGTCATGTGATCAAAATTCTGATGCTTGGCAATTCAAATTTATGATGGTTACAGTGTCCTAGAGTCACATGATCCCTGTCAACTATAAAACGTGTATACAAAATGTTTTATGAGTTGACATAAACTCATAAATTCATATGAAAGTCAACGGGGAAGCCAGATTCACTTAACTGTGTAACTAATGTAAAATGTCAGTGGTTCACTTAACAACTGTGACAAGAAAGGTAGTAAAATGGGACAAAACTGCCTTAACTGTTCTGCTTAGCAACAGAAATTTTGTGCTCAATTGTGGTTGTAAGTCGAGGACTACCTGTGTAATTCAGGCAGATTCCTGGTGGTTCACAACCATAGAAATCATTAAAACATTCACAGTAAATAGTGGATGACTAATAAATCAATTTAAATATATTCATTCATCATGTCCAACCTAAGTATACTACTTTGTTCTATGTTACCAAATCACAGTAATTGGCCTAAAACACAGGCCTTTCATGTTTTGATCTTAGCAGCCACTCCAAAAGTCACAAATAGTCAGACTATATTATCTGGATGAGACCAATATCTCATGGTATGCAACTCCACATTAATATGTTGTTCCTCCGCGTTTGCCACGTTCATGGAAAACTCTCAGAATCCTGACCAGGTATCAGCTTCATTCAGATGTTTTAATATTTGTAAAATTATTTATTTTATTAAAAAGAAATTGTGCCGCCAACCTCCCCTACAAGGCAACTCCAAAGAAGAATTTGTAAAGTTCTTCCTGGTGGACAGTCATTCAATGATGTCAAGTCCATAGAATTCATTCATTCAGATTCTCATTTGAGCTTCCTCTTATTTGGCAGCCCACTTTGAAATGACCAGTGATGGATTCATAATAACAGGCAAATAAATGGACCTTGGAGGAAGGGAGCAAATTCTCTAATGCATTTATGAAGGAATGAATAGTCACAAACACTTGGATACTTTCTGAACCTCTAACATTCAAATAAAGTATTTTACATTAGATACTTATCAAAATTGTCTTTTATTGCTAATAATACATTATTTTCAGATTCCAAAATTTAATTATGCATCGTGTAAAAATAATCCTTTTGTTTGTTCTGATTCTTCCAATATTCAGTTAACTTCTGATTTAATATTTTGAGAAAGAGAAAACAGTTTCTCCTTGTCTACTTTATACCCACTATGCATAACTTTCCATTGGCAAATCTTAGTTAAAAGCATGAGTGGGTCATCAGACAATTCCGGCTAGCAGTTAAAATGCTCATTACTATTGCTATGTAAGAGGTCTCATCCTCAACCAAATAAGATTTACAGAAACATTCATTTTGGCTTTGAAATGGAAATAATTTAACTGCTAAATGAGTTCATTTGCATATTTCCTTGTAATTCGACATGCTAGATGCAGCATGTTAGCAAGTTCCTAAAGAGGAGCAATTTAATTAAAAATAAATAAATAAAGATCACACTAGATTCAGCTGCACTTTGATTTTTCTAATCAATATTGATTAGCCAGGGGACATGGTGAAGCAAGCATTAATTATAAACAGCAAAGATTCTAAAGATGAAGAGCTGCTATTAACAAGTTAGAATATTAGCACTTACCCAGGAGATACCTCATGGGTACCCAACACATGTAAATGGTTCTTAGACAGACCAGATGGGAGTATTGGAGCAAATTGGAAATCATATTTAGCATTACAAAGACCTTAGAATCACTTGCATTTGAATGCCAGGAAACATTTCCAAAGCAGGCAGTTTATAAATCGCCATAATCTGCCAGTATTTCATAGGTTCCACACATAAAATGAGTTTAGGAAAGAAGAATGAAAAGAATTAAAGGATCAGTCAAAAATAAGGGGGGGTAAACCTGGCAATTGGGAATTTTCTGCTTGGGAATTTTCTGCTTCCATGAGAAGTTGTCTGTTATTAAATTGTGCTATTCTCCTTTACCTACATTGTTCCTTTGGAAACATATGGCTGAAAGCTGGGTTAATGTGACTCACAGAATAAATGTGAGATTGTGGGAAATCAGAGGAGAATAAACGGGATGCAGGAGCAGACAGATGGTGAGATGGCAGACTGGATGAATACAGCACAGAATTGGTTGTCAGAAAGAAGTATATGAGTGAGCTGCCATGGTACTAGCTCTCTCATAAATGAAACCAACTGGATTGAGGATTTTACTTCCTCCTCACTGTGTCTACTGGTTCCCTCCCTGTGTGGAAGAGAAGCAGAAAAACAGGCTATGGAGGTGGTAGAATAGTTTGGACTTTACACAGCGATCCCCAAACTTTTTGGCACCAGGAACCAGTTTAGTGGAAGACAATTTTTCCATGGATCGGGGGGGCGGGGGGAAGAAGGCCACAATCTAGATCCCTCGCGCCCACAGTTTACAGTAGGTTTTGTGCTCCTATGACAATTTAATGCCTGATGATCTGAGGTGGAGCTGAGGTGTTGATGCAACTGCAGAGTAGCTGCAAATATAGATTAAGCTTTGCTCGTTCATCTGCTGCTCACCTCCAGCTGTGTGGTCCAGTTCCTAACAGGCCACAGACTGGTACCGGTCTATGGTGCAGGGCTTGGGGATCCCTGATTTAAACAATCCACTTCCGCCACAAATCATTATAGGTGTTCTTACCAAGGCTTCCTGAGACCATAATTAAGCACACACTTAGTCCAAATAACTCTTGTTTGATTTCAACACTGGGAATTATGTTCATTGCCGGTAATGAGTCCCAAACAGTCCCTCAAGATAATAGCAATAGCAATAGCACTTAGACTTATATACCACTTTATAGTGCTTTACAGCCCCCTCTAAGCAGTTTAGAGAGTCAGCCTATTGCCCCCAACAATCTGGGTCCTCATTTTACCCACCTCGGAAGGATGGAAGGCTGAGTCAATCTTGAGCCTGGTGGGATTTGAACTGCAGTACTGCACTCTAACCACTGCACCACAGAGGCTCCCTAAGCACCCACCTTTCTCTCCTTTGAATTGCTGCCAACAACTAAAGTGCCAAATTAACTGAAAAAAAAAACCAAACGAAGTACAACGTCCACACAGAGCTTCAAGGTTTAATCTGAACAGAGCAAACAACTTTGCTTCCTGCAAAGGTTTCTGTACCTTTGCATTTCCTTTATACCTTATGGGAGGGGCAATCACTTCCAAGCCTTACTCCCAAGTTGCTCCTTTTGTCTCAGCTACTCTTGCCTTCTAGCAGCTCTGCGCACACCCACACTGGGAACAGGCTCCCCTTGTTCCTCTGCCTCGCTGCTGCCAGACTCTGGAGTCATCACATTACTCCCAGATGGTCCTGGCCCCATCTCTGCATCGGATGCAGGACCCTCGTCCGAGTCCTCCCCAGACTCCCGGACTGGTCCTTGTTCTTCCCCACTGTCTGATTCCACTGCCATCTGCACAGACTGCCGGCGAACCACAACAATAGGAAGGCTGAAGCTCGCTTTCCCTTTCCTTCCTGTTTTCTTTCTGTGCTGCATCAGTATAGACTGTAAGCTTGAGAGTAAGAGCTATCTATCCTTACTAGAATGAAATACTGACATGCATATGTGCTCAGTTGCTGCCATAAAGTTATGTTGGCATCTGTGGGATGAATTAGTTTGGTCTAGTGATTAAGGTACCAAGCTAGGAACCAGGAGTCTGTAAGTTCTAGTCCCACTTCAGGCATGAAAGCTGGCTGGGTGACTTTGGGCCAGTCCTTCCCTCTCAACCCAACCCACCTCAGAGTTGATATGGAGAAAAATAGGAGGAGGAAGGAGTATTAGTTATGTTTGCTACCTTGACTTCTTTATAAAAACAATAAAGCAGGGATATAAATAAATGAACAAATATATAAATATATTTGTGCTATACCTATTTATAAGAGGAGGTTGATCATCCAATCTGTTCCAAAAGTACGTATACACCAATATGAAAGTATAGGAAGAAATGTTATCATTTCAAGAGATCCAACAACACATTTTATGAGACTTCTTGTGAGAATAATACATTCCATTCCTAGTCCCAATAATGGAAGGCAGTTGGGTGAGCAAACAAACAATTGGAACAGTGATCATACCCTAGCACTGTCTTAATTTTCATGTCCTTTATGCTTTAAACATCCACCTAACAAGCGAGTTTCAGCCTTCCTATAATGATAATGATGATTGGTAGAAGTGGGTGGTTGGTCAGGAATAATGCCGCCGTATTTTTCTGATGCTTGTTCCTTTAATTTAGTGACACCCTTCAAAATAAGTTAGCTAGGTGCTCCTGAGCTGGAGTCTGGACAAATTTTCCTCTCTTTAGTATTAATTTATAACTCTTCCAAGTACATTCTACTTGATTCCACCTTCAGAACCAACTACAAAATCCCCACCATCTTTAGGACACCTCCAGGAATAACACACTTCCATTCAAATATCCTGGCATCTGTATACCCACATTATCTCTTATCTGCTAAAATGAAAAAGAATTAAGTATGTGTGTCTTTCAAAATTCATGGTCTAACTCATGTGGCCTGATGAATACTAGTGGTACAGATTTATAATGTTATATGGGCAACATATAACAAAGATGGTGATCGGCATCCATTATTCTTTATATGATCTGCATACTTGGGACCCCTCTATCCAATACTTCTAAGAAAGTTTATGCTACAAGGTAGCTGCTTGTCTTAAATGAGAATGTAATGATTACATATTAAGGTGAACAGCCATTATACAGGGCTGAATTATGCCCAAACAAAAAGCTTATAGAAACTAAACCATACGCAAAATAAGATGCACTAAAAAACCAGCAAAGTCTTCAACATCAGGGGAGAAATGTACTTTTTAATTGGACAAGGCAATAGATTATCTTCTCTAAGAAACAGGTTTTCTGCTTTGGCAAAAGAAGACTACTGTGTAATAACTACTGTGTAATAGCATCTAAACAAATATTTAGAACATATAAATTCCACTTAGAACCTGATGAAGCCCATAACTTGCAAATAAAATTAAGGTGATTTTGCTGGTTTTATTTGAAATTCAGAGTGGTTATTCAAGTGGTTATTTTTAGATCACTTCCCAAATAACCTTATTCTTCATGTGTTTAATTGTAAGGGAAGTTTCTCATTAAAACAATGCCCACATGATCCAGAAACAGATAATCCTTCAGAGGATTAATATCTTTAAGCCATTCCCTGCAAGAGCTTGTCCTGAATAGGCAATTTACTAAAGTACTCCAGGGAAGGAAAGAAACCCCTTATTGAGATCTCCCCTCCTCAGAACAAATCCAGGGGCTAAGGCTGACAGGAAGAACAGTTGTAATGTTGTTGCTATGATGGAAGCCTTCCATGATGCACAAGACAGTGAGGTAAATCTAGCCACAGTCTTAATAGCGGAGAGTGACTTGTCACCTTCTAAGAGAGCCCAAGAATTCCAGAACATTATGAAAGATGCCCTTCTATTGAGAGAGAAGGGGAGGGAGGAAGGGGGAGGAAGAAGAAATGTAAGCCTCATAGACTGCTTATGGCACCCACCCAATTTTACTTGAGGAAGTTGATTTTGATTTAGGACTACCCAAATGAAAATGCAGTATCAAAGGGAGACTGATTCAGAGCTTCTACTGAGAAGAATGTAGGATGTAATTGCCTATGTGAAATTCTGTGATCAAGGTCAGCATACAGAGAATATTGTGGACCAATCCATCATCAGCTGTGATGGCACAGTGGTTAGAACACAGTACTGCAGGCTAATTCTGCTGACTGCCAGCAGTTCGATTTGCACTGGCTCAAAGTTGACTCAACCTTCCATCCTTCTGAGGTCAGTAAAATGAGAACCCAAATAGCTGGGGGCAATATGCTGACTCTGTAAACTGCTTAGAGAGTGCTGTGGGAAATGATATATAAGTCTAAGTGCTATTTGAAATTACCCAGGCCAAGTACTGCCTTGACTTCATTATATTATGCCATCCTGTGGCTGTGAGTGGTGTGGCTCAAATCCAGACTGTGTCTGAAGCAGATATGTTTGCTATGATAAAATGGTCAGTGGACATTGTCACAGATATTGGCACAAATTTCATGTTAGGAGTTGTAACAAAACTGTGGCCATGTTGTATTGTTATATCGTAATAATGTAATATCATTATATTGTAACAAAACCTGGTTATGTTCCCCAACCTGGGATGCTGAATATGTCAAGGGTCCCGTTTCCTAGCTTTATTGCTAACTGGTTATATATCTCAGCTACTGTGTAGATTTATTGTGGATGTTTTTACTGTGTGTTGATGTTTTTAAATGTTTTAGTGCTTTAATTGTAATATATTTTTGAACTCTAAGCCACCCAGAGTCATTGATTTAGGTGGGCAGCCATAAACAGAATAAATAAGTAAACAAATACATACATACATACATACATACATACATACATACATACATACAGTGACCTTGGCGCCTACTGTCTGTCCTGTACTATCATCAGATAAATAGTTCAAGGGAAAAGTATAATGATTATAGCCATAAATGGGAGTCAAACAGAAAATTCAAAGACATTGTAATCGCATTGGAAAATACCTTTATTGATATAATGTTCATAATGCATTGTCAGCAAAAATGTAAAATATATAGCATGGCACAATTAGATTCTCAAGGAAAAAAACAGAAAATTGATGGCATGGTATGCCCCCATCAGATCAAACCATGGAATATAATTAAGTGATTAATTAACACTCTCTAATTATTTGAATGGGCTTAATAGAATTCATTTCGCATGGCAATCTTTTCTTTCTTTTTTAATAAGATGTTATGGTACATAAAGTTTTGTTCCAGGTTATATATCCAGTTGGAAAAATAATCATATAGCTCAGATAAGGGGAAGGGGAGCATAATCACGCTCATTGCCACTGAAATTGTCAAATGCCCTACTTTGGAATTTGCACGGAAGACCCCCAAAAAAGGCAGGTAGATGTAAAACAGTAATGGGAAGGCACAAAGAAGCATGTTGAAATGTTAATACGAATTCTAGTACTCGATATGATCTGGAAAGGGGTTGGGCAGCATGGGAGGATGGGCTATTTGCTATTCATTTTTAAAAAATGATTCCACATCCTCTTTCACACATGTCTGAAGCAGAGAGTTCTGCCTTTGTGCATAGAGTGCTACTTAATCTTTTTAAAAACCATGCAGGTTCAGGCACTTAGTATATATTATCTGAAAGATGCGAGTTTGGAGAAAACTAGTTTATAGCAATGGTTATGTAGAGTGCTAAACTGGCCATATATGTTGCTAAGGAATAAATGTGAAGCTTTATTTTTTTCTCATAAAATAAAAAATCCAGATTATTAAGATCTGACACTGGAATTAGATTCTGCTGTAGTTGTTTTGGATGTCTGATCTGAAATGCCCACATCTTTGGAAGAAATCATGCTTTTATTTCTTAACCCCCCCCCAAAAAGGGGTTCCTCACCACTTCTAGCCCGAATTGAAAAGCTGCTGTCACCCCACAGGTCAGGGCAAATTCAGGGGCTTACTAGCCACAATGTTCATTGGTATGTGGCTGTCTCCTCTCACAAGTGGTTGAGAGAGATTGTGAGGGCTCTGCATATTACTCATATCGAATTTTACAAGAGAGGTGGGTGGTTCCCGAAGCTCACTTGGTTCCATATTGATGTCCGCAGTTGGTTCTAGAAGCAGGCCACTTGTCCCAGTGTCTGACTGTCTGAAGCCAGATGGAGTTGGGTACAACTCCCCTGGAATCTCATTCAGTCCATCAGTGGCTGTGGGGAAGACCTTCTGGATGCCTGCTGCTGTGCCTTCAGGATTGGCCTGGCCCACTGGAAGAAATCCATCTTGAGCTTCAGGAGGGGATTCAGCTTGGCCTGAAGGGAACATAGCGCCTTGCATGCCAGGAATGAGAAGCCCAGTGAAAAACTGTGAAGGTGACTGTCGAGGCAAAAAGAGAATATGCATCAAGAAGTTAAAAGATCTCATGGAGTACTTCGGACATTATAGAGAAAGACAGAGGAGAAAAGAATGAAAAGACACAGAATGTAGAGTAGTGTTTCTTGTTTTCCACTCTTCCATTAAAAAATGCAAGGAATTCAGCATTTCCCTCTTCCCCTGGTGAGATCTAAAAAGTCACATTCTGGAAAATGGAACACTGGATTCCATAGCCTGGCAATCTGCTTAATTCCAAAGATATCCTGAGTCCTACTTGTTAAAGCAGGGGTCTCCCGCCTTGGCAACTTTAAGACTTGTGTACTTCAATTCCCAGAATTCCTCAGCCAGAAAAGCTGGCTGAGGAATTCTGGGAGTTGAAGTCCACAAGTCTTAAAGTTGCCAAGGCAGGAGACCCCTGTGTTAGAGGATAACAATCCTATTGAGTACATTCTCCACTTAAAGGGCTTCCCAGTCTAAATGCAAATTCTCAAGACAAAGAACCATTCAAGGACAAAGTAAGACCCTGAAAGGTATGGAACAAGCCTTGTTCATGTATACTATTTTTAAATGACCAGCCAAAGTTTTAGCAATTGTTTCTAGGTTTATACACATATATCTAAATTACCTTCTGTAAAATTGTATACAGATCTGTACTATCTTTTGTCTTCCTGTTTTGTCCCTTCAAACTGTAATATAAACTCTAAAGCAGACCAAGAAAGAAGGAAGGAAGGAAGGAAGGAAGGAAGGAAGGAAGGAAGGAAGGAAGGAAGGAAGGAAGGAAGGAAGGAAGGAAGGAAGGAAGGAAGGCTGGCCTAATTTTTTGATAAGAACCCAAATGAAATATCCTGGCCTCACCAATGTGAATTGGTGAGGGCCTTGGTCCCCTATTGGAATTTTGTCTGACCCTGTGAAGAAGGCATAGACACTGTAAATCAATCACACAGTCTGGATGGTTTGAAAATGGGCTGGTGATGATTCTGAATGATCCCATGAAAATAGAAATACGTTAGTAAATTATTTACCATTTCCTCAGAGCTGAGCACTGCACCCTAGAACACCAATCAGAAAATGCGAGTTTGAGGGAGCAGAATGGAATAAATAAACATTAAAGGCATGGAACAATGATTTCTAAAAAGTTTATAAAAATGCTTCTGCTGGTGGTGATGATGATGATGATGATGATATGATATGATGATGATGATGATGATGATGATGATGATGATGCATAGTCTTATTACAATAGATACAGGGGTGTCCATAAGTGTTCCAAAACCTACAGGATTATGGGCATGGAATAGCAATCAAAGCTCTACTCCTTTAATAATAAAACTAGGCCCAGCATCCTGTAGATCTTTTCACACACACACCCCTTCAATAAGACCTTTGTCTAGGTCTAGAAACAGACTCTACAAGAATTCACAATTTTAGTATCATATGGTATATTAACAGGATATTGAAAGCCTAAGCGTTTGTTTCTCTCCAGTTTTATACTAAACATAATCAAGACATTGGGTTGTATCCCAAAAATTGTAAGCCGCCCTGAGTCTCCAGAAAAGGGCAGCATATAAATATGAATTTAAAAAAAAAAAAGTCAGGGCAATCTTGATTTATTTCCTCACCCCTTGCTATCCATTCCACAAGTTCATATTTTGAAAGGGATTTTCCTTCTCCAAGACCACCTCTGTACTTTTCCACATCCTTCCCCATGGATGTTGCATGTGGGAGAGCAATCTGGGGTTACACACAACCCTCCCACAGCCACACACTACAGAACATCTAAGATTTATGGCCCTTTTGTTGGATTTTGCTTTATTCTGATTGTTCTAAGAAAGCAATAGCAATAACACTAAGACCTATACATTGCTTCACAGTGCTTTACAATCCCCTCTAAGCGGTTTGCAGAGTCAGCCTATTGCCCTCAACAATCTGGGACTTCATTTTATCAACCTCAGAAGGATAGAAGGGTGAGTCCACCTTGACCTGGTGAGCATTGAACCCTTGGCAGCCAGCAGAATTAGCTTGCAATACTGCAGTCTTACCATTGCACCACCAGAACTCTTATGCAAAAGCAAAACTTGCAAAACATTTTTTCCATTAAACACCTTAAAGCCCCTACCTCCCACAAATGGCGAAATTATTTGCATAATTGAAGGACCCTCTGGAAGTGCTCTGTGGTGCTTAAGAGTCCAAATACCTTTCCTAAAAGAACCTAAATCCTCTTTTTTTTAAAAAAAAAAAGAATTGGTTATGTTAGTGCTAAATAGTTGTCACCACAGTGATTTCATGAGATTAGTCCAAAGAGCACAAACATGTTTAGTTCAATACTGCTTTAAAGTGGATTAGTGAAGGATAGATAAATCTATTTCCTGTGAAATCAAGGTCTGAAATGGACTTCAGTCAAGCCTGTTAGCATACCACCATAAATGGTGCTCCAGTTCCTCATTTTTTAAGAGTCCTGACCACCCTGGAAAAAGATACCCTATCAGATATGATGCTGAAGAAAAGAGGTCCATGGCATTGTCTTCCCATGTGCATTTCACACATGGTAGGAATGTGGGAGAAAGTTGTTTTCTACTAAGCCAGGCCACTGTTCCATTTTATTTCATTAAGATCAAAAAAGCTGGTTGCTTCAGATGTTTCAGAGAGGTTGCTTTTCTAGACCCACTTGCAGATGCTAGGAATTGAGATCTTGGGCATGGCAAAGAATGTTTGGATAGCCAGTCATAAGGATCACATATTTTTTTTATTCATATTTATATCCCGCCCTTCTCCGGAGACTCAGGGCGGCTTACAATTTTTGGGATACAACCCAGTGTGCTCAGCAATAGCCTTCATTCCATTGTATATGCCTGCTTATTACTAAGCGGCATTTTTACAAAGTCAGCTAATTGCCCCCAACAATCTTGGGTCTTCAATTTACCTACCCCGAGAGGATGGAAGGCTGAGTCAACCTTGAGCCTGGTGGGATTTGAGCCTACAGCAGTTGTAGGCAGCTGGAACTTAAGTGCAGGCTATTAACAGCCTGCACCACCAAGGCCCATTTGGACCATTTTTCCTCCATTGGAAAAGGGTTAAATTAAATGATTTCACAATTTATTCATATCCACTTCAGGCTATGGACATTTCCAATAAATGATTGAATAAGCACTGTTGTTCCAGCGAAAACAAGCCAGACATCTGCTTCAAAAAAGCAAAACTATTCATTATGCAACAACAACAACAACAAAAAAGAGCCGGAAAATCTCAAACAGACTTTCTGTCTCACTTCTTACCTGTGGTCCCATCTGTGTAACTATAATTGGCAGCATCTGCAAGACAAGTAGTAATAATTGTATGTGTGTTATGCAGTAAGACTGAAGGAGGGATTGGCTTTTGGGGTAGTTTGTCTTTTAGTTATTCAGCTATTCAGTATTTGTAAAACATGCTTCTATTCTGACCTTGTAATCCTTTGGATCATTAAATAGCCTGTCTTTAGATTCACTTTTAAGTTACACTTTCCACAAACATATTTAAGTTGACAAAATCAATGTAGCCAGTATGACAATTTTGCTTGGACTCCACCACCACCCCCGCCCCGTAATGCTAGTGTAATGCTCATTCTCTTGCACCTCAACTTTCTCCAATCAGTTTGACTCCAGTTCCTACCAGCTCCAGCCATCATTGGGGGGAAATGAGCATAGGAAATCAGATTGCAATGAAAGCTACATAGGTACAACCTTCTTAATATTTAGAGGTGCTAAACTATCACTTCAAATATCCCTTTGATTCCTTTGATATCTGGAGCAGATGGAAACTAGACAAATTGTTTTGGAAGATCACAGACTGCCTATTCTCTTCCTTTAGCTTTTCTCTCCTACAACCATTATTTACTTTTCTGTAAGTTGTTAACTCTCTGAAAAAAAAGTATTGTATTTAATATTAAACCATTATGCAGAGTAACATGTCTATGGAGATTCTCAGTCATCCAGGTCATGGTAGTCCCAAAGGTAGTTTTTCAAGAGGCAATGGGACTTTCTGGTTTTTCTTTGAAGAAGTTTCGCTTCTCATTCAAGAAGCTTCTTCAGCTCTGACAGGATAGTGAGGAACGGAATGGCTATCCTGTCAGAGCTGAAGAAGCTTGTTGAGTGACAAGTGAAATGTCTTCAAAGAAAAATCAAGAAAGTCCAGTGGCATCTTGAAAAACCACCTTTGGGAGATGCAAAGTAATAGATGTAAATATACACCGCATATAGACACAGATGATCACAGACGCTGATTTAAGGAAATTAAGAAAGTTATGTATGTTTACTATCCAATGTCTACGCCTGGAAGGTAAGTGTATTTGCTTCCTATGATTGCTGACTTAGTTAGGTTTCAAAATGGAGAAAGGTGAATAGTGGAAACAGACAAGAATATTAGCCAACCTGGATTCTTAGATGAGTTATAAAGTACTTACTGCTTGCCCTGGAGGTAGCTGCTGTGGTACAGTCATTCCCCCACCAACTATAGGCAATGTCTGTATTGTGGATAATATTCCTAGGAGAGTAGAAAGCTGCATGGAAAGTGGATTAGAACATGATTAGAAAGAAATCACAGAAAGAAAGAAAGAAAGCAATTTCCCTTGTGTAGGGTGACATGATTAAAATTTTCAACAGAAATAATATTTTTGTTTCTTTCTAATGTCAAATATAGCTCAAGAGAAGGACAACAGTTTTACCACTATGATCCTGCACAAGAAGTGTAGTGCTTCCCACTTACACATCACTGATGTTTCAACTGTCAGGCAAAGTGCCAGGATTCTGGCACCGCAGTTAAGGATTACAGCCCTTTGGCTATTCTGCAAGGTCTGAAAACTTGCATATTCTACCAACAAAACAGGGTAAGAATCCTGTGTCCTTCCAGATGTTACTAGATTCACATTCTAACCATCCCTGACAATAAATCCTGGTGGTTGGAGATGGGGACTGTTGGGGTACAGCTGGAAAAAAATTGCTACTTGCATGAAAGTGCTGTTTAAGAGCCATTTTTTTTAATTACATTTATATGCCGCCCTTCTCCGGAGACTCAGGGCGGCTTACAATTATAGGGATGCAACCCAGTGTGCTCAGCAATAGCCTTCCTTCCATTGTATATGCCTGCTTATTACTAAGCGGCATTTTTACAAGGTCAGCTAATTGCCCCCAACAATCTTGGGTCCTCAATTTTCCTACCCCGAGAGGATGGAAGGCTGAGTCAACCTTGAGCCTGGTGGGATTCGAGCCTACAGCAGTTGTAGGCAGCTGGAACTTAAGTGCAGGCAGTTAACAGCCTGAGCCACCAAGGCTCTTTCATTTAATGCTATTAGTACCCATTTAGTTGGGTACTAAATGGGAAACTAGAAAAGCCTCCCTCTCTGAATTCATTTATATTTTCTCAGTTGGCTGGCTCATTGTAAAATGTCCCTCTTTTGCTCTGGCAAGGGAATTATTTTAATCCACCGAAATCTGGTGAATGATTCCAGTGGTGTATTCTACCATCATGGCTGTTCTTTTATCTACTTTTTCCAACTCCTGTGGAAATGTATCACTTCCAGTGTCCAACTTGTATCTTTATTATCGCCTTTTTTATATCAGAATTCCCCCCATCTATGTTTACGGGATTTATTGATTGATTTCTCCCTTATTCATTGATTGATTACATGCCATCAAGTCAGTGTTGTCTCTTAGCAACCACATAAGAGCCTTGGTGGTGCAGGCTGTTAAATGCCTAGCACTTAGTTCCAGCTGCCTGCAATTAGTGGAGGCTTGAATCCCACCAGGCTCAAGGTTGACTCAGCCTTCCATCCTCTCGGGGTAGGTAAATTGAGGACCCAAGATTGTTGGGGGCAACAAGCTGACTTCGTAAAAATGCCGCTTAGTAATAAGCAGGCATATACAATGGAATGAAGCCTATTGCTGAGCGCATTGTGTTGTGCTCCAAAAAAAATTTAAGCTGCCCTGAATCTCCGGAGAAGGGCGGGATATAAATATGAATTTTTTTAAAAAAGTAGATTTTCTCCTGGAAGATCTGTCCCCAGTCTGGTACTTCAGGCCTTTTAAGAGCATTATAATTATTATTATATTACATTATTAAATTTAAAATTATTATGAAACAAAACAAATTTACAGATTCTAAAGCAATAGAACAGGAAGGGTCCTGCATAACTATTCATCATGAATGCCATCCAAGATGTAGTTTTACAAACAGGGCATAATCAGAAAGGCATCCTTTTGTCTTCAAAAGTGTCAAAACGGAGCATGGGGGCTCCTATTTTGACTCTAAGAAGGCAAGAGGCTTAATGTGAGAAGAAATATCAAAATGTTTCTTGCCTCTTTTGAATATTATTTACCATTGTTATGCTTTTAATATTTTATCGTACACCACCCAGAGATGGGCAGTTCTTAAACATGATAGATAGATGATAGGCAGATAGACAGACAGACAGACTGAATGTTTATAGGCAGCTTGATCCCAAACTTTTGCAAATAATAATCCTTTCAATTGTCCATGGGAAGCCGGGCAGATACAGAACAGAATCCTGCATTCCACCGAGTGGAAACCCAATATTACTTGGATTTCCAAAGATGACAGTGGGGAAAATAGTTCCCTTATTCAAACGTCTCCTCTTTATTGAAAATCCATTTCATGCTGGATGGTGCCTATAAGAAGGATCCTATTTAAAAAAAAACTCCGCGGGTTGCACAATCCGTTCTGTCAGAGCTCTCGTAAATACTGAAGAGATTCTCCATCATTTTGTAGTATTTGCCATGTTCTGCAGTCACAATTGCTGGCTAAGTACTTCTCAGAGCATCTACTGTTAGACATTGCTAAAGACTTTTCTCTGCTTGTGGCGTTCCGTTTTTCTTCAAGAAGTCATCCTATCCCGACTTTCTTGCCAAGAGGGTTTTAGTTCTTTGATTTGCAGAAGCAGTAAGAAAACAGCAGCATCCTGCAGTGTTACAAAATGAATTTCTCTAGTAGGTGGATACATGAAGCTGGGTGAATTTAGAACTGGCCCCTCTCATTAAAATTTGGAGAATTTTGCTAACATTGATAAGATAGAAGAACATTCTGATTTTTTAAAAAAAGATTCCGAATGCAGAACGCTCAGCAATCTTTCCTTTCCTTTCCCCTCTCCCCTTTCCCCTTCCACTAACTACCTGCCTGTACCACTCAGACAAACTTGATATAACAGGTCTATATCATGGGAAAGTAACATTCTCATGGAGAAATGAAAATGGCTTCAGCCATTGCCAAGAAAGCCTTATATGTAGGGCTATCAAATCTGGGTTACAAAAGTCTATATGACCATTAGCAGCTCAAATTTATCTTTTGCTGTCATCCAGTTGTTGGGATGTTTGCAGCCCAGATCTTCCAGTCATCTGATCTACATACAAACAAAGCATATACTTGCTTAGTGCAGAAAATAACTTACATAATTCATATCTATCGGGAACACCTGATTCTGTGGTAGGCTGAGGACAGGAAAGTTCTGTAAAAAAGAATGGATGGGTTTTTAAAACTGACTCTTGCAAGAGTTTTAATGCAATTCTGTACATGGCTATTCAATTCAATTGGAATCGCTTCTTGCAACTTGAGCCTGAAGGCATAAAATAATAATTGCTAGACCCGGATTAGAGCAACAGTTCTTCATACTTTGCACTTTAATGTTCAGGGACAGAGAGCATATCTGCAGAGTAATATCTGGCAAATAAATCACAGGTAGTTTTTCACAAAATAATTTTAACCCTTCATCATAATCAGACGGCTAGACATTAGCTGCCTACTAAGATATATAATTATTTGTGCTTGAGCTGTTTACCATACATGTATACACTTAAGCTTGGAGGACAGCATCTTTTAACAGAAAATTATCTATAATATTTGCAGAATAGTAACAGATTTTTTTTCTAAACCCTTTGACTTTAGAAAATTCTCCACTGAATTATAAATACCATCTTCTGATTTGGTGTGACAACCATAGTCTTGTGGTGGCGAATGAAATATGAGGAATTGACACTGATTTTTATGTTACCATTCTTATATGCGTAGCCCCCTTTGTATAGCAGAGAGGGAGAGAACTGATACACTTGATCAGTTTTGTAAACAGTATTTTAGTCCAGTTCATTTTTCTGCTGTCAATTTAACAAAACTTCTCCTTCTCTGATGTAGGCAGCAGGAATCTCTCTATGCATTCAAACATAGCAATAGTGAAGAGAACTAACTTTCTATACTCTAGTTGTTCCTGCTAATCTTCTTCCATTCTCTATTTCAAACCAAACATCAATGGCAGTGGCAAACCTAGGACAGGTGTGTCAAAGGTGACATGCCACCTTTTGGGTGACACACCTGCATTCACTAATACAAAAATTATTCTTGAAATCATGCCCTATTCTGACACAATTTTCAGAGGCTGTGAACTGTGGAGTCTGTATGAGAATGGGGTGTGCTCTCATATAGCCTCTGGAGTCTCTGAACACCATACAAAAACAGCTTGTGTTTTTGCAGAGGCTGTGGAAGATCATTCTCCAAAGCCATTCAAGAACAAAGGCCTCATGTGACCCAGAGAAACCTAGGGAGGACCTTGTTATGTATGCAGGTTTGAATGTGATTGGTTTAGTTTGAACTGTTCTTGTAAAATGCCAGAAATGATTGGTTAAAAAGTGTGGGAAAATCCTGCACTCTGATTGGCTGGCAACTGCAGCTGCTGGCTATAAGTAGCAGCTGCAGCCCAGCCAAATCGGGTCTGTTATGAGCTGTAGTCACTAATAAACTCTTCACTGAAGCACTCCGCGTCTGACTCTTCATGCAAATCTAACACTGGCGACGAAGGTGGGATCCTTCCCGAAGAGAAGACAACGTGGAGAAGAAGCTGAGAGAGATGGCTGTGCTGAACACCCCCCCAGCCCCATTCGATCCGACGGCAGAAGACTGGGACTCGTATGCAGATCGATTCCAAATGTATTTGGAGGGAAACGATCTCGCCGACATTTCCGACAATCGGAAGAGGGCGGTCTTTCTCACCCACTGTGGTCCGGCCGTTTTCAAGATGGCGAAGGCATTGGCGGGAGCTGCAGACGTGAAGGTAATGGACTGGCCCGATTTAGAAAAGTTATTAAGAGCCCATTACGCCCCACAAGTATCGTGCCTCATTAAGAGACACGAATTCTACCGTCGGGATCAAGGGGAAAGCGAAAACGTTAATGACTTCGTGGCAAGTTTAAGGGACATTGGGGGTGCATGTGAATTTGTCAACTTAGAAGAGGCCATGCACGATCGATTTGTTCTAGGCCTAAAGACAAGGTTTTGCAGAGCAAATTATTAATGAAACCTAAGATCATGCTTAAGGAGGCAATAGAAGAAGCTTCTTCAGTGGAAGCTACCAAGTCCTCAGCAGCAGCCATGAAGAAAATTAACAAGGCAAGCCATCCTGATGTGGAGAGATCCACAACAACCCATTGCGAGCAATTAGATTCTGATTCAGACTGTAGCGAGGTGGAGGAAGGAATTTATAGACTCAGAATGGAGAAGAAAAGGAAAGACCTTGGAAGAAAGAGGCAAGACTTTTATTGCAGAGGTTGTGGGGGCCCACCCGCACTGAATGCAAGTTTTTGATACCATCTGTCTCCGTTGTGAAAAAGAGGTCACCTAGCAAGAGTCTGCAAATCATCCAGAACTCCACCAAGCAGGAAGAAGTTTCCTGACAAAGATTTCAAGCCTAACAACTTCAGTGAGAAAATGGGGCAATACAGAAGCAAATGGGAAGAATGAAACTCATCACACAGTCACCATTGGTCATTCTTCACCCTTAAGAAGCAGAAAAGTACATGTGAAGGTACTAATTGAAGGAAGGCCTTGCCAAATGGAAGTGGACTCAGGCTCCTATTTATCTATGGTGTCATGGGACACTATTCACAGACTACTCCCTAACATTCAGAAGAAAGATTTCCAGAAGCAAGCACTGACTCTTAAAGACTACCAAGGAAACAAGATTCCAGTAGTTGGAACAAGAGAATTCAGCGTGCAGTTCAAAGGCCACACCAAACGTTTGCCCCTGACCATCGTGGACAAGGACCGCCCAAGCTTGCTGGGACTTGAGTGGTTCAATCCACTAGGCATCGAGGTGACTGGCATCAATCACGTGAGCAACACTGAATGGGAGGAGGCCCTGAAGTCTGAGTTTCCAGAGGTCTTCAGCGATGGATTGGGCAAGTATATGGGGACCCCTATCACTTTCAACCTAGATCCCAAGGTGCCCCCAATTCGCTTAAAGCCCAGAAGGGTCCCATTTGCCTTAAAGGAAAAAATTGATGCACAATTAGATAAACTAATAGCTCAAGGAGTTTTAGAGCCCACTGACCACTCCAGATGGGAGACACCCATAGTCACACCAGTCAAGACTGATGGGTCAGTAAGAATCTGTGGAGACTATAAGGGGATACTGAACCATGTGCTTCAACAAAGCGCATATCCAGTTCCAGTGGTGCATCATTTATTACATTCACTTGGCAGGGGTACAATCTTTGCCAAATTGGATCTGGCCCAGGCATATCAACAACTAACAGTTGATGATGCCACTGCAGAGGCCCAAAACATTGTGACTCATAGAGGTGCCTTCAAATATAAAAGGTTACAGTTTGGAGTAGGCGTGGCACCAGGCATCTTCCAAAGCCTTATGGAAAGGATGCTCCAAGGACTGCCAGGGGTAGTGCCTTACTTTGATGATGTGTTAATCTCTGCTGAAAATGACACTCGATTACAAGAGAGACTCAGAGAAGTCCTTACCAGATTCAAGAAAGCGGGGTTAAAAGTCAAGGGAAAAAATGCACTCTTAGAACTGACAAGGTTGAGTTCTTGGGCTACATGATTGTCAAGCATGGCATCCACCCTACAGATGCCAAGGTTCAGGCAATCAAAGAAGCCCCTAGACCAAAATGTAAAACAGATTTGCAAGCCTTCCTTGGACTTATTAACTTTTATCACATGTTCCTACCTCAGAAGGCAACCATTGCAGAACCATTACACAGATTGCTTGACAAAAAGTCTGTTTGGGTCTGGGGCAGGAAAGAACAATCAGTATTTAACAGTATTAAAAGACTAATCACGTCTGATGCTGTACTCATACAGTTCTCTGAGAATTTACCTGTTGTACTGACTTGTGATGCATCCCCTTTTGGAGTGGGTTTTTTTTTTTGAGCCACAGGCTTCCCAGTGGGAAGGAAGCCCCTATTGCATTTTACTCTCGCACCTTGACCAAAGCAGAGAGGAATTACAGCCAATTGGACAAGGAAGCATTGGCAATTGTTGCAGCTGTCAAGAAATTCCATGAGTATCTATATGGGAGAACATTCATCATTGTCACAGATCACAAACCTTTGTTAGGCATTGTGGCAGGAGACAAACCTACACCCATTATCCTGTCACCAAGAATGCTGAGGTGGACTGAATTTCTTGCTGCTTATTCATACAACCTCATCCACAAGCCTGGCAAAGACATTGGCCATGCTGATGCCTTGAGTCGCTGCCCACTTCCTTTTCACACTGAGGACTTTGAACCTGAGGCGCACACCTTTTTCCTAGAAACTGTTGCCAAGCTTCCAGTACATGCTGCTGAAATTGCCAGAGAGACTGCCAAAGACACTTTATTGGCTCCTGTTATAGGCTGGATTAAGAAAGGTTGGCCTTTCCAAGATCTACCTCACCTTGCTCAACCTTTTAAATCCAGGCAAACTGAATTATCTGTATTAAGAGGATGTATTTTGTGGGGTAACAGGATGGTTATTCCTGCAAAACTGCAAAAAGAGGTTTTGGAAATGTTACATGAGGGTCATCCAGGTATTGTAAGGATGAAGGGATTGGCCAGGAGTTATGTATGGTGGCCAGGTATTGACAAAATGGTTGAAAACTGGGTTGCATCTTGTCCCAACTGTCAGGTAGTCAGGCCTGCCCCACCTCTTGCCCCCACACAGGAATGGGAATGTCCTAGGGGCCCGTGGTCTAGGATTCACATTGATTTCGCTGGCCCTACCAGAGGGCACACTTTCCTTATTATAGTAGATGCTTATTCCAAATGGCTAGAGGTAATCCCTATGGCATCCACCACAACTGATGCTGTCATCAAGCAGCTTCAAAAGCTTTTTGTAACCCACGGGTTACCTGATGTTCTTGTCTGTGACAATGGCCCTCAATTTACATCCAACCTTTTTGAATCCTATCTAGCACAACAGGGTATCAGACATGCCCTCACTGCCCCTGGGCATCCTTCAGCTAATGGCCGGGCTGAACGCATGGTACATTTTACCAAGGAAAAGCTTCAGCAGTTGGGTCCTGGGGACATCACTGAGAAAGTTGAAAAA
Organism: Naja naja; assembly: GCA_009733165.1. Lineage (NCBI taxonomy): Eukaryota > Metazoa > Chordata > Lepidosauria > Squamata > Elapidae > Naja > Naja naja. The sequence continues at coordinate 207,859,294 of CM019149.1, forward strand.
CTTCTTAGTGTTCAGCAAATCACTCCTAACCCATCAACTAACTTATCCACAGCAGAGTTGTTGATGGGTAGGAAACTTAGGTCTCCCCTTGACCGCCTTCATCCCACTTATGCACCCAACGCACCACTAGATTCCACTAGCAAAGTTTGCACATTCAGTGTGGGTGATTCTGTTTATGCTAAGAACCTTATGGGTGAGCCTTCATGGATTCCTGCTGAAATAACTCAAATCACAGGCCCTCGTCTTTACAGGGTGCAAACAGAGGATGGAGTCCTCTGGAGCAGGCACATTGATCAGCTTAGATCCAGATTACCTCAGGAACATCACAATTGTTCTTCTGTAGTTCCCATACCTAATGCCTTTTCTAGGGGGGAGGGGGAGGAGCAGGAGGATAATCAGCAAGCAAGAATCAACCCCATGTGTATCGAGCCATTACGACAGGAACCATTCCAAAACCTGTCACAATGCCAAAATCCATCCTTACAAGTGGAAGATTGCACATCACTACCTGACTTGGGTGCTGACATTGGTTTGGAGATAGGTTGGGAGGAGAGACCAGATTGTAACAACCAAACAGGGTCTTCTTTCACTGGAAGCCCAAGTAGGGAAATGTCAACAGACACATTTCCTCTCTCACTGGGTGAGAACATTAAAACTTCTGAACCATGAAGGTCTCAACGCATTGCAGAGCCCCACCTATTTAAAAGAATACATTAGATAGGTTGGGGTTTGAGCATGGACTGAACCTAGTGGGGAGGGGTGTTATGTATGCAAGTTTGAATGTGATTGGCTTAGTTTGAACTGTTCTTGTAAAATGTCAGAAATGATTGGTTAAAAAGTGCGGGAAAATCCTGCACTCTGATTGGCTGGCAACTGCGGCTGCTGGCTATAAAGCAGCAGCCCAGCCAAATCGGGTCTGTTATGAGCTGTAGTCACTAATAAACTCTTCACTGAAGCACTCCGCGCCTGAATCTTCATGCAAATCTAACAGACCTGTCAACAGAAAAAGAACACAGCCTGAAGCAGTAAGCAGTGTATGGCAGATCCTAGGCATGGATTGTCCATGAACCACGGGGACAATTATGCCTTTGGGAATGGTGTGAGGTGGTCTTTTTGAGTGGCAGTGGTTGTGCTAGGGCTGAAGATGAGACCTGGGCCTCTACATAAGGTTCAGACTCTACACTGCCACCAAGTGCAGGGTAGCCTAGATTGGGGAAATTTAAAAAAAATGTTTCTCTTTTATTTTGCAGAATCTATGTGACACACCAACAAAATCAAATTAGGCATTTTGGGGATTTTTGTCATGCCAAACCCCAAAGATTCATCATCAATGGTCAATGGAGTTCTGAATTCCTAGATTTCAACCCACTTCTAACTAAGAAGAGGATTTAGTTGGGCAGAGCCCAGATAACAGCAGGTGGACACTGAGTTCTGGTTTTCTCTGTCAGTGCAATTCAAAAGATAGTGTCAATGAACAAAATGATGATAAATTAATTTCTTTTAGCTTACCACATTTGGAGGCTGATTTCCTGGTAAGTTTAGGTCTGGAACCAGCTTTGCTGGAGGCAGTACAGCTTTTTGCCTGGACTACAATTTAGAAAGGAATACGGTGAATACTTTTATTTGTTAAATTTATATTTTGTCTTCAGAACCCAAAGCAACATACGTTGCACTTACTTTTCTAATTTATTTTATCCCCTCATCAATAACCTTGTCAGGAAAGTTGGTGAAAGTCCCAAAATTACTGATGGAAATTCCATGGCTAAAACTGGACTAGAACTTTTATCTTCCTGAACTTAATTCAATGTCCTTAACTACCAATACCACACTCAATTAGATACTGAAATTTAATTTAAATTAATTGAAAGGATCAGGCTAAGATTTTGTGATTATTTACATTTTAAAACAAGAGTCCTCTCAGAGAATAAAAAGCATTCTTCCATCCCAAAGTCCTGATCCATTTCCAATTTTTATTAGTATTATACATCACAGCAACTGCCTTTGCTAACATGATTTCAAAGAGTATTTTCATTCTCTCCCTCTTAGTCTAAGACTCTTAGTATCTTTGTACATAAGACTTTCAATAGTCAACAAGGTTTTCAGTTGTAAGAGTCTCTAGAAGTAAAGCATCTTACAAAGAATATTAACCAAATGCTAGAAATGGTGTCAGTGGTTCAGTTTTAGTAAAGGTAAAGGAAACAGCTCTTTCACTACACAACCCTCTGTCATCCATAATTATATGAAGAGATTTGTTAGTTGGGCTGGGGATTGGTATAAAATCCAAGGAAAAGAAAAAGGAATGTTAATGAGAAGCTCAGGTATAATGGACCGAGATGCGCTACGCACGGTCACTCATGCATTCGTTATGTCCCGGATCGACTACTGCAATGCACTCTACATGGGACTTCTCTTGAGGACCACACAGAGGCTTCAGCTGGTGCAGAATGCAGCTGCACGAGTTGTGATGGGAATGTCCCGA
>CM019149.1:207862772-208088953 GCA_009733165.1 Naja naja
ACTATTTAAATAATACCATTTGACATTTTACAAGACCAATTCAAATAAACCAATAACATTTAAACCTACATACATAACAAAAAGGATGTTGAGAGATATGCATAACCACAAAGCTGATTATGTGCCATTTTCACTGTGTTCAGAATCCTTATCAATCCTCAGGCCAGGTCTTCCTAACTGGACAACAAGTTATTGATTAAGAAACATGAACTATGTAATATTTATGTTGAGTTTTGGAGGGTGCTTAGAATATACTGGATTATCATGTTTTATTTCAGGAAACAAAGTCCCCTGCATGAGATGGATTTGCAAAGCAATGGTGTGTTACTTTCTGTAAAAGATGGGTGTTGTGAGCCTCCCACAGCTTAGTTGTTTTTCAGTGGTTTTTTATTTTATTCACACCTTTAAAATATAAGAAAATGCAAACAAATAAAAGAAAAAAATACAAGGACAAAGCTAACAATACAAGGACAAACTAACCAATACATGCAAAAAATCATGCATAGGAAAAAAGCATATACATAGATTGTCCTTGCCCCTGTTGAATACTGATAGATATATTTCAAGAATAATAATGCCCTCCTCCCCCCTTGTAAAACAGGACTACCGTTTATGAACTTCTACAACTCTGTTTACCCAACCAAAACAAAAACAAAGTTAACAGGTAAAGCCACCAGCAAAATTAAAATAACAATCTATTATTGTATTTAATTCACAGAAAGTTCACAGTGGCTTCTGTTATACCACAAACCACCACAATTGTTATTTCTAGTCTGTCCAAGATCAAATATCTTCGACTGATAAAATTTTTCTTTAAAATTTTAACTGGGATCTTTCCCAACAATTGGATCTCATTCCTCCAAATCAAAAGTCTCTCTTGTAAATATCTCCACAGTATTTATTGTTCAAAAAAAAATCTTCCTACAGGTTGAAACACAGCATCTCTTGACAATTGTTTTCTGATTGAATTTAATAAGTCCATTCCCCAATCTTCATCAATCTTCTTAAGAAAGTCCAGTCCATCACTTATTGATTCTGTCACCTCCTAAGTCTTTAGAGTTCAGGCCCCTTTCAGCCTTCTTCAACAAACCTTCAATTCTCAAACCAGGAACCTTCTACTTCAAACCTGCCAGCAACAAATTAGATTCCAATCCATTTGATCGTAAGCCTGGTTTAGCTCATGTTATTTGCAGATGAGTGCCACCTTTGGATTGATTTAAAACCCTTGTTATTTTATCAAACGTTTAACCTAAGTTTCAATTTGAATTTGTAAGTTGAAAAGCATTTTTTCAAAAGCTTCCCAAAAGGCTTGAATGCATTACATGCATTTTTAATATAGTCCAAAACTCCCCTAGAGCTGAGCTTTCACAACCAAGCTTAAATAGTTCCTCTCAAGGATGGGGTAGTAGATATACCATAACAGAATGACCACAGAAAGAATTAAGATAATATTTCCCACAATAAAAACTGAATGGAAAAAAGGAGGAAATTCCCATCAGGAGGTTAGAAAAAATGAAACCAGAGCTTTTAAAAAGTAACGGAATACAAAATAATTGTAGTGAAAATCCAATGTAAATTTAAATCACATCAGATCACTTTCACTATCCAAGACATTGCCATTGACTTCCATATGATGGAAGCAAAAGTGATTTGCAACTCCAAAATAAAGCAGTAAAAGAGATGGCAAAATTTCACATTGAAATCCAGCAAGGGGGTGGAATAATTCAACATTAAACCAATTGATAAAGATGAAAATCTTCTTAACTTCCTCTTTTATGACTTTGGGTGTCAAGGGAAAAGATGACAATCAAAATGAAAACAGAAAGTTCAAAACATGCAGTTAAAACTCAGGCGCATTTAAAAAAAACAACTGAAAGGAAAAAATAGAGACCTAATCCTTCAGCCACTCCTACTGAAAATTGCAACCATCAAGATTCCTCTTCTCAGGTAGGTATATAGTAGAAGACCCTGTTTGATTGTTAGAATCTGGTCTCTCCTCCCAACCCATCTCCAGCCCAATGTCAGCACCCAAGTCAGGTAGTGATGTGCAATCTTCCACTTGTAAGGATGGATTTTGGCATTGTGACAGGTTTTGGGATGGTTCCTGTCGTAATGGCTCGTTACACATGGGGTTGATTCTTGTTTGCTGATTATCCTCATGTTCCTCCCCTCCCCTAGAAATTAGGTATGGGAACTGAGAGGAACAATTGCGATGTTCCTGAGGTAACCTAGATCTAAGCTGATCAATGTGCCTGCTCCAGAGGACTCCATCCTCTGTTTGTACCCTGTAGAACGAGGGCCTGTGATTTGAGTTATTTCAGCAGGCATCCATGAAGGTTCACCCATAAGGTTCTTAGCATAAACAGAATCACCCACACTGAGCGTCTTGAACTTTGCTAGTGGAATCAAGTGGTGCATTAGGGTGCGTAAGTGGGATGACGGTCAAGGGAGACCTAAGTTTCCTACCCATCAACAACTCTGCAGGATAAGTTAGTTGATGGGTTAGGAATGATGCTGAACACTAAAGTTTTTCAACTTTCTCAGTGATGTCCCCAGGACCCAATTGCTGAAGTTTTCCTTGGTAAAATGTACCATTTGTTCAGCCTGGCTGTTAGCGAAGGGTGCCCAGGGGCTGTCAGGGCATGTCTGATACCCAGTTGTGCTAGATAGGATTCAAAATGTTGGATGTAAATTGAGGACCATTGTCAGAGACAAGAACATCAGGTAACCGTGGGTTACAAAAAGCTTTAAGCTGCTTGATGACAGTATCAGTTGTGGTGGATGCCATGAGGATTACCTCTAGCCATTTGGAATATGCATCTACTATAATAAGGAAGGTGTGCCCTCTGGTAGGGCCAGCGAAATCAATGTGAATCCTAGACCATGGGCCCCTAGGACATTCCCATTCCTGTTTGGGGGCGAGAGGTGGGGCAGGTCTGACTACCTGACAGTTGGGACAAGATGCAACCCAGTTTTCAACCATTTTGTCAATACCTGGCCACCATACATAACTCCTGGCCAATCCCTTCATCCTTACAATACCAGGATGACCCTCATGTAACATTTCCAAAACCTCTCTTTGCAGTTTTGCAGAAATAACCACCCTGTTACCCCACAAAATACATCCTCTTAATACAGATAATTCAGTTTGCCTGGACTTAAAAGGTTGGGCAAGGTGAGGTAGATCTTGAAAAGGCCAACCTTTCTTAATCCAGCCTATAATAGGAGCCAATAAAGTGTCTTTGGCAGTCTCTCTGGCAATTTCAGCAGCGTGTACTGGAAGCTTGGCAACAGTTTCTAGGAAAAAGGTGTGCCTCAGGTTCAAAGTCCTCCTTGTGACAAAGAAGTGGGCAGCGACTCAAGGCATCAGCATGTCCAATGTCCTTGCCAGCTTGTGGATAAGTTTGTATGAATAAGCAGCAAGAAATTCAGTCCACCTCAGCATTCTTGGTGACAGGATAGTGGGTGTAGGTTTGTCTCCTGCCACAATGCCTAACAAAGGTTTGTGATCTGTGACAATGGTAAATGTTCTCCCATATAAATATTCATGAAATTTCTTGATAGCTGCAACAATTGCCAATGCTTCCTTGTCCAATTGGCTGTAATTCCTCTCTGCTTTGGTCAAGGTCAGAGTAAAATGCAATAGGGGCTTCCCCTGGGAAGCCTGTGGCTCAAAACCCCCACTCCAAGGGGATGCATCACAAGTCAGTACAACAGGTAAATTCTCAGAGAACTGTATGAGCACAGCATCAGACGTGATTAGTCTTTTAATACTGTTAAATGCTGATTGTTCCTTCCTGCCCCAGACCCAAACAGACTTTTTGTCAAGCAATCTGTGTAATGGTTCTGCAATGGTTGCCTTCTGAGGTAGGAACATGTGATAAAAGTTAATAAGTCCAAGGAAAGCTTGCAAGTCTGTTTTGCATTTTGGTCTAGGGGCTTCTTTGCTTGCTTGAACCTTGGCATCTGTAGGGCGGATGCCATGCTTGTCAATCATATAGCCCAAGAACTCAACCTTGTCAGTTCTAAGAGTGCATTTTCTTCCTTGACTTTTAACCCGCTTTCTTGAACCTGATAAGGACTTCTCTGAGTCTCTCTTGTAATTGAGTGTCATTTTCAGCAGAGATTAACACATCATCAAAGTAAGGCACTACCCTGGCAGTCCTTGGAGCATCCTTTCCATAAGGCTTTGGAAATGCCTGGTGCCACGCTTACTCCAAACTGTAACCTTTTACATTTGAAGGCACCTCTATGAGTCCCAATGGTTTGGGCCTCTGCAGTGGCATCATCAACTGTTAGTTGTTGATATGCCTGGCCAGATCCAATTTGGCAAAGACTGTACCCCTGCCAAGTGAATGTAATAAATGATGCACCACTGGAACTGGATATGCGCTTTGTTGAAGCATGGTTCAATGTCCCCTTATAGTCCCACAGATTCTTACTGACCCATCAGTCTTGACTGGTGTGACTATGGGTGTCTCCCATCTGGAGTAGTCAGTGGGCTCTAAACCTCCTTGAGCTATTAGTTTATCTAATTGTGCATCAATTTTTTCCTTTAAGGCAAATGGGACCCTTCTGGGCTTTAAGCGAGTGGGGGCACCTTGGGATCTAGGTTGAAAGTGATAGGGATCCCCATATACTTGCCCAATCCGTCACTGAAGACCTTTGGAAACTCAGACTTCATGGCCTCCTCCCATTCAGTGTTGCTCACATGATTGATGCCAGTCACCTCGATGCCTAGTGGATTGAACCACTCAAGTCCCAGCAAGCTTGGGTGGTCCTTGTCCACGATGGTCAGGGGAAAACGTTTGGTGTGGCCTTTGAACTTCACGATGAATTCTCTTGTTCCAACTACTGGAATCTTGTTCCCTTGGTAGTCTTTAAGAGTCAGTGCTTGCTTCTGGAAATGCTTCTTCTGAATGTTGGGAAGTAGCCTGTGAATAGTGTCCCATGACACCATAGATAAATAGAGCCTGAGTCCACTTCCATTTGGCAGGCCTTCCTTCAATTAGTACCTTCACATGTACTTTTCTTTCTTAAGGGTGAAGAATGACCAATGGTGACTGTTTGATGAGTTTCATTCTTCCCATTTACTTCTGTGTTGTGCCCCATTTTCTCACTGAAGTTGTTAGGCTTGAAATCTCTGTGAAACTTCTTTCTGCTTGGTGGAGTTCTGGATGATTTGCAGACTCTTGCTAGGTGACCTCTTTTTTTACAGCGAGACAGATGGTATCAAAAACTTGCATTCAGTGAGGTGCCCCCCAACCTCTGCAATAAATGTCTTGCCTCTTTCTTCCAAGGTCTTTCCTTTTCTTCTCCATTCTGAGTCTATAACTTCCTTCCTCCACCTCACTACAGTCTGAATTAGAATCTATTTGCTCAATGGGTTGTTGTGGATTTTTCCACATCAGGATGGCTTGCGGCCTTGTTAATTTTCTTCATGGCTGCTGCTGAGGACTTGTAGCTTCTGAAGAAGCTTCTTCTATGGCCTCCTTAAGCATGATCTTAGGTTTCATTAATAATTTGCTCTGCAAAACCTTGTCTTTTAGGCCTGGAACAAATCGATTGCGCATGGCCTCTTCTAAGTTGATAAATTCACCTGCACCCCCAATGTTCCTTAAACTTGCCACGAAGTCATTAACGTTTTCGCTTTCCCCTTGATCCCGACGGTAGAATTCGTGTCTCTTAATGAGGCACTATACTTGTGGCGTGTAATGGGCTCTTAATAACTTTTCTAAATCGGGCCAGTCCATTACCTTCATGTCTGCAGCTCCTGCCAATGCCTTCCATCTTGAAAATGGCGGACTGCAGTGGGTGAGAAAGACCGCCCTCTTCGCTTGTTGGAAATGTCGGTGAGATCGTTTCCCTCAAATACATTTGGAAGCGATCTGCATCGAGTCCCAGTCTTCTGCCGTCAGATTGAGCGGGGCTGGCGGGTGTTCAGCACAGCCATCTCTCTCAGCTTTTCTCTCGTTGTCTTCTCTTCGGAAGGATCCCACCTTCGTCACCAGTGTTAGATTTGCATGAAGAGTCAGACGCGGAGAGCTTCAGTGAAGAGTTTATTAGTGACTACAGCTCATAACAGACCCGATTTGGCTGGGCTGTGGCTGCTACTTATAGCCAGCAGCCGCAGTTGCCAGCCAATCAGAGTGCAGGGTTTTCCCGCACTTTTTAAACCAATCATTTCTGACATTTTACAAGAACAGTTCAAACTTAACCAATGACATTCAAACCTGCATACATAACAGTTCTAATGGGATCAAACTCAATCATGAACTTGATGTCAGGCTCCGGACATGCCGCAACATGCGCCCGGGCCCAACAACGATGTTGGGTGGCAGGAGGAACTGCTATTTACCTCGTCGCCGCCCCAGCCGCCAATAGAGAGGGGCACTTTATGACCCGACGCTGCTTTGAGGCCCACCAATTTGGACCCCAAAATCACATGGAGAGGGCTCCGGATGGAAGTTGGGTTCCGACAGCCAGCTGCTGGTCATGCTGACTATGGAGAGACTAGGCTTGTGTCATCAGGAGGCGACAGGGGAGTTGCAGCAGGCTGGGAATGGGTGGCAGCTACTGAATCCAGGACTGAAGGAGAGACAAGTGGTGGATCACGTTTGGAGGAGCATGGCAATGGTGGTGGGGTAATCACAGAACCGGGCACAATCACGGGATAATAAGGAAGGGTAGTAAGCACACAGGTGAAGGAAGCTGCAGATAGGCAGATGTTAGTATAACAAAGGAATGGATGTTAGGCAGCTTAGATGAGTGGGAGGGGCGAAAGCAGGGTATTTAAAGTGCTGAGTGGCAATGGCTCTCAGCACTGGCTTTATTTGGAAATATCCTTACTCACTGTTGCATTGTTTTGGTTGCTGGAATAAAGTGAAGATTACTCCAAACTGTGAGTCCTGGATGCTTTTTCCAGGTGGGAGACCAAGAGACCAGAGGCAGCTGAGACTTGATAGGAGTTCAAATACAGTGGTTGGAAGGTCTTGGGTCTGTCTGAGAATTAGGAATACATTGTTCAAGAACTCTGATACTTCCATTATCAACGAAGCATACTTGGAGGCAAGGGAAAATAATGGTAGAAGTTAGAGTCCCGGGCTATGATGAGATATCAATCATTATTAGCAAGTGGAAGCTCTTGGCATCAGTGACATTGTCTCACCCAGCAACTTTCTCTTCTTGTTCCTCATAACATGTGTTTGAGCACAATTGTCAGCATCTCTTATCAAATACTAGTTATGTTGCTAATACAGTTCTGTGTCTTTCCTCATGCATTAAGAAGCTCAGTAGCGCCATGGCTAGAGTGCAGTACTGCAAGCTATTTCTGCTGCAGCCAGCTGCCTACAATTTGGCAGATCGAATCCCACCAGGCTCAAGGTTGACTCAGCCTTCCATCCTTCCAAGGTGGGTAAAATGAGGAACCAGATTATTGGGGGCAATAGGCTGACTCTGTAAATCGCTTAGAGAGGGCTGTAAAACACTATAAAGCAGTATATACTGTAAGTCTAAGTGCTATTGCTGTTTAGCTTCTAAGAAAACAATGCCTTGAGTATACCCCTTGGTACTCTACATATGTTATTTCCTTGTTATACATGACTGGTTTAGTCAAGTGAGTTCTTTGATTTACTTGCCTACTTCCCCCCCTTTTAAAAAAATGTATTAGTTTATAACACATATCTTAAATATTTAGAAAATAGAATACTGCTGTGATTGTAGATATTGAGGACAAATTCATGTTTTAAGTCTGAATAAAAAATTGATGCCTTCCCCCCTTTAGATGTATATATGTACATACATACATAGACACAACTGAAAATTCAAATATAGGAACGTAAATTGGTGTAAAATTTCAGTCTGAACCTCAGTTTGGTTCCTATTCATTATTTTATAAAATTGCCAGTCTGTTTACTCCTTTAGATTACTAGCCACTCAGTAGCTGCTGCTCAAATTATAATGCAACAAAAATATAGTTCAAATTTCCAGCACCCTTTGGAAAAAGAAGACGTCAGAATGCCAGGCATGCCCAGCTCTTTGCAGGATTAGGAGGCCAAATCTACCCAGGGTAAAACCTTACTGCATAGAAGACATTGGGTTGTTTAGAAAGGTTAGAGGTTGAAGGCACTGTGGTTCTACTCCTTCCTCATGCGGTAGTTTTAGTCTATGGTACCAATGAGAGATCAGCTTGATGGTCTTTGCAATTTGGAGTCCCACTGAGGTTGACTCTCTCTCTCTCTCCTCTGCTCTTTAGCATCTGTATCAGTGGGAAAACTCAACTGACAGTTTTGGCTGTGATATCATCACTAGATTGATGATGCCAACTTTGTATTAATCTTCTAAGATATCAACATCCTATCCCAATGCTGGAAGGCTGCAAGGGTCTAGATCAGGGGTGTCAAACTCATGTTGTCATGGTGGCGTCACATGACATATCAGGACTTTTTTCCTTTGCTAAACCGGGCAGTGGGCGTGGCCAGTGTGTGACGCATCCGGGCTGCGGGCCGTGAGTTTAACAGCCCTGGTGTAGATGAAAGAAAACAAGCTGAGGAAAATAGACTTTCTATTTGCTTATTGGTATTCTCCATCAACACTAGTGTTATTTGCAGGTTCTTCTGGATTCACAGCTTCTGCTTGAATGAGGGCCATAGCTAGAATGACTTTTGCCCAGCTGCAGTTTTGCATCATGAGCTTATCTGGTGTAGGAGGTGAGTTACAGGAGTTCATGCATTCATTACCACCCAGACAGATTATTTCAACATGCACGTAGTCCTTGACTTACAACTACAATTGAGACCAAAATGTCTGTGGCTGAGTGAGACATTGTAAAGTGAGTTTTGTCCCGTTTCATGACTTTTCTTGCCACCATTGTTAAATGAGTCACTGCAGTTGTTAAGTTACCAACATGGTGGTTAAGTGAATGTAGCTTCTTTTTATTTCTTTTTCTTTTTAACTTTGCTTGCCAGACCTCTAACCTCAGGACACTGCAACTGTCATAAACATGAGTCAGTTGCCAAGCATCTGAATTTGATCATGTGACTATGGGGATGCTGAAGTGGTCATAAGTGTGAAAAATGGCTCACTTTTTTCAGTGTGGTTCTAACTTTGGACAGTCACTAAATGAGCTGTTGTAAGTCAAGGACTACCTGTATTTTACATAGTGTTGCCCTTAACAACTATTTGGAATCTGCAATTAATCCAGACTGCAGCAGATTTGGTAGCTGTAAAGAAAACATATCAATACACACACACACACACTTTACACACACAAACTTACATAGTGAAATAGTGAGACTGCTTAAAAATGAATAATCTTGTCATTAGCATTATGATTTGGTACAACAGATAATATAATTTATTTCTCTTTGGTGATTCTCAATATATAGGCACAAACTAAAAGCATAACTATTTCTAGTCCCACTGCAACTCCAACTATAATATTTGCCTTTCTTATAGTTGTTTGGAAGAGGATTGTTTCCCCCTGATTTCATCTTATACCCTTACATTTATTATTCTCAGAAGAATTCTGTTGCGAAGTAAGAAAATGTGATTTTTTTTTAATAAAAGAAAAACCATAGTAGGTTTTCTTTTTTTAAAAAACCCTTTTTAAACTTAGATCATTCAGTAGCTTGTGTTATTTCTCCCTCTGATGGTAATGTTGAGGAAGTGCAGTTAGAATAGAATAGAATTCGTTATTGGCCAAGTGTGATTGGACACACAAGGAATTTGTCTTGGTGCAAATGCTCTTAGTGTACATAAAAGAAAAGATACATTCATCAAGAATCATCAGGTACAACACTTAATAATAGTCATAGGGTACAATAAGCAATCAAACCATACTAGGAAACAGTCAATATAAGTCATAAGGATACAAGCGACAAAGTTACAGTCATACAGTCACAAGTGGGAGGGGATGGATCATAAGGAGTGATGAGAAGATTAATAGTAATGCAGACTTTGTAATAGTTGGACAGTGTTGAGGGAATTATTTATTTAGCACAGTGATGGAGTTTGGGAAAAAAAACTGTCCTTGTGTCTAGTTGTTCTGGTGTGCAGTGCTATATAGTGTCGTTTTGAGGACAGGAGTTGAAACAGTTTATGTCCAGGATGTGAGAGGTCTGTAAATATTTTCACAGCCCTCTTTTTGACTCAGTTACTACAACAAAGTCTTGCTTATATTTTATTTTATAATGTGTCTTCAGAATCTTCTATCTCTCTCTTACAGTAATGTTTCCTCAACTTGTTACTACTATAAATGTGAAATTATAAAATATTTTCCCCATCAAATAGCTATATACTACCATAGAGATTATGATGCTTTTTATCCACCTTTTCAACATAGGGTGAATAAATTACAACTAGATTAGATTGCAGGATCCAATCTGGGTTGATCACCGGGACCAGAGGCTTAGTCTTCCAAGCTTTTGGACTCATGCTGGAGCCCATCCTCAGGGAACTTCTATCTACCAAAATGTGTGCTTTGGGCTATTCTATGTAGTATTTATGTGGTGGCTGGTTGTGTGTGGCTTTTTGTTTTTCTTGATTGGGGTGTTGATGGCTGGATATTAAGTCATTGGCTGTTGTTTCCTTGTACTGCCAAGTTCTTGGATTCTAAGTACCTGGTAAACTTGTGTAAAATCAGCATTCCTGTTGACTGGCAAGGGCCTGTTTCTCAGGCTTCAATCATTTTCCTGGATATCTTTGTACCTGCTCAGCCAACAATCTTAGTACCTGTGAAAATGAATGTGTGCCCTTGTTCACTGCACTAAGTTTGGGTCTCCTTATCTGGCTGCTCACTTTCAATCTGGTGGTTAACTTCCTCCCAGTCTGTTCTACATAGTCACAAGGGCAATCCATTCAGGGGATCTGGTAGCAGTGGTGGGATTCAAGTTTTTTACTACTGGTTCTGTGGGTATGGCTTGATGGGTGTGGCTTGGCTTGGTGGGTGTGGCTTGGTGGGCATGGCAAGGGAAGGATAGTGCAAAATCCTATTCCCTCCCTACCCCACTAACCTGTTTTTCAGCCCCGTTCTCCTGTGCAGGGCAACAAAAGAAGACCCAGCCAATCAGCTGGGACTCGGGAGGTACAGAATAGATGGGGCAGAGCCAGTCAAAGGTGGTATTTGCTGCTTCTCCGAACTACTCAAAATTTCCACTACCAGTTCTCTAGAACTGGTCAGAACCTGCTGTATACCACCTCTGTCCGGTAGATTACATTGGAAGATCTCCCACCTCCAAGTGATATTTGCAATGCTTGATTTGTCCTCTTATGATAGCCTATGGGTAGTGTGCAATGCCTACTTGCACATCTCAGGAGCTGCGTTCTACTGTTTCCGAAATGTTTCTGATGTATGGCAGAGTATGCTATATACTTGGTCTTCTTTCTTCTTTCTTCCTTTCTCTAGATTGGATTGGATTCCACCCATCCAATTTAAGCACATGAGATGATTTTCTCTCAATCTTAACCACCTTCTCAGCCTGGGTCAAAGGGAGTGCTGCAAAAACCTATCTTCTTCTCTGCTGCTCTATTTGCAGAACCCTCGTGGAAGTGTTGAGTTCACACTTTTACACTGCATTAAAAGTAATAATAATGATTGGATTCACATGGTCCATGGATGTGAGAATCCACAAGTATCCTGGCTGGAATGCTTGCAAGCAACTTAGGACAATTGTCACTAGCATGGCACCACTATTGTCCTTTATCTTAAGATCCTTGAGGACTTCCTTTTCATGCAAACATTGTCACTTCCTACCAGAGATACTGAGAAATAGAGGCTCCAACTTGGAAAGTGCTAGAAGTGCTATTCCAAAGCATTTCTGTCCACCCACTTGCCCCTGCCCTAGAAAGGAGATATTGGCGGTGGTTGCTTTTTTTTTAATCACACTACCCTTTCATGAAACCACATTTTGAAATCTCACAAAAGCTCATGTTCTGTGGCAGCAAGAAGAAGAAAATGTTTGAGGGCTAAATCTGAGGGATTAAAAACCCACCCAAGCCACAGGAGGAGAAACTGGAAGCCACATTCTCCCAGCTATCAGTTATGAAATCACTGGAGCAACAGAATGAAAGACAAAGTTGCTGGAAAAACTAAAAGTAGCGGCAAAACTTCAAGAAATAATTCCTCAAATTCTTAATTAGTTATTTGTAACAATTAATTGGTAACTGGTAACAAGAAGATGTGGGCTTGAAATGTGTCCTTTTGCCTCATAACTCACACTTTTTTTGGACTTACAATATGAAGAATTTAATTTTATAATTGAACATTGAGTTTTAATTCTCTCTAGATTTTCCAACTAATTTCTAACAACTTTTAATCCTCTGGAACATTGTTTCTCAAACTTGGTGGCCTTAAGATGCGTGGACTTCAACTCTCAAAATTGGCTGGGGAATTTTGAAGGTTGAAGTCCACACATCTGAAAGTTGTGCAGGTTTCACACATTGTTCTAAGATTCCTTTGTGTCTGGAAGGTGGAGGAAGCACTCCTCTAATTTTAGAGTCCTGTTGTGGTAGCTTTGGAAAGCCCATCTGAGTGCAGTTCCTGAAAATTGACAGCATAGTTTCTCATTATTTTCAGATAGGAAATAGATAAAACCTAGTAGAGAACCTAAAATAGGCATATTATGTTTTTCAGAGCCCAAAATCATGTATCCATCCAAGGTCTAGGTTTGCTCCCCTAACCTCCTTGTTGGCAGTCCTCGGTGTCTCCAAATTATAACATACAGCACAATTGCCAAAGGCTACATTCTCTGTGATAGGAGTGTTCTGAAGGAAGTAATAGTTATCAGATGAGATGTTTATATTTTACTTGGTGACAATCATGGATCCTAAGATGGGAAAATAGGGTTATAGTTAATCCTGCAAATAGATACTCTCACATGTGTTCTAATTAAAGTTGATACATACTTAAAGACTCATAGGTAATATGAAAGTTTTCCTCATGATCCCCATGTATTAAACCTGGCCTGGCTTCTAAAGAAAATATAAATTTCAAAGTGTGTTTTTCAAATTCATTTTAATTTAAACATTTATGTACTCCCAGTGATTACATAAGACATTTATCACAGGCAGGAAGAAAATAGCCATTCAAAAATCCTAAATATCTTTGATTTAGTGAATTGTGGCAAAAAGAAAACAGAAAGAGAAGCTAGCACAATATCAACACTTCTTATTTTTCCATAAAGCAGATTATAACAGGAACAATGAATAATTACATTCCAACTCAGGGTCAGTTGGTATCATTTCTTTGGATGTCCTGAGTTATCTTTTAATACTGTTTGCAGTATTGGAGATAAAATGAGGTGTGGTTAAACAAAACAAAGAGCTGAAAACATACACAAGCTGAATTAACCCTTAATTCCCATGCCATTTTCATGCTCTGATTCAACCCTTCCCGTATCACATAAATAATTCTCCTCATGAATTATTACTTCCTAATCATTCTTAATATGATACTTCTCTTTTTTCTTGGTTCAATATATATTGATGGGCTGCCACCACTTCTACTGGAACTTCTACATCTGGTTTTGTTTTGAACAGAACAAAATAATATGGCTGTGTTTCAACTGAGCCAGTCAAGTTGGGATATAAGTATTTTCCCAGTTCAGATATGCATCTGCATAATTTTCATAGTTCTCATATGGAATTTGAGGATCCTGTGAAAATAGAAAAAATCCACTGTATCATTTCCTTTCCACATAAAAAACAGATTAAAATACCTATCTGACTAGAACAGATTCTGAAGATGCCACTTTAGAATCCTGAAGACTGTTTGGACCATTGATATCACATTTTCCATCAAGACTTTCAAAGTTTCTGAATCATGCCAAAATCATGTTTCATATTCTTTATATAATGTATCTGCCACTGGTAGACAAGTTTAGCAGACCAGGGCAAATCTTCATAATCAGATTTCTCATGTGCTGTATTACTGATTTGATTTTAAAATTGACAGAAATTCACCAAATTGGATCTAGGATACCAATAGCAATAGCACTTATATACCGCTTCACAGTGCTTTACAGCCCTCTCTAAGTGATTTTTACAGAGTCAGCCTATTGTCCCCAACAATCTGGGTCCACATTTTACTGACTCGAAGGATGGAAGGCTGAGTCAACCTTGAGCCTGGTGAGATTCGAACTGCCAAATTGCAGGCAGCGGGCAGTCAGCAGAAGTAGCCTGCAGTACTGCACTCTAACCACTGTGCCACTGCAGCTCTTATGGTCATTCTTCTCCAAGTTTTCAAAGATGATTTTTCTGCTTAATAATTTAAGAGCCTGCCATATTTTCAATAATGGCAGATTTTTATAAGAAACGACTTTTTAAAAAAGGCTTCTTGGAATGACCATGTGATGTTGCAACATTATGTGATCATAAATCTGTTCCAAGGAGCACCTAGAAACCTCTGTTTAGCCAAGAGCCTAGCACTGCAATAAGTATATCAGTTTTTTGCCCAATGTTAAGGTGGAAAGGGACATCTCAGTCACGTTGAAATATTTAACAAGGGCAATGGCAACCTCTTTCCAGCAATATACTGGGGAATATATGGATGGCTCCATCTGAGATCCATTGAAATGAAATACTCAAGTTCATTACCTATCAAGATTTTTAATTCTGTGGCAAGCAAAAATTGAAGTCTCAATTCCTGCTTATCACAGTTGCTGGCATTGATCAGCTCATCCAGCATCCCTTCTAATCTATCAAAAGTCATTCATATATTTAGCAAAATTCATACATTGGTTAAAAAAAAGATGTCTAGGTTGGAATACAGGCATCAAGGTGATTTTCTCTTTGTATCTACATATCACAGCCATATCACACTTGATGCAATGTCTTGTGAACCAGTATTTCTACAGCAAACATTCAAACATTTAGATCAAAGCAAGTAAATTAGCTTGTGAAAATGGTACAGGTATTATACTCACAGGGAAATGAGAAACACCCACAGTGAAAAATAAAGAAAGCAGTAATGGTACGATGACTCTCATCTTCTAAAGATACGTCTTGACAGGGATTAAAAAAAAGAGAGAAACAAAATCAGGTCAATGACAAAATGGAAGCGCCTTGATAGAAAACATTTCTTAGGCACATAAAAGGATAAGATACAAATTAACTGGCGCCTGCAGTTCATGGAACATTGTGAATTGGCCTCAAGGGCCAAACAGGATGCCAAGCTACATTCTGTAAAATGAAATGGAGTAATATTATATTTACCAGCAGTTTGACAAATAGCTGGGGGGAGGGGGGAAACAGGCTTCTTTAGGTGGCATTCATGACTGAACAGCTGTTTCAGTCTGAGAAAAATTGAGCATGTTTTTTCACCACAACAAGGATCTACATATCTTCTATTATTTGTCAATCAGAAATAGAGTGGGGTAATTGCCCCCATTAGGGGAGATGCAATAGAGATGAGGGAACAAATGCCATCTCAGTTCCTGATTGAAAATGGGTCTTATCTATTGCAATCAGAATGTAGGTGCCTTTGCTTCTTTTCAAATATATCTTCCTCTTCCCATTCTTAACCACTTTCTCTTATCTTTTTTCTTCAAGATTTCACATAAAAGCTTCAAAAATAGCACCCACCTCTGAAACTTTATGATTTCCAAGACTGCTTCTGGGCTCATATATGCCCAATAGATTTAAGTATGGAAGGAAGGAAGGAAGGAAGGAAGGAAGGAAGGAAGGAAGGAAGGAAGGAAGGAAGGAAGGAAGGAAGAATGTGGGTTGTACAACAGATCATGCCAAACAGATCATGCCAAACCAATCTTATTCCATTCTTTGACAAAGTGATTAAATTAGTAGACCAACAAAATGCTGTGGACATAGTGTACTTAGATTTCAGTATGACATTTGACAAAGTAGACCACAACCTACTTTTTGGTAAGCTAGAAAAATGTAAGATAGACAGCATCACTACCAGATGCATTTGTAACTGGCTAACAAACCATTCTCAATGAGTAGTCCTTAATGGTACTATATTTACATGGAAGGAAGGAAACAGTGGGGTACCACAAGGTACCAGTACTCTTCAATATCTTCATAAATGACTTAGATGAGGGAATAGAAGGGGAATTCATTAAATTTGCAGATGCCACTAAACTGGCAGGAATAACCAACACTCCAGAAGATAAGCTTGGGATCCAAAAAGATCTCAGCCGACTTTTTTTAATTAGATTTATATGCCGCCCTTCTCCGAAGACTCAGGGCGGCTTACAATTTTTGGGATACAACCCAATGTGCTCAGCACTTGAACAATGGACAAACAAAATGAAATGTAATGTGGAGAAAAGCAAGGTTTTAAACTTAGGCAGGAAAAAAACAAAGGTACAAGTACAGATTAGGTGAAACCTGGCTCAAAAACAGTAACTGTAAGAGGGATGTTATTCTTAGTGGATGATCACTTAAATATGAGCCAGCAGTGTGTGGTGACAGCCAAAAAAACTAATATAAAGCTTGGTTGAATAAACAGAGGCATAGAATCAAAATCACGTGAAGTATTAGTTGCGCTTTTTAAAATCTTAGTAAGACCACATCTGGAATACTGCATTCAGTTTTGGTCACCACCTTACAAAAAAAGATGTTGGGGAAAAAAAGACATTGGAAAAAGTGCAGAGAAGAGCAACTAAGATGATTAAGGGCCTGGAGACTAAAACAAAGAATATCCAGGCAGGAACTAGGTATGGCTAGTCTTGAGAAAAGAAGGATTCGGGGTGACATGAAAGCAATATTCAAGTATTTGAGGGGCTACCACAAAGAAGAGGGGGGTCAACTTATTTCCCAAAGCACCTGAGGGCAGGACAAGAAACAATGGATGGAAGCTAATCAAGAGGAGAAGCAACCTGGAATTAAGGAGAAACTTCCTAACAGTGAGAACAATTAACCAGTGGAACAGCTGATCTTCAGAAGTTGTGAGCACTTCATCACTGGAGCTTTTAAGAAGAGACTGGGCAGCCACTTGTCTGCAATGGCATAGAGTCTCTTGCTTGAGCAATGGGTTAGACCAGAAGGCCAACGAGGTCTCTTCCACCTCTATTCTGAATTATTGAGTAGCCCATTATTTTACTCAAAAGCATATCCACCTACTCAGAAATAAGACAAAACTAAGCCAGGGAAGCCGTGGTGGGATTCAAATTTTTTTACTACCGGTTCTGTTGGCGTGGCTTGGTGGGTGTGGCTTGGTGGGCGTGGCAGGGGGAGGCTACTGTAAAATCCCCATTCCCTCCCCACCCCACCAACCTGCTTTCCAGCTCCGTTCTCCTGTGCAGGGCAACAAAAGAAGACCCAGCCAATCAGCTGGGACTCAGAAGGCAGAGAATAGATGGGGGCGGGGCCAGTCAGAGGTGTTATTTGCCGGTTCTCCGAACTACCCAAAATTTCCACTACCGGTTCTCCAGAACTAGTCAGAACCTGCTGAATACCACCTCTGCAGGGAAGGAAGAAACCTTTTTGGGTTTTGGATGAGGTCTTGTGATTGATCATTATTTTGTGACAGCTCTCCTCACACATTCTTCAACCCCCCAAAGTGTGTATTTATATTCAGAAAGGTTATGTATCTGTGCCTCAGTTGCTTATGTGAACAGCCAAGCAAAGAGAACAGCAACTGGGTAAACTACCTAGAACTCTTCCTGGTCGTGTAAGCCACATGCAGACTGAATTTCTGCAGTGTATTCTAGATGAGATTGCTACTGAGTTGGCCTTGGCAGCTGTATAGCTACAGTAGTACAAAATACAAGAGGAACTTGGTTGCCAAAGATGCAGCCCACTGTAAACCTGATATTTATCAGTTCAGAAAACCCTGTGCTGCCCCCAGAGGGCCTTGGTGGCTCAGGCTGTTAGTTGCCTGCACTTAAGTTCCAGCTGCCTACAACTGCTGTAGGCTCGAATCCCACCAGGCTCAAGGTTGACTCAGCCTTCCATCCTCTCGGGTAGGTAAATTGAGGACCCAAGATTGTTGGGGGCAATTAGCTGACCTTGTAAAAATGCAGCTTAGTAATAAGCAGGCATATACAATGGAATGAAGGCTATTGCTGAGCACACTGGGTTGTATCCCAAAAATTGTAAGCCGCCCTGAGTCTCCGGAGAAGGGCGGCATATAAATGTAATTAAAAATAAAAAAAAATAAATAATATTCAGCAGGCTCTGATTAGTTCTAGAGAACTGGTAGAGGAAATTTTGAGTAGTTCAGAGTGGTAAATATTTATTTATTTATTTATTTATTTATATTTGAACTTGTATGCTGCCCCATCTCCGAAGACTCAAGGCTCACAACTAAAAACATAGAACAATAAATATTTAAAAAGACATTAAACTAACAAGCCCAAATATAAGACACAACAAGACAATAAAATATATTAAAAAACCCATCCCTCCCCCCAAAAGAGGGTCACAGCCCAGGTTGGTCAAACAACCAAGTTTTTAATTCGCGACGGAAGGTACGGAGATCAGGGGCCAGACGGAGCTCCAGAGGCAGTTGATTGAAATATCACCTCTGAACAGCCCCGCCCCCATCTATTCTCTACCTTCTGAGTCCCAGCTGATCGGCTGGGTCTTCTTTTGTTGCCCTGCACAGGAGAATGGAGCTGGAAAGCAGGTTAGTGGGGTGGGGAGGGAATGGGATTTTGCACTATCCTTCCCCTGCCATGCCCACCAAGCCACGCCACGCCCACCAAGCCACACCCACAGAACCAGTAGTAAAAAAAAAAGAATCCTACCACTGGCGGCCCTCCAGTTGCTACTGAGATCAAGAATATTTAGATGTCTGACAAAATGTTTCCCACCACCATATACCCACCTATCCATTAAAAATCATGGGAGTACCTTCCTGGTAGTTTGACATCTGCCAGAATTTTATTTTATTGATTATTAAATTTCACCACTACCCCCTTCACCTAAGTGATTTACAATTTTAGCTTGTGGTGAGTCAAAAGATACAGTATAAGCAATTCAAGTTGTGGAAATCCTTCCTTGTCCTATTATGGTTGGTGTTGTTTTAGAAGCTTTTGGTACTCATTTATGACATGTGTCTAAGATTCTGATTATTTAGAAATGCTGTGTGAATCAATCTGAGTAATATTGTTATTCTATCTTGATAGAGGTTTAAGGAAATTTTGGTTTTTAACACATTTTAGACTTTTCCATTGTAATCATGTACACACCCTTAATTGGTTTGAACCAGTTTACTTGTGTGGGTGGGGGCAGCCTTAGAAATTATTTGGTTGGGCTGTTTACTGATGGCTCTTTGGAAGTTTCTTGATTGGGGTATTGTTTACTTGATTATTGGTCTGAAATTAACCTTGAAATTAATCTATGCTGATTTGAGTGCTGATTACTGGCGGAGAGGTGCTGGAGTCTTTTTTCCCTTTGGGGCTGGTTGATTATGTTGTTAATGTGTTTATTGGTGGCCTAGGATTGTCACATTTTCTCAACTGAAACTATGGTTAAATCTGTCTATATGTTGTGAAATTAAAGAATTTTCATCATGTCTTCTGACTGCCAGTTGATGTTCATGAATATGTTCTGCCAGTCTTCTGCCTGTTTGTCCTACATTGTGGTTGTTGCAGTTCTTACACTGTGTGTTGTATTCTAAACAAATACTTTTGCTCAGTCTTCTAAGAAGTAGATGACAGTAACAAAAACAGGATGGGGGTTCATACTAGTCCTAGCAGTGCAAGTTCTTTTCTGGGATTGGTGGGTGAGCTAGCCCACTTAAATCTCAATAAAGCAAAGAGTCTGGATGGTATTCATCCCAGAATTCTGAGGGAACTCCTAGGTGTGTTCACTGGATCATTTACTGATCTGTTTAACCAGTCTTTTCTAACAGATGGAGTTCCCCAGTACTAATAAACCTCTAATTTTGTTCCCGTTCACAAGAAAGGAGCTAGGGAAGAAGCTGGAAGGTATAGTGAGCTTAACATCTATAGTAGTGACTTTAGGGTGTGAATAAGGTTCTAGAAGGCAGTAATTTCAAAATTAAGCAAAAATGAAGAACACGGGGGTATAACAAGGGAACTTCAAAAGTAATGTTAGAAAGTACTACTTCACAGAAGGAGTAATGGAAGCTTGAAACCAACTTCCAGCAGAGGTAGCAGGTCAATTATCTATTACTGAGTTTAAACATGTTTGGAATAAACACGTGCCCTTTGGACAACGTTTCCCATCTCACTCATAAGCACCTTCACCTACACACACACGCACACAAATATAAACAAAAATCTAGAAGAAGAAATGTAATGCTGGTCAAATTTATTTAAAGGAAAACACTGCAAAGTTTTAAAAGGGTTTGTCTAAATCAGGGTCATTTGTTCAGTTGTGCCAGAAGGAAATGTGTGTCTTCTAGATATCTTTCAAAGAGCATCTCAGCAAGATCTACAAAACAGGAAAAAAACAGATTTTCAGGTATTATTTCAGAACACTCCCCTTTACAACTAGAATAAGTGTTGCCTGCCTATTTCATAAGTTAGTTCTCAACAGCTCCAGAATAACTGTTATGTCCTTTGCTCTAAGCAGTCTTTCTCAAGAACCCATTCAGATGCATCCCTCAAGGGATCTCCATGCCAGAAAGGCATATTGTTGGGGAAGGCAGATCTAGACTCTCACTCAAGGGGTAACTTCTGCATAGGCTTAATTTATTTTTCTCCATTTTCCTCTTTGATATAGAACTTTGAGGGACTAAGGATCAGGGAAATAGCTCACTCTGCTCCCAGCCATAGGAACAATGATCAGTGGCTCTGTAGCATCTTTGCTATTCATCAGAAAGGGAAGATCAAGTTGGGCCCAATGCTAGACTTGTCACTTTGGTCTGCCATTGTGTAAGTGATGCTCCTCCAAGACTTTGTCATTCTTTGAAGCTCATTCACACAAATGTCTTCCAGCTACAAAATTTGTTGGGTGAGGGGCCAAGGGAACAAGAGCCCAAAATGCACTATGAGAAGTGGTTCCACTCTGCAGTGCACTTCATTTCCACAGGCCGTTTGAAAATTCTTTGGTTTAACTGAGATATGACAGGGAATAAAAATGATACATAACTAACTGTCCTCCACAACTTAGCACAATGTCTCTTTTTCTCAAAATGAGCCTGGCTGTCCATGTGCAAGATTACCTATCATGCCATAGGTGAAGCTCTTTTGTCAGGAAAAACAGGAATGTTGCCAGTGACAACTTTATCAGAGGAATGGATGGAGTAGCTGCCTTAAGTGAATGTTCGCTACTCACACAAGTGGGGATGTGCGAACACACTTGCCTGCCACTTCCACAGCCCAGTTACAAACAGTTCAAAGCCCAGTAGTGGGTCATGGATTGGGGATCCCTGCTATATAATATTACCCAGGATATTACCCACGATTTAGGCCTTCTTGTTATAGGCCTTCTTGTTATAGCATAAAGGACGACATAAACTTTAGTTTTCTATCACTTTTCCACCATTTTTCTATCATTGGACCTCTTCATTGGAGTTCTGGTCATTATTGTCACTGCGTTTTTTTGGTTTGTCTGTTCAAGCTTCTAAGCTCATATTATAGCAAGCAGGTGTCTGCTAGCCAGCACTGTGTTATCTTGTCTCCATAGTAATAAGATAAGAAAGTCTTGTGATATTTTGATCCACTGCGCATGTGTACAAAGTTTTTACTTCACTTCCTGTAACTTCCGTTCTTAATTTTCCTTTCTTCTTTTTCTATATGCCTTGGTGGAGATTAGGCTGCAAACATGTAGCTCTGTGCAGGTTTCTTTATTTTATAAATAAAAAATGTTTTTAGCTTACTTTCCGGGTCTAATTTTTGTCACCATTGACAGCAAAGAAAAACACCGTCTATCACCTCTAATTAGCAGGGATGTTTTGGAAGATTTTTTACTCCCTGGCAAAAGGTTTTTTTCCAAGCCTTTGAAAATGGTAGCAGAGAAAGGCTTGACAATTATAAGGTTTCTTAAATGAAAAATAAAAATCAGGTTTAGTAACCTGGAAAGGTTTAAGCACCTGTACTACAGAAGAACCAAGCTGGGTAAACAATAAAGAGCTGTTTGGTGGTACTTGGGCAAGGAGATTGCATCCAAAGCTTTAATTCTCATGGTAAAGGACAGAACTTATATTACCATCTATTTTTCACACAATGACCCCAGATGGATCACAGTAACCAAATAATAATTTTTTAAAAAGCCATTTCCCCCACCCAACATGCATACCAAGCTCCCAGAACCATTCCATCCTAGTCCAATGGTTCAGGCAACAGCTTTCCTGTCCCTGAAGGCTAAAAGGCTCAATAATCTTGGAATGGTAGTAGAAGTAGCCCACAGCATATTTCCTTTTAAGGTGAAATATCTCAGAAGGACTTACCAGTCAACAGGACAGGTTTAACCTCCAGGAGGACCTGGGGGGCCTGGGGGGCCTGGGGGGCCTGGGGGCCCTGGGGGTCCTGGGGGACCTGGAGGGCCTGGGGGACCTGGGGGACCTGCGGGTCCTGGACCTCCTGGAGGACCTGGGGGACCTGCAGGACCTGGGCCACCTGGGGCTCCAGCAGGCCCTGGAAGCCCTGGGGGCCCTGGAGGCCCCGCTGGTCCTCCAGGCCCTGGAGCTCCTGGTGGCCCTGCAGGACCTCTACTGCCTGATCTAGCATACTTTAAGAGATCGTTGATTGCATTTTGATATTGATAAGGGCCATAATTTGGAGCCGGGTAAGATGGATATCTTCGTCGTTCATTGCTTCCACTTTCACTGCTGGCCTGGAAGAGAAGGAGAAGAATGAGGAAAACATCCCATGAAAATGGATACATGGATTTAATATTTTGGTTATAATTAATTTAAACCATTTCATTTTTTGTGATAACTGTTTTGACCAAATCAGCTCATCAGCTATGCTACTTATGGGACTGATTCCCCAAGCCAAATCAGTCCTCTAGAATTGCAGCTCATCATGAAGGCAACCAAATATTTTTGGTTGCCTTCAGCCAAGCATCTGGAAGACCATATGAAAAATGAAGATTTTGCCTTCAAAGGAACATCATCCCAAATCCACCTTGGGGAAAAATTTTAACAGGAAATATTTCGTTTGAAACCTCTAAAGCACACCAGTGTTTGTCAGCGTTAGCAATTGTGACATGTGTGGTCTTCAACTCCCAGAATTCCACAGCCAGCCATGCCGCACCTTTTAAAGTTGCCAAGGTTGAGAAACACTGCTCCATGCTAATGAGAAGGAGAATCTGGTTCAAGTTTCTGCACGTGATGAACTTGCTATATGAACACAGTTCCTTCTCTTTCCCTTTCTCTCCTGATTCCTGATTCCTCTATCCCAGCCTCCTTTTGCAGAAGAGAAGAGAAGAGAAGAGAATTCTTTATTGGCCAAGTGTGATTGGACACACTAGGAATTTGTCTTTGGTGCATATGCTCTCAGTGTACATAAAGGAAAAAATACATTCATCAAGAATCATAAGATACAACACTTAGTGATAGTCATAGGTAATAAGCAATCAAATCATACTAGGAAATAAATAAAACAATATATAATGTAAAGGTACAAGCAACACGGTTATAGTCATAAGTGGGAAGAGATAGGTACTATGAAGTGTTATTATAATCTAGTAGTAGAGGAATAGTAGTAATACAGTCTTAGTAAATACTGTAAGTTGACAGTGTTGTGGGAATTAGTTGTTTAGCAAGTGATGGCATTCGGGAAAAACTGTCCTTGTATCTAGTTGTTCTGGTGTGCAGTGCTCTATAGCATCGTTCTGAGGGAAGGAGTTGAAACAGTTTATGTCCGGGATGTGAGGGGTCTGTAGATATATTCACAGCCCCCTTTTTGACTCATGCAGTATGCAGGTCCTCAATGGAAGGCAAGTTGGTAGCCATTGTTTTTTCTGCAGTTCTAATTATCCATTGAAGTCTATGTCTGTCTTGTTGGGTTGCAGAGCCAAACCAGACAGAATAATAATCCTGACTTCCCTTACTGAGCCTTCAAACAAGAGTCTTAAGAAAACAATTGTGCTGCCCAACCCATTTCATAAACCACATGATTCCCCCTGACCATCAAATTCTTACTGTCATTTTTTTCAGGCATTAAATAAAACCTAAATATGTCTATCATGCAATCACAATGAAATAATGTGTACCTCTAAAGGAACAACGAGGGCGAAAAGACCGGCAAGAACAATTACAATCTTCATTTTGTTGGATAAATCTGTAAGAATGAATAGTTATTAGTTATTAACAATAGTTAACTAAATGCCAAGTTAATCCATGCTGCTCAAATTGTTCATCTCCAAATGTCTATTAGAACTCTGTCCTACCATGAGATGGACATCTGGAATTTTTCTTCCCAGATTCCATGCTGTACCCAATTGTGTTTAAGAAAGTGATATAATCATGTATTGATTTCTAATGAATATCAATGATAATAAAAGCTTTCAACATTATCTTGAAAACGTCCTAATTATCTTAAAAACAAATCTAAACCTTTGTCCCTCCCATTGGCTATATCAGAGTCTGAACTGAATCTTCTGATTTATATTTAAGAGACAGAGCCATTAGAGACATTAATGGTCTTGAACAAGGTGAATCCTTTTCACTTTTGATATTACTCTCTTCCAAAGCTTTTGGGCAGAATCCTCTCAGTGGTGGCATTCATGCTATGGAAACTCTTGCTTTATGGGGAACCTGAATTTTTAACAGACAGGGAAGACCATGGGAGCCTTGGTAATTAATTCTCTAATTCCTATGGATCTAAGCATTATCTGATTATGAACATTGGAAGGAAACTATTAATAGAAAAAAGTATTACTATTTTATATGAATACATTCATGTTCTCCTTTATTCATCATGGTAAGAAGAATACAACAGTTACAATATAAATAGACACTACAGTCCTATGAACCTAGGATGATGGGTCCTGAATTAGAAATGTAAATTTGAAGGAATGTATCTTTCCCATACATGAAAGATGAATTTGATTTTGACTTGCTCTGACAAATCAGGAGAAGAAAAGTGGGAAGGGCAAAGGGCCTGTTCTTCTAAAAGCATTACTGACTGTTTGGTCACTTTAAAATGAATGATGTCAATAATATCAAATCACCAGGACCAGATGGATTACACCAAAGTTCTGAAGGAATTGACAGACAAGCTCTCAGAACCACTGAACCATATCTTTCAAAGAACCTAGAGCACTGGGGAACTACCAGATAAATGGAAAAGAGCTGATGTAGTTCCTATCTTCAAAAAAGGGGGAAATGGATCTAGGAAACTTCAGACCTACCAGCCTGACATCAGTATCTAGAAAGATTCTGGAAAAGATAATCAAGCAACGAATCTGCAAACATCTAGAAGCAAACAAAGTGCATAACCGGAAGTCAACATGGGTTTGTCAAAACAGGTCATGCCAGACAAGTCTTACTGCATTCTTCAACAAACTGACAAAATGCTGTGGATACAATATACTTGGGCTTTAGTAAAACATTTGATAAAGTAGACCACAGCCTACTACTTGACAAGATAGAAAAAATGTGGGTTAGACAGCATCACTACCAGTTGGATTTGTAACTGGCTGACCAACTGCACTCAAGGTGCTGTCCTTCCTGAAACTACATCTACATGGATGGGGTACCCTAAGGCTCTGCCTCCCGTACTCTTCAATATCTTCATCAATTATTTCAACAAGGGGATAGAAGGAGAACTCATCACATATGGAGATGACACCAAACTGGCAGGAATAGCCAATACTCCAAAAAATAGGCTCATGATACAGAGGGATCTTGACAGACTTGAACCCTTGGGCCCTATCTAACAAAATGAAATTCAATGGTGAGAAAAGCTATTGAGACTCTAGAAAGAGAGCAACAAAGATGGTTAGGGGACTGGAGGCTAAAACATGTGAAGAACAGTTACAGGAATTGGGTATGTCTAGTTTAATGAAAAGAAGGACTAGTAGTGATATGATAGTGTTATTCCAATATTTAAGGGCTGCCACATATAAGAGGGGGGTCAACCTATTATCCAAAGCACCTGAAGGCAGGACAAGAAGCAATGAATGGAAACTAATCAGGGAGAGAAGCAACCTAGAACTAAGGAGAAATTTCCTGACTGTTAGAATAATTAATCACTAGAATGACTTGCCTCCAGAAGTTGTGGGTGTTCCAATGCTGGATATTTTTAAGAAGAAATTGGACAACCATTTATCTGAAATGGTATAGAGTTTCCTACCTGAGCAGGGCATTGGACTAGAAGACCCCCAAGATGCCTTACAACTCTGTTTTTCTGTTAAGACTTGCTTAAAAATAAATAGAGCATCCTCTATACTGTACTGTGAGGTTTCTGTGTTTTGGATAGCAGTTGACCATAATAAGAAGCAGTTTGATATTAAGACCTGGGGTGCAAAGTAGCTGTAACTAAATTGATTCCAGTGATATAGTTAAGCATGTGTTGCTATGTCTATATCCCCCACTAATTTCAAAATATCTCGAAGCAATCAAAATTCACCATCTGATATCTAGGCAGCTTTTCATGTCAGTAATTCTGCTTGCCAAATAACTGCCGAGGAAGCATCAAAACCAAAATATTCTGACTTACCTTTTTCCTTGCAATGCTGCTTTTGCTCTGCTCTCTCTGAGTGATGTTCTGAGATGTAGTGGCAGTGGTTATATACTCTCCGAAACTTCCTGGGATTAGGTAGGTTGTCTATCAACACAGCTTCTGGGATTAGAAGACTTTTGCCCTAATCTTTTACAAATATGCATGTAATAATCTTCAAAGATCCCATTTTGAAATATTTTGAGTCTTCCAGAAGATTGGTAAAGTTGAGCAAGTTACTTTAGAAATTTCTTCTCAGGAGTTGATAGTGGTGAACCAGCAAGAGACCTGAAGAGTTTCTTTTAGTAAGTGGAAAATTACCTTCAAGTCAAATGAATGACTCTATAAATGCATATTATTTTCTGTATTGACATGGAAGTGATTCTCTATTTCTTCATTCTGGAATGCTTTTTTTCTCATTTTCCCAATTTAATACACAATCCTAGAATTTCTTTGAGCTCCCACGGCACAGCCCAGTTCAGCCCAGCCCCGCTTTCCCAAGGGGATGCCTGGCTGCACTCACCTCCTCAAGCTGCTCTCACTCTGCTTGGCCAGGTTGCTTATGGTGTATACAGGAGGGCAAAGTGTGTGGGTCAGAGGGAGACCCACTCCCTCTCCAAGGAGATCTGGCTTTGTTAACTAAAGCATCCACAGTGATAAGATGGGAGACCACCAGGAGAAGTCAGGAGGAGGAGACAAGGGGATGGCAAAAAGGCAGCAAAGTTGCTGGTGGCCAAGTGCTAAGGCAGAACTTCCCTCAGACCCTCACTCACTTTCATTGTTTGTTTGTTTGTTTGTTTGTTTGTTCATTGGTCTTATATGCCGCCCTATCTCCTAAGGACTCAGGGCGGCTCACATCATAAAAACATACAATAACAAATTTTAAAAAGTTAAAAAATTATTAAACCAATATGACCAAATAAATTATCTAAAACCAGAACAAACATTTAAAACTAACCCGACCCCCCGACCCCCTTAGTCCAGGCCGGCTTGTTCAAATAACCAAGTCTTTAGGCCACGGCGGAAGGAACGGAGGTCGGGGGCCAAAAGGAGCTCCAGTGGAAGCTGGTTCCACAAGGTGGGCTTGTAATCTCCTTCCATCCTTTTCTTCTTCTTCCTTCTCTCTTCCTTCTCCTTTCTTCCTCCTTCCCCTTTTTCTTTCTTTTTCCTTCCTTGCTCTCTTCCCATCTTTCCTTCTTTTTCTTTTTCTTTCGTCTTTCCCTTCCTCCTTTCTTGTCCCTTCTTGGATGCTCAAATGCAAAAGGGGAAACATTTCTCCTTTTGTTTTGTTTTGCTTTTAGTTTGTTTTGCTAGCCCTCTGCCAGTAAAAACAGAGCTCGGGGGGGTGTGTGTGCACGCAGCCCTTCTGAACTCCATTTTCACTGGCAGAGGGCTGCAGGAGGCTGTCACAGACAAAAACGGAGCCCGGGAGGGCCGCACGTGGTGCTCCCAACCTCCATTTTCGCTGGCAGAGGCACCATGGGCCAGTCCTTCGCTGTTTCCAGGGCAGCCCTGCAGACCAGATCTAAGCACCCTGTGGGCCTAGAGCTTGACACACCTGATCTATCTTATGTTCCTTATTATCAGTTTATCCAAAGTTATGCTATATTTTAATACCCTTAATCTGCAACTCTGATTCACATAAAGAAGTATATTCAGTTAAGGTCCTAGAACTGTGACTCAACAGGTAAGACAAAAATCTTGAGGGTCCAGGTGTTGAAGGTTTAATTCCTCATTAAGCTGATCAAGTGGTATGGGTGTATCTTTAAAAACGAATGAATGCTGTATATTAAGGCTTGTCCCTGGCTGGGCTTATTTCTTTAGAATATCGGGCTGTTTTTCTGGATTGTTCAGCATGTTTGTGGTAATAAATTCTCCCTATTCACTTGCTTTGTCCTAGGAAAAATCCGGCCTCTGAGTCAATTGTATTATCATCTAAGTTTCAGCATCTTCAATGAAATCCACCATTGGCCAATGTTTTTTAACATTGCGTAAATTCCCCCATGTTTTCATAAGGTGAGCTCCGCTTCAGAATTCAATTTTTGCCACATGTATAACCTGCTTTTCTTCAGACAACCCTAGCTCACTTTCATGTTTTCCCCCTGCATTTTGTCTCACAGCATCACTGTGAGAGAAACTGAGCTGAGAGTAACTGGCCCAAATTCCAAACGGTATTCACATCTGGCTCGAATTAAATCTGTAAGCTGTATTGTACTGTCAAGTGGAAATTTGAGTCCTTGTCCAGCATCTCATTAGGAGCCTCTGTAGCGCAGTGGTTAGAGTGCAGTACTGCAAGCTACTTCTGCAGCCAACTGCCTACAATTTGGCAGTTCAAATCCCACCAGGCTCAAGGTTGACTCAGCCTTCCATCCTTCCAAGGTGGGTAAAATGAGGACCCAAATTGTTGGGGGCAATAGGTTGACTCTGACGCTTAGAGAGGTCTGTAAAGCACTATAAAGAGGTATATAAGTCTAAGTGCTATTGCTATCTCAATATTCAGTTGATCTAGCATATATATTCAGAAAACAACAACTGAATAAAAAACTGCTGGTGACCTTCTACTGCTGCACCACAGAGAGTATCTTAACTTACTGCACCTCTGTATGGTTTGCCAATTGCACAGTGGCAGATAGGACATCACTCCAGAGGGTTAACTTTATTGCCCAGAAGATCATTGGTTGCCCTCTCCCCTCTTTGGAAGAGCTTTATAGCTCCTGCTGCCTAAGAAAGTTGAAAACATTCTCAAAGAGCCATCTCATCCTGGGCACCCTTTTTTTGAACTATTACCATCTGGCAGACGGTACAGGATAATAAAAACAAGGACAAATAGGCTGAAAAACAGCTTCTATCCCAGGGCAGTAGCTCTTTTGAATTCTGCTGTATAGTGCAGTGTTGGTGTGGTGTTGGGTTTTTTCAATTCAATGTGTGGAGTGTGAAGGATGTGTGTTTGTGTTTATTTCATGGTCATGGTCATGATGTGCACTGAAGATGGTATTTGATTTTGTTGTACGAGATGCAATGACAATAAAGTAAACTAAACTAAACTATAGGTAGCTCTTGAATAACAAGTTTGTTTAGTGACCATTCAAAGTTACAACAGCACTGAAAAATGTGATATTTGACCATTTTTACAGTTACAACCTTTGCAGCATCCCCATGATCATGTGATCAAAATTCAGATGCTTGACAGCTGGTTAATATTTATGAGGGTTGCTGTGTCCCAAGGTCATGTGATTCCCTTTTGCGACCTTCTGACAAGCAAAGTCCATGGCTGGATTCACTTCATAACCGTGCTGCTAACTGAACAGCTGAACAGTCACTCAACAACTGTGGCAAAAAAGGTTGTAAAGCTCACTTAACCTCAGAAATTTTGAGCTCAGTTGTGATCGTAAATCAAGGATTACCTGTAAATGCTGTTGTAGTAAATTCTTCAATAGACCAAAAGGCTGGATTAATTGGTCTCCAGGATTCTTTCCAATCTATAATTGTATGACTGAATCTCAATTTTTCCCCCTCCATATTGTACTTTGGTACTATCTCTAATGTTACTCTAGCTTAGATAAAAGACTGGTTTGAGCAAAAATGCAGTGAACTGTTATAGATTATCACCTTTCTTAGATATTCCTTTTGGGTGGAGAAGTGACATCCAATGTACTCTGTACTTGATACAATTGCCTCAGAAGTTTGTTTAGCCACCACCTGTGGAGAATTAGGAAGATTATACTTCTTAATCCAGGGTTTGGACTTCCTTTTATATTTGCTAAGAGAATGGGACCTTCTTGAATTAAGATGATAAAACTAACAAAACAAAAGATTTTTTTTCCTACACTTGCGGTTTTAGGGTTTAGGGTTAGCTCTTGCCAAACCCTTAATATGAAGAGAACATAAGTTTGTTTACATCTGTGGCTCCCTGAGGCAAATAAGAAATCCTATAAAACAGAGCAGGTGGAAACAGGAAAGATTTACAAGCAACGTGCCACTTGGTAATATTGCAGAAAGAAAGGATATAAAAAAGAGGTATATTTTTCTTTATGAAATATCTGAATGGTGAGTATGTTGGGTGGAAGAGAGAAGAATTTAGCCAACTGATTAACAGATTTATTATTTAATCACAGGAATCATTCAGTGTTTCTCAATCAAAGGGTTCTTCCTCATAACCTCATAGCCAAGTTAAAGTTCTTGAAATAACAGAAAACTACACAGTCATAAAATGTGTTAGTATCCACTGGGAATCCTTAACCTGCATAGGCTCTGGTGATGGCCTTCTGTGTGGAGTGCAGGACATGTTAAGGAAAGAGATTAATAGTTTCCCACAATTTTAATTTTTTAATCTCCAATCAAATGTCATCAGGTGTAAGAAAACATCCACCATCCAGTCTCCTTGTCGTGGGATGGAGATGGGGCTAGAAAGAAGGATAATTTTGACAGATGGCAAGACAGACAGATTCTAGCCCATTGTCAGAATTCATGCTGAATTGGCAGCAATGTTGTATGTGATATATTCAGTTTGTAGCTTGCCTCTTTTGGAGAAAGTCTTAATGCAATCCTCAAATGGATCTATTCTGCATTACTACTAAGCCTATGTTAAAAGAAGTCTAACACCAGCTGATTGTTGGGTTCTCTTTGAATGCACCAGCAGAAAATACTTGGGTGAAACCAGAGCTATTCCTCTGGATTCTTGTGGATATACATTTAGTGCTCTTCCAAAAGAGTGCTAAACCCAGTGGTGGGATCCAGCTGGTTCTGACAGGTTCAGGCGAACTGGTAGCAATAATTCTGGCTGGCCCCGCTCTCCCCACCCCACCCATCCCACCCCACCCAGTTACTCCTTATCTCATCCGCTTGCCTGGCATAAACCCATTTTCAAACACAGCTCAAACAATGACTGACAATCATGGGGACATTGTGCTATGAACTAATAAAGAACTGGTTCTCTATCTACTGCCACCACTGCTCAGCTATTATTCATATCGATCCAGATCTCTGAGCAAGACATCATTTCTGTGCTATGATTTCTGAGATCATAGCACAGGAGGGAAGGCAGTGGACCACACTGCTGGTTAAAGCAGAATGGCTGGAAAGAAAGTGCCAAGGAGACAGAGCAGAGGAAGCATGCTGGGCTGATCCTACTCACTAGAGGTCATCTGACTGCAACATCAAAAAGAGCCAGTTTGGTATTTATTTATTTATTATTTATTAATTTGACTTGTATGCCGCCCCCTCTCCAAAAAGGACTCGAGGTGGCTCACAACTAAAAACAGAACAATAAATTAATTAACTAAAACAGTATTAAATAAAACAAGCCAAATTCATCTAAAAAATCCTTACTAATTTAAAATATAAAACCACACACACACACCCCAAGAGGTCAGCACAGCCCGGCCTGTCCAAATAACCAGGTTTTCAAATCATGGCGGAAGGTGCGAAGGTCTGGGGCCAAACAGAGTCCCAGGGGTAATTGATTCCACAAGGTGGGAGCCGCCACAGAATAGGCCCTCTCCCGGGACACCGGGTATGTCTGGGTATATCCCCCGGGTATGCTGGCCTAGGATCCAGGAGATTCTAAGTTCTAGTCCCCTGCATTAGGAATCAAACCTGTCTGACTGAGTTTATGGCAGTCACTCTTCTTAGTTCCATCCATCTCTCAGAGTCATCGTTGTGGGGAAAATAGATGGAGGAAGGAGTACTATGTATGTCTGCCACTTTGAGTTACATATAAAGTAATAGTGGGATAAAAAAATCTAAGAAATAAAATGATCAATGAAGTAGGCAGATTGCATCCACAGATGTCTACAGAGGAAATCAAAAGGAAGTAAAAAATGAAAGTAGTATCGTGCTATCTTACATAAAATCTGCCCCTTTTGAATATGTGCTATGATGATGCAGACACAAGAAGGATGAAACTCACAGTGTGACACCCCTCTTGTCATTTTAAAGAAATAATCTGATTCTCCCAAAGTTGCTAGGACTTATTCATACCAGCCAGGGTTAGATGTTACTGGGCAAAATGACATAGCCATATCCTATCTTTCTGTGCTGGAAAAAAAAAGGACAGCAGTGCAAAAAGTCAGAGAATAATAGAATGGATCAGAATGAGCATTTTCAAAGTAAAATTGATGTCATGAATCATGGAGAGGGTTAAAGATAAATGAGAACAATATTTAGAAATTATAATTATTTTGGTGTTATATATACAATAGAACTCTGATTCTGCAACCCCCTTAAAGTCTCAGAGGAAGGTAGATTTTCTTGGAATTGCTTGGATGGGGTCTTTTCTCCTAATAATATTCCATGTTATGTATTTATTCTGTATCTATAAGCAGTGTAACAAATTTCTGTACAGTCGCCCCCTCAGCCTCTTCCTGTTTTTCTGTATTCCAAAGTTTGAGGTTGAGTCATATCCAACTGCATATTGGTATCCATTTCTTGCATTAGGTACAAAATTAGTTTATATTCAGTCAACAATTCCTTGGCTTCTCCTGTGGAATTCAGTCTAAATCTTTGTTCTAGGTAAGTAAATATTATTCCCAGTGAAATGGAATTTTGCTCTTCTTCAGGATGCCAGTTTTTTTAATTCATATTTATATGCTGTCCTTCTCTGGAGACTCAGGGCGGCTTACAATTTTTTGGGATACAACACAATGCACTCAGCAATAGCCTTCATTCCATTGTATATGCCTGCTTATTACTAAGCAGCATTTTTACAAACTCAGCTTATTGCCCCCAACAATCTTGGGTCCTCAGTTTACCTACCCCGAGAGGATGGAAGGCTGAGTCAACCTTGAGCCTGGTGGGATTCGAGCCTCCACTAATTGCAGGCAGCTGGAACTAAGTGCTAGGTGTTTAACAGCCTGCACCAGCAAAGCTCTTGATCTTCCCTTGCTGGTCAAGAATGCTACATTTCCTCCAGGATGAGGGTTATCCACTGTCAAGTTTCACTGTAGATTTAAAATGATAATCTAAGAGAGGTGTCAAACTGGATTTCTTTGCGAGCCAGATCACCATTTCTGTTCTCCTCTCTGGGCCAGTGGGAGGGTAGTAGGGGGAGACAGGACAACGTACCCTGTAGCACCTGGGTGGGCAGTTTTTGGCTGGCAGAGTGCTGCAGGAGGCTTGGGAGACAAAATGGGCTGTGCAGGGCAGTGGTGGGATTCAAATGTTTTTACTACTGGTTCTGTGGGTGTGGCTTGGTGGGCGTGGCAGGGGAAGGATACTGTAAAATCTCCAGTCAGAGTTGGTATTTGCCAGTTCTCCGAACTACTCAAAATTTCCACTACCAGTTCTCCAGAACTGGTCAGAACCTGCTGAATACCACCTCTGGTGCGGGGAGCTCATGAGGCCTCTGCACTGTTTGTTTTGCCCGGCAGAGGCACCATGGGCCGGTCCTTTGATATTTCCAGGTTGGCCCTGTAGGTCAGATTTAAG
The DNA here is from genome assembly GCA_009733165.1 of Naja naja. Lineage (NCBI taxonomy): Eukaryota > Metazoa > Chordata > Lepidosauria > Squamata > Elapidae > Naja > Naja naja. The sequence continues at coordinate 207,896,738 of CM019149.1, forward strand.
CACCCTGTGGGCCGGATCCAGCTCACAAACCTTGAGTTTGACACTTCTGATCTAAGACATTCTCTTGCTTTTCTTATTACAAATTGAACTTAAAAAAATAGTATTTTTCATGTGGTGACAAATCAGAAATCTATTCTATATATTTTGTCTATTACTATTTTGATTTTCTCTTCTTCCCAACTTATTAACTGAGCCATGGATTTAATCATTCTCAATGTCAATCTCGAATCTTTCTGCAGACTTTTCTGGAAGTACTTGAAATCTTAGCTAAACTTCTGTTCTCTTTAATTCCAACAGGGTCCTCTCATCCAGATCAGCTTCATATTGAATGTCGTTCTTCTCTGATTTATACTCCAAAAAATTCACTCTATCTTTTATCTGTTTAATTTCTCCAGTTAGCTGATATGGTAAATTTTCTCCACTGAGGGTGTATCAATTTTTAGTTCAAGGTTTGATCACATTCCCTGATTTGCTTGATATGTTTTACTTGAATATTGTTACAAAGTCGTTCTTAGGAGTTCAGATTCACTTGAACCTCTTTTTTCTTGGTTTCTTCTGATCATCATGTTGATAATTCCAAGAATGTCACAAAAATATGAATTATAAGTTTAATTCCATTTAATTTAGGCATTTATAGGCAATATTATGGCCTTTGGCTCCCATGTGTGGTAAACACTATTGCTGTCCTATTAAGGTGTAATGTACAAGCAAAGTTCTAGTCTTGAACTTTGTTGTCAAATATCCCATTACAGTCAAGCAGCTTTAAACCTGATGTTAATTCCTATCTGTTATGTATGCAGGTTTAAAGTCATTGGTTTAGTTTGAACTGTTCTTGTAAAATGTAAGAAATGATTGGTTTAAAAGCGGAAAACCCTGCACTCTGATTGGCTGGCAACTGTGGCTGCTGGCTATAAGTAGCAGCCGCAGCCCAGCCAAAGGGGTCCGTTCTGAGCTGTAGTCACTAATAAACAAAGAGCTTGAAGCACTCCGTGTCTGTCTCTTCATGCAAACTTAACACTGGCGACGGATGGGATCTCCCTGAAGAAGAAGGCAATGCGGAACAGAAGAAGAGAGATGGCTGCGCTGAACACCCCCAGCCCGTTCGATCCGACGCAGAAGACTGGGAGTCGTATGCAGATCGTTTCCAAATGTATCTGGAAGGAAACGATCTTGCCGACATTTCGAGAAGCGGAAGAGGCGGTCTTTCTCATGCACTGCGGTCCGTTTTCAAGATGGCAAGGCATTGGCGGGAGCTGCAGGCGTGAAGGTAATGGAATGGCCTGACTTAGAAAAGTTGTTAAGAGCCCATTACGCCCCAAGTATCGTGCCTCATTAAGAGACACGAGTTTTACCGTCGGGATCAAGGGAAAGCAAAACGTAAACGACTTTGTGGCAAGTTTAAGAGACATTGGGGGTGCATGTGAATTTAACAATTTAGAAGAGGCCATGCGATCGATTTGTTCTGGGCCTTAAAGACAAGGTGCTTCAGAGCAAGTTATTACTAAGACCTAAGATCACGCTGAAGGAAGCAATAGAAGAGGCCTCTTCAGCAGAAGCTACCAAGTCCTCAGCAGCAGCCATGAAGAAAATCAACAAGGCCACAAGCCATCCTGATGTGGAAAAGTCCACAACAACTCATTGTGAGCAAATAGATTCTGAGTCAGACTGTAGTGAGGTGGAGGAAGGAATTTACAGACTCAGAATGGAGAGGAAAAAGAAAGACCTGGGAAGAAAGAGGCAAGATTTCTACTGCAGAGGTGTGGGGAAGCCACCCCGCACTGAATGCAAGTTTTTAGACACCATTTGCCTCCGTTGTGATAAAGAGGACACCTAGCAAGAGTCTGCAAATCATCCAGAACTCCACCCAACAGAAGAAAGTTTGCTACAAGCAAAGACAAAGAATTCAAGCCTAACAATCTCAGTGAGAAAATGGGGCAGCACAGAAGCAAATGGGAAGAATGAAACTCATCAAACAGTCACCATTGGTCATTCATCACCCTTAAGAAGTAGAAAAGTGCATGTCAAGGTATTTATTGAAGGAAGGCCTTGCCAAATGGAAGTGGACTCAGGCTCATACCTATCTATGGTGTCATGGGACACTATTCACAGTCTTCTTCCCAACATCCAGAAGAAGCACTTCAAGAAGCAAGCATTGACTCTTAAAGACTACCAAGGGAACAAGATTCCAGTAGTTGGAACAAGAGAATTCAACGTGAAGTTCAAGGGCCACACCAAGCCTACCACTGACCATCGTGGACAAGGACCGCCAAGTCTGCTGGGCCTTGAGTGGTTCAACCCTGGGCATCGAGGTGACTGGCATCAATCACGTGAGCAACACTGAGTGGGAAGAGGCCTTGAAGTCTGAGTTTCCAGAGGTCTTCAGCAACGGATTAGGCAAGTACTTGGGGACCCCTATCTCCTTTAACCTAGATCCCAAGGTACAACCAATCCGTTTAAAACCCAGAAGGGTCCCATTTGCCTTAAAGGAAAAATTGATGCACAATTAGATAAACTAATAGCCCAAGGGGTTTTAGAGCCCACTGATCACTCCAGGTGGGAGACACCCATAGTCACACCAGTCAAGGCTGATGGGTCAGTGAGAATCTGTGGAGACTACAAGGGGACATTGAACCATGCGCTACAACAGAGCGCATATCCAGTTCCAGTAGTGCATCATTTATTACATTCCTTGGAGGGGCACAGTTTTGCCAAGTTGGACCTGGCACAGGCATATCAACAATTAACAGTTGATGATGCCACTGCTGAAGCCCAAACCATTGTAACCCATAGAGGTGCTTTCAAATGCAAAAGGTTGCAGTTTGGAGTAAGCGTGGCACCAGGCATCTTCCAAAGCCTTATGGAAAGAATGTTACAAGGATTGCCAGGGGTGGTGCCCTATTTTGATGACGTTTTAATTTCTGCTGAAAATGACACTCAGTTACACGAGAGACTCAGGGAAGTCTTAACCAGATTCAAAAAGCGGGGTTAAAAGTCAAAGAAGAAAAATGCACACTTAGAACAGATAAAGTGGAATTCTTGGGTTACATGATTGATAAACATGGCATCCACCCACAGAAGCAAAGGTTCAGGCAATCAAAGAAGCCCCAGGCCAAAATGCAAAACAGATTTGCAAGCATTTTGGGACTCATTAACTTTATCATATGTTTCTACCTCAGAAGGCAACCATTGCAGAACCCCTACATAGGTTGCTGGACAAAAATCTGTTTGGGTCTGGGGAGGAAGGAACAAGCTGCATTTAACAATATCAAGAGACAAATCACGTCTGATGCTGTGCTGATACAGTTCTCTGAGAATCTTCCTGTTGTTCTGACTTGTGATGCCTCCCCTTTTGGAGTGGGGGGTATTGAGCCACATGCTTCCCAGCGGGAGGAAGCTCCTATTGCATTTTACTCTCGCACCTTGACTAAAGCAGAGAGGAACTACAGCCAACTGGACAAGGAAGCCTTGGCAATTGTAGCAGCTGTCAAGAAATTCCATGAGTATTTATATGGGAGAACATTTACTGTTGTCACAGATCACAAACCTCTTTTAGGCATTGTGGCAGGGGACAAACCAACCCACGATCCTGTCACCAAGAATGCTGAGATGGACTGAATTTCTTGCTGCTTATTCATACAAACTGATCCACAGACCTGGTAAAGACATTGGGCATGCAGATGCTTTGAGTCGCTGCCCACTTCCTTCACACATTGAGGACCCTGTTCCTGAGACTCACACCTTTTTCTAGAAACTGTTGCCAAGCTTCCAGTACATGCTGCTCAAATTGCCAGAGAGACTGCCAAAGACACTTTATTGGCTCCTGTTATAGGCTGGATTAAGAAGGTTGGCCACTTCAAGATCTACCTCAACTTGCCCAACCTTTTAAATCCAGGCAAACTGAATTATCTGTATTAAGAGGATGTATTTTGTGGGGTAACAGGGTGGTTATTCCTGCAAAACTACAAAAGAGGTTTTGGAAATGTTACATGAGGGTCATCCGGGAATTGTCAGAATGAAGGGATTGGCCAGGAGTTATGTATGGTGGCCAGGTATTGACAAAATGGTTGAAAACTGGGTTGCATCTTGTCCCAACTGTCAGGTAGTCAGGCCTGCCCCACCTCTCGCCCCACACAGGAATGGGAATGTCCTAGGGGCCCATGGTCCAGGATTCACATTGATTTTGCTGGCCCTACCAGAGGGCACACTTTCCTTATTATAGTTGATGCATATTCCAAATGGCTAGAGGTTATCCCTATGGCATCCACCACAACTGAAGCTGTCATCAAACAGCTTAAAAGCTTTTGTAACTCACGGGTTACCTGATGTGCTTGTTTCTGACAATGGCCCTCAATTTACATCCAACCTTTTTGAATCATATCTAGCACAACAGGGTATCAGACATGCCCTGACAGCCCCTGGGCATCCTTGGCGGGCTGAGCGTATGGTACGATTTACCAAGGAAAAACTTCAGCAATTGGGTCCAGGGGATATCACTGAGAGAGTTGAAAAACTTCTCAGTGTTCAGCATATCACTCCCAACCCCTCAACTAATTTGTCCCCAGCTGAATTGTTGATGGGTAGGAAACTCAGGTCTCCCCTTGATCGCCTTCATCCCACACCCAGCACCACTAGATTCCACTAGCAAAATTCGCACATTCACTGTGGGTGATTCTGTTTATGCTAAGAACCTTATGGGTGAACCATTATGGATTCCTGCTGAGATAACCCAAATCACAGGCCCCAGGTCTTACAGGGTACAAACGGAGGATGGTGTCCTCTGGAGCAGGCACATTGATCAGTTAAGATCCAGATTGCCTCAGGAGCATCGCTTTTGCTCCTCTCTGGTTCCCATACCTACTGCCTCTTCTAGGGGAAGGGAGGATCATGAGTGTAATCAGCAAGCAAGAATCAACCCCATGTGTAACGAGCTAACACGACAGGAACCATCCCAAAACCTGTCACAATACCAACAACCATTTTCACAAATGGAAGATTGCACATCACTACCTGATTTAGGTGCTGACATTGGGTTGGAGATGGATTGGGAGGAGAGACCAGGTTGTAGTAACCAAACAGGTTCTACCATTACTACAAGTCCTAGTAAGGAAATGTCAGCAGACACATTTCCTCCCTCACAAGGTGAGAACCTTAAAACATCTGAACCACGTAGGTCTCAGCATACGTAAGAGCCCCACCTATTTAAAAGAATACATTAGATAGGCTGGGGTTTGAGTATGGACTGAACCTAGTGGGGAGGGGTGTTATGTATGCAGGTTTAAAGTCATTGGTTTAGTTTGAACTGTTCTTGTAAAATGTAAGAAATGATTGGTTTAAAAAGTGCGGGAAAACCCTGCACTCTGATTGGCTGGCAACTGCGGCTGCTGGCTATAAGTAGCAGCCAGCCCCGTGGGTCCGTTCTGAGCTGTAGTCACTAATAAACAAAGAGCTTGAAGCACTCCGCGTCTGTCTCTTCATGCAAACTTAACACTATCCAATCAACTTCAAGTAAATTGGAATTCTTCCCCACACATCTACACACACCAAATATCTTTAAAGCTCTACTCAGACTCCGAGGTCCCTTCTAGCCTCATGATTCTATGATTCTAGAAAGAATCTGACCTCTGAATCAGATGCATCATCATCATCAAGTTTCAGCATCTTCAATGGAATCCACAATTGGCCAAGATGTTTTACACTGCATAATTTCCCCCATCTTTTCATAAGGTGAGTTCTGCTTCAGAATTGAATTTTTGTTACATGTATGACCTGGTTTTCCTCGGACAGCTTTAGCTCATGAGTTTTCCCCTCATTTTGTCCTACTACAACACTGAAGGAAACTGATCCAAAACCCCAAGCTGCAAGCTCTGTGGTCAAGTGGGGTCTTGATTTTCTCAGTCCCACTTCAGCATCTCATTTTTTTTTCAATTAAATCTCATCACCAACTAGGATCTGAAAGGGGAAAAGTGCTTTCAAAAGCACTGAATCAAGTGCCCAAACAATTCTTTTTGATAATAGCTCATCTTACTTGTTCTCCTAATAGTGCTCTTTGCACAGCCTCTAAAGTTTGCATAATATATATTTGTGTGTGTGTGTGATTCCACTTTTGCAATTGGTGGAAATTTTGTTGCATGGTTATCACTTCATATATAGTTATATGTGTTAATGATGAGGCTGAAAAATTGAAAAAACTTTTAGTATTTGATAACTGGCCTTTTTTTGAAGAGTAATGTCTTCAATTCCTTTCTCTTTTCTTTTTGTTTTTAAGTCTGCACACTTTATTTCAGCCCTTTAAACTGATGAGACAAAATATGCTCCAAAGGCCAATCTTTGGAAAGTGTTTCCCATTTCATTCATAAATACCACAGCGAAAGTACACAAATACAAACATACAAATACAAAGTATTTTCAAGGAGAAATGTCATTCTGTCAAATTTATTTAAAGAAAAGCATGCAAGCTTTTAAAAAGTCGATGTAAAGCAGAATCATATGTCAGGCTATGCCAGAAGCAAAAGGATGTCTTCTGGGTATCTTGTAAAGAGTAGTTCAGCAGGATCTACAACAGAAATGTAAAAACAGTTAAAAAAACCTCACCTGATTATTATTATTAGGTATTATTCCAGAAATCCTCCCTTCATGAATAGACTAAGTTGCCTGCCTACTTTATTAGTTAATTATCACAACAACTCCATAATAACTGTTCTGCTCTTTGATTCTAAGCTAGGCCTTCATCTTTACAGGGGGTTCTGGGAATTACTGTGTGTGTGTGTGTGTGTGTGTGTGTGTGTGTGTGTGTGTTAAAAAAGAACAGGTTCTACAATTTTGAGCTCCCCACTTCTGCAGAAGAACCAAGCTGGCTTCTGTAAACATTTCTTTGGTGCTTCTTGGGCAAGATGGCTTCATCTAGAATAGGGGTAGGGAACTGTGGCCCCTTCATTACCTGTGGACTTCAATTCCCAGAATTCCTGAGTTAGCATTCTGGGAGTTGGTCCACAGGTCATTAAAAGGCCATAGTTCCCCAGCCCTGATTTTGAGCTTTAATGCTATTGGTAAAGGGCGGAATTTATATGAGCATTTATTTGTCACAGAATGATTCTAGGTGGCTCACAGCAACCAATAAAGGCAACCACCAACAATCCCTCTCCCCCAAGCACACACACCAAGATCCCAGAATCATTCATACTGCTAATTCCTTGAATGCATCCCATTTTAGCCAAATGCTTGTGGGAATAGACAGGCTAAAAGGATACGATATCATGAAATGATAGTAGGAACAGCCCACTGTATATTCTTTTCTGTGGTGAAATATTTCTGAAAAACTTACCAGTCGACAAAACAGGTTTTATTTACTGGGTGATATGGCACCTTTTACAGCATTCTTTAACTCCTCAAATAACTTCACACCATACTGTAAAGGGCCAAAATTTGAAAATGGCATTTGGGCTGGCCATTGTTCATTGTTTCCTCTTTCAATATTGCTGGCCTGGAAGAGAAGCAAAAGAATGAGGAATACATGAGACTGAAACAGATATTTAATGTAATTATATTGTCATGTTGCAATTCTATTTTAATGTTGTAATGAAAGGGCATTTAATGTTGTAATTATAATTTTTGTGATAATTGTTTTTGATCAAATCAAAAGTATTTATGGAACTGATTGCCCAAGCCAAATGAGGCAGCCATCAGCAGAGATTGCAGCCCATCACAAGAGTGATCAGGCAAGCATATTGGTTGCCTTCAGCCAAGTATCCAAAAGACAATATAAAAATCTGGATCCCAATTTTCAACTGGGTTGGGTGGTCATGGGATTATAGAAGTTCATCTTCCCAACAGGCCATCACCTTCCAAGCTTTCAAGGATATTATCCCCCGATTCACCTTCTGAATTTTTTTTAACAAGAAATACTTTGAAACCTGTACAGTAGACCAGTGTTTCTCAGCATTGGCAGCTGTAAGATCTGTGGATTTCAAGTTCCAGAATTCCCCAGCCAGCCATGCCATACATATTACAGTTGGCAAATTGAGAAACACTGCTCCATGCTAGTGAGAAGGAGAATCTAGTTCAAGTCTCTGCAAGTGATGGACTTGCTGTATGGATTCAACATTCCTTCTCTCTCTCTTTCTCTGTCTCCCTGATTCCTCCATCCTAGCCTCCTTTCACAGTGTGGAATAATAATGCTGACTTCCCTCCCTGAACCTTCAGACAAGGTTCTTGAGAAAATGAATGCTTTGCCCAATTCATTCCATAAGCACCACATGACCCCCTGTCCCTCAAAAGTGTACAGGGTGGTTTTTTTTCAAGCATTACATGAATCCAAGATATTTCTATCATGCAATCACAATCCTTAATGTTTACCTCAAAAGGAACAATGATGGCCAAAAGACAGGCAAGAACAATGACAATCTTCATTTTGTTGGATTAATCTGTAAGAGTAATCAGTTATTTTTTAAAACTCTTATAGTAATAACTGAATTACACACATGTAAGCTTTCATATCCTGAATGCTAATTAATTCCTGTGGTTCAGGGAAAAAATTTTTGGTCTTCTGAAAAGAAACAGAACTAATCTAATTCAAAGTTGGATCTTCGTGAACTTTCTGAAGAAAGTCGTGATACAGAAGCTACAGAAAGGTAGGTAATATTCATTACAATTTGTTTTACATAAATTAACTACTTTTTAAATAAAATAATGGTTATTCTTAAACAAACAAACAAAAGTACTCTGCATGTATTTAATTCAAATCTGGTAGGCAATATATTTCAGAACTATACCTGCCAATTTCCCATTATGTGTCCAGAAATAAAGTAACAATCCTTTAACATTCAACATGTAAGAATGATAGAATGCCATTAAAAAAAACAGCCTAGTGTTAGAAAAATGCTGAGACTAAAGCCTTGGTGATCTCCATTCTATCTGTAAAATCTACTACATTTTGTTCTGACCCAAGCCTTGTACAAATTAAACAAACACAAACTGTGTATAAAAGCAAACCTTTTTTAATGTGGCACTGGGAATTCTTTGCATTCCCAGCCAAGAGTCATTTAAACCTGACTGAGATAAAAGCAAGCCCTTTCAAGGTTGTAAAGGCTGCCAAGAACAGAAGTCTAATTACTGATAAATATCAACTGACAGAAGTTTCAAAAACAAACCGGAGTTAGCAGGGCTTCAACAAGGACTCAGAGTTTAAAGAACTTCTTTGCTTCCTGCAAAGAGCAAATCCCAGAGGGCTGGTTTTTATCCCTTATGGGAGGGGCCATCACCTTCCAGCCTTACTCCCTAGTCACCCTTGCTGCTTCAGCTGCTCTCTTCTTCGAACAGTCCTGCGCACATGTGCACTGGGCACAGGCTCCCTGGGGTCCTCTGCTTCACTGCTGCCAGACTCCAAAGACAGCATCCCACTCTCCAATAGTCCTGGCCCCATTCCTGCATCAGACACAGGACCCTCGTCCAAGTCCTCGCCAGGGTCCCTGACTGGTTCACTTTCGTCCTCGCTGTCAGAGACCTCTGCCGTCCGCAGTTTGCTGCTGGCGAACTACAACACATTTACCATTACCAGATCTAAATTACATAGCTCTAGATGACAAATAGTAGTCTCTCCGACTGTGACATAGACACTTGAAATTTTGCTTCCCGGATCTCATGGCTCTAATTATACTTGCAAATTCTATCGAATTGTGTTTAAGAAAGTGATATAACCATGAACTGATTTCAAATGAATATCAATGTTATTCATTCAGCATTCTCTTGCAATCATCCTAATTATTTTAGGAGCAAATCTAAACATTTGTTCTTCCCATTGGCTGTATCAGAATCCAAACTGAATCTTCTGATTTAGACAGAAACACTGGAGATATTAATGGTATTGAATAATGTGGATCTATCACACCTTTGACATTACACTTTTCCAAAGCCTTTGGGCAGGAATCCTCTCAGTTGCTGCATTCAGGCTATGGACCTTCTTGTTTCATGGGGAAAAAAACACCCTGAATTTCCAACAGACAGAGAAGACCATGGGAGGCTCAAAGACTAACTCTCTTATTTCTTTGTACCCAAGCTTCAGAACATGGAACATAAAACCATAGAGTTGGAAGGGACCTTGGAGGTCTTCTAATCCAAACCTCTGCTTGAGCAGGAGACTGTATACCATTTCAGATAAATGGTTATCCAGTCTCTTTTTGGAATGCAGCCATTTTATCTGACTATGAACATTGGAAGTATATAAAAGTATTGCTGTTTTATATAAATGACTCATTCATCATGGTAAAAAGAATACAGCAGTTGAAGTGTAAATAAAAACTACAATCCTATAATCCTAGGATGATGAGGCTGACCTTCTTAATCTGACCTTCTTAATTTCAAGGAATACCTCCTCCCCATAAATTGTAAACATTTGTTTTAGTAGAAAATGAATGAACTTGATTTTGACTTGCTCTGGAGCAGCACAATAAGAAAAGGCAAGAAAACAAAAGACAAGAAAAGAGAGAAATAAAACAGGGAAGGGCAAAGACCAGAGGTGGTATTCAGCAGGTTCTGACCAGTTCTGGAGAACCGGTAGTGGAAATTTTGAGTAGTTTGGAGAACCGGCAAATTACCACCTCTGACTGGAGATTTTACGGTATCCTTCCCCTGCGATGCCCACCGAGCCACGTCCACAGAACCGGTAGTAAAAAAAATTTGAATCCCACCACTGGCAAAGACCCTGTTCTTCTAAAAGCATATCTGACTATTTGATCGCAGTAAGAAGAGTAATGTGTTTTGTTATCAGAAATGACCATTGTATTAGAAAAAGCAGTGCAATATAAAGAACTGGGGTGCAAAGTAGCTATGAATAAACTGTTTTCAATGATACAGTTGAGCATGTATTGCTGCTTCTATATCCCCCACTAAACTCAAAGTATCTCAAAGCAATCAAAATTGACAAGATTACGTTTATGCAGCTCTCCATATCAGTAAGTCTGTTTGCCAAATAAAAAGCATCAAAACCAAAACATTCCGACTTACCTTTTTTTGGTGATATAAGCTTGTTCTGCTTTCTCTGAGTGATGTTCTGAGATGTAGCAGCAGTGGTTATGTACTCTATATTAAGACCTGGGGTGCAAAATAGCTGTAGCTAAATTGATTCCAGTGATATAGTTAAGCATGTGTTGCTATGCCTATATCCCCCACTAATTTCAAAATATCTCGAAGCAATCAAAATTCACCATCTGATATCTAGGCAGCTTTTCATGTCGGTAATTCTGCTTGCCAAATAACTGCCGAGGAAGCATCAAAACAAAAATATTCTGACTTACCTTTTTCCTCGCAATGCTGCTTTTGCTCTGCTCTCTCTGAGTGATGTTCTGAGATGTAGTGGTAGTGGTTATATACTCTCTGAAACTTCCTGGGATTAGGTAGGTTGTCTATCAACACAGCTTCTGGGATTAGAAGACTTTTGCCCTAATCTTTTACAAATATGCATGTAATAATCTTCAAAAATCCCATGTTCTGAAATGTTCTAGGGTGTCAAGAAAATTGGTTTGTTGCAATGTTCAGCAATACACTTTAGAAGTTTCTCCTCGAGAGTTGGTGGAGGTGGACCAGCAAAAAACTCACCTCTTTTACTGAAAGAATTTCTTTTAGTAAAAGGAAAGTTACCTTCAAGTCAATCTCCATGCATACATATTCTTTTCTAGTATTGACATAAACATGCTTTGCCATTTCTTTGTTCTGGAATGGTTTTTCTCAATTTCTCAATTTCTCTATTTATTTATTTATTTATTTATTTATTTATTTATTTATTTATTTATTAGTGGGACTTATATGCCGCCCCATCTCCGAAGACTCGGGGCGGCTCACAGTTAAAAGAACAATAACAATAAATACTTAAAAAAGAATTAAACTACACAGCCCCAAAACATAATTGCAAAATACAAACTTAAAATCAATCCAAAATCTAAAACCACCCCTCCCAGGGGTCACAGCCCGGATTGGTTAAACAACCAGGTCTTCAGGTCATGGCGGAAGGTGCGGAGGCCAGGGGCCAGGCGGAGCTCCAAGGGAAGTTGATTCCAGAGGTCAGGGACTGCGACAGAATAGGCACGTCGTCGGGGGACCGCCAGCCAGCATTGCCCGGCCGACGGGACCCCAAGGAGTCCCTGTCTATGAGTTCGCACAGGGCGGTTAGTATTCGATGTCGGCAGCAGTCGCTCCCTTAGATAATGAGGACCCATGTCATGTAGGACTTTGTATGTTAAAGTTAAAACCTTGAATCTCACCCGGAGTGCAACTGGCAACCAATGTAGGCAGCGCAGGAGGGGGGTAACATGGGAGAACCGGGAAACTCCCATCACAGCCCGCGTCGCCACATTTTGCACCAGTTGCAGTCTCCGGATGGTATGCAAGGGCAGTCCTAAATAGAGAGCGTTGCAGTAGTCGAGTCGCAAAGTAACAAGGGCATGAGTGACTGTACGCAGGGCATCCCGGTCCAGGAACGGGCGAAGAAGCTGGCGAACCAGCCGGACCTGGGCAAAGGCCCCCCTGGCGACGGCTCCCACCTGCTCCTCCAACAGGAGCTGTGCATCCAGGAGGACCCCCAGGTTCCTCGCCCTATCCACAGGGGGCAACACCACTCCCCCTATGGTCAATGATGGACATTGCAAAATGGACCGGGATGCCGGTAGGTACAACCACTCAGTCTTGGCCAGGATGAGTCGAAGCATGTTTCCGTCCATCCAGATCCGTACCGCATCCAGACAGTGAGTCATCCAACCAATTTAGTCAACCATCCTAGAATTTCTTTATCCTCTCCAGTCCAAGAATTTTATTTTATTTATTATTAAATTTCTATACCATACCTGTCACCTAAGTGACTCACTATTTTACATTGTGGTGAGCTAAAAGTTACAAGCAATTCGGTCATGTAAATCCTTCCATGTTCACTTATGGTTGTCGTTGTGGCTTAGAAATGTCTGATACTAGCTTATAACATGTGTCTTTAACTAAGATTCTGGTTAATTAGAAATGCTGTGTGATTCAATCTAAGTTGTAACAATATCCTGCTTTCATAGAGTTTTAAGGAAGTTTTGGCTATAAACACATAGGGTATACCTAGTTACCAACTGACCCCTCCTTCAATAGCATTTGTAGAAAATCTGAAAGAAAGCTGTGGCTTCACTACCTCATTCCAATCCTGATTATCTGTCTCATGTTATTTACTACCAGTTTATCTACAGTTCTTCCTCATTTTAATAAGCCTAAATCTACAAGTCTGATTCACGTAAAGAGGCCTCTTCATTTAAGGTCCTAGAGCTGTGATCCACCACGTAAGCCATACATCTTGAGGGTCCAGAAACTAAATATTTAATTCCTCATTAAGATGACCAAGTGATATGGTTTACCTTGAAAAATTAGTGAATGCTATAAATTAAGGCTTTTGTTTGGCTGGGCTTATTTTTTTAGAATATTGGGCTGGGTTTTTTTTAATTGTTTAGCATTCTTGTGGCTATAAATTCAACTTATTCACTTGCTTTGTCTGAGGAAGAATCCAGCTTCTAAACAGGATGTATCATGATATAAGATTAAGAATCTTCATTGGAATCCACAAATGGCCAACACTTTCGACATGTCTTCATAGACAAATCCTTCTTCAGAATGCAATTTTTGTTGCATGTATGACCTGCTTTTCCTCAGACAACTCTAGCTCAATTACATGGGGTTTTTCCTCCTCAGTTTGTCCTATAAAAACACTCTGAGGGAAACTGATCTGAGAGTAATAGGATCAAATTGACTCTGTAAACTCTGTAGTCAAATGAAGATTTGTGCTAGTCCAGCATCTCAATCTTCAATTTAATCTCATCAGTAAAATGCTCCTGGTCTTGATGTGCATATAGTTGCTGTAGTAATAAATTCTGAAACTGGACAAAAGGTTGGATTAAGTGATCTCCAGAGTCCCTTCCAATGTATGATGCCATGACTGAACCTCAATTTTTTCCTCTCCATATTCATGTTAAGCTTCAATATTATTTCTAATATTACTTTAGTCTAGAGAAAAAAAAAACCCTGTGGAACAGCACAATGAAATGTTGCAGAGGAGATCATTAACTTTCTTAGATATTGCTATTGGGTGGAGAAGTGATGTTAAATTTACTCTGTATAAAACAATTGGGCCATACATTTTGTTTAACTGTCACCTGTAGAAAATTACACTCCTTAATCCAGAATTTTGTCTTCCTTATTCTATTTGCTAAGAGAATGGGGCGTTCTTGAATTAAGATGATAAAACAAACAGGAGAAATTCTACACTTGAGTTTTTAAGGCTTAGGACTAGATTTTGCTAAACCCTGAATATTAAGAGATTGTGGGCTGTTTCAGATCTTCGGCTCTGTGAAGCAAAGAAGAATCCCTGTAAAATGAAGTGGATTGAATTAGGAAGGTTTTACAAGTGATGCTTCATAATATTGTAGAAAAAGAGGGTGTAAAAAAGAAGTATGTTTTACTTTATAAAATACTTGGATAGTGAGTATGCTTGGTAGAAGGGAGAAGAGTTGAGCCCACTGACTAACAGATTTCTTGTTTAATCACATGAATAATTCAGTGTCTCTCAATCAAAGGGTTCTTCCTGCAACTAAGTTAAAGTTATCGAACTAACAAAAAACTATGCTGGCATAAAATGTGTAGTGTCCACTGGGAATCCTTATCCTGCATAGGCTCAATGCCAGCCGCTGGTGATGCCCTTATGTGTAGAATGCAGAGCTCATTAAAGAAAGAGACAATTAGATTTCCCCAACTTTTCTTCTCTCCAGTCAAATATCATCAGCCATGGGAAAACATCTGCCATCCATTCTTCTTCATGAAGGGTGGAGATGGGGCTAGAGAGGAGGAGAATTTTGACAGATATACACATAGGCAGGCATAGTGCCCAGGAATTCATGCTGGATTGGCACCGATGGCTTATGTCAGACATTCAGTTTATAGTTGGGCTCTTTTGGAAAAAATCCTTAATGCAATCCTTAAATAGCTGTATTCTGTAGTACTACTAAACCTATGTTAAATGAAGTTAAAAGAAGTCTAACATCAATTGATCGTTGGGGTCTCTTTGAAAGCACCTCAAACTATCCACTGTTGACCTCATCCCATTCCTAAGAGGTCTGTAAGGGGCATGCATAAATGCACCATCATGCCTACCGTCCCTGTCCTATTGTCCCCATTTATTCATATCTATTTCCTGTATTCTTACTCATGTTTATAGTTATACCTATTATCTTGTAAGCAATTGACAAATAAATAAATAATAAACTTACAGGGTGGACCCTCCTCTTATCATTTTAAAGAAATAATTTGACATTTCTGAAGTTTCTTGGCATATTCATGCCAGGGTGAGATGTTACTGGGCAAAATGACATAGTGGTACTCTATCATTTCCTTACTAAGAACAAGACAGCCATGCAAACATCGCAGAATAATGGAATGGATCACAATAAGGAATTTAAAAGTGAAATTGATGTCATAAATCATGGTGAGGGTGAAAGGTAAATGACTATATTTAGAAATTATTTATTGATTGATTGATTGATTTGATTTGATTTGATTTGTCAATCACTTACAAGATAATAGGTATAAGTATAAACATAGTTATGAATACATGAAATGGATACACATAACAAAAATAAAAAAGAAACAATAGGACAGGGACGGTAGGCACATTGGTGCGCTTATGCACGCCCCCTACAGACCTCTTAGGAATGAGGTGAGGTCAATAGTGGATAGTTTGAGGTGCTTTCAAAGAGACCCCAACTATCAATTGATGTTAGACTTCTTTTAACTTCATTTATTTTATTATTCATATTATTTCAACTATAGAATTCAGTATTAAATATACATTAAAACTGTGACTCTCCAACCCCCTAAAGTCCAGTGCAAGGTAGACTTGCTTGGACTTCCAAATTCTAAAAGGTCTAGAAGGACTTAATGAAGTAAGAGGTAAAACTTCCATAGAAAGGTACTGTACTGTATTGTACATTTGCATTGGTTCCAAAATTAGTTTATATTCAGATCAACAATTCCTTGGCTTTTCCTATGGAATTTAATCTAAATAGCACTCCCAGTCTCTTTCCTCAGGTTGCCAAGAAAGAATAACTTTTCTCCTTAAAATTCTGACAGGGATTTCCTTCAGGATGATTATATCCACACTATCAATTTTCACTGTCAATTTAAGGTGACAATCCAAGACTTATTCACTTGTTTTCTTCTCCCCCTTATAATGTGAATTAAAACAATTCTCGGTACTTTTTCTTGTGGTGGCCAATCATGAAGTTATTCTATAAATTTTTTCTAATTCTGTTTCAATATTCTCTTCTTCCAAACCAATTAATTGAGCCATCTACGTTTGATGTCTTCTCAGACATTTCAGAAACTGCTGAAAAACTTTATTTTATCATTTCAAAGGGCCCCCTCATCCAAATCAGCTTTGTCCTGAATGTCTTTTTTCTCTTTATTGTGCTCAAAAAATAAATTCTATGCTTCATCTGTTTAATTTCTCCAATTAGCTGGTGAATTTCCTCATGAGGTTCCCTTCAGAGCATATCATTTTTTAATTCAAGATTTGTTCCCAAGATTTGTGTTGTTGTTTTTTAAATATTCTTCCAGAATAGCTCTTAGAGATTCAAATTCACCTGATCCTCTTCTTTATTGTTTTCTTGTCATTGTCATATTGATAATTCCCAAAATATCACAAACATATGAATTATAAATTTAATTCCATTTAATTTACCAATTTACAGGCAGTATTATGGTATTTGGATCCCTCCTGTGGTCGAAGAGCACCACTACAAGTTTCTACTGTTAAGATGTGATTTAGAAGCAAAGTTCTGGTCTTGACCTCCTTCTTGTGATCAAATATTTTATTACAGGCAAATATGAAACCTATGTTAATTCCTGTCCAATAAGCTTCAAGCAAAATCAGAACAGTTTTTTTTATCCCCACAACAAACTTAGAAGCACCACTTAGAAAGTCTTTATTCAAAAACTGCAGAAAATCAGACAAAATAATTATAAAAAGAATAGAATCCTCAAAGAAGTTTAAATCTGTAGGTTTCAAAAATAGTTTCCAGCTACAATTTTAAAATAATGGAACTTCAGAAATGAGAGTTTTTTTTTAAGGAGAAACAATCTGCAGTCAAAATGAGCCACTTTTGAAAAAGAAAATGTAAGTATACAAAAAAAAGATGTGTCTAAGAAGTAGGGGTTTATGCTTTATTGTCCATTTAAAAAGTATTTTAAAATGCCTGATTCTTCCATTGTGAATTTGCTTCTTGGTTGCCCTGCCCCCAGTTGAAGACTCATCCAAATTGATTTTTTTCTTTGCTCCGAAGCTTCTTGGAGAACCCAGATACCTGGGAGATCACAAGGTTGATTTTGAAGACTTTCCTTCCCCATGGAAGTTTCTGGAAGCCTAAAAACCAGCTCCAAGTAAGAAAACCACGGAGGAATGGTGCTCTCCAAATTGGTAGAAATTCCTTCAGATGGTCATGTTTCTACTGGAAGTGAAAGATTTCCTTTGAGTGGGATGTGACTAACCTGTAGAATCTAGGAAATGAAAATTTCACTGGGAAGAGAGGAATAAGCCAAAATATGTGTAATTTATGTAAAACAAAGCTGGTTGGTTCAGAGCTGCCCCTCAAAGTCTCAGAGCAAGTTACATTTGCTTAGACTGCCAAACTGTAAGAGGTCTAAAAGACCTTGATGAAGTAAGAGTTAAAGCTTCCATGGAAATGATGCACGATTATCAGTTCTAGACACTATATTTCATTCAGTTATCTAGAACACTATTGTCCAAGACAATTAAATTCACCGGTCACTTTGGACTATACAACAGGGATTTTGTGGGTTTAACTTTGTTCCAAAATTAAATATTCTGTTCTGCCACTGTTGTCCCCAATTCGGGTCTGAGCCTGGTGCCAACGCCAATGAAATATTCCAGACACGAGGTGTAGGTTTTGATTTCCTTTTTATTGGAGCGCTGCAAGAAAAGGGTCTTGGCCAGAATTTGTAGAATTAAGAAAGCTTTATACATTTTCACTAAAGCAGAAGGCGGGATATGTAAGAAATATCATCTAATAAACATTTTAATAATGATCTACAATTATTCTATTGGTCTCTAGCTGTCCCTATTCCTAAGCCTTGGCTAATGATTGCTTCAGGTGTTACCTAATACACATTCTATTTCCCCCAGGCCATCTCTATTCCTAACTTCTCGCTGAGATCTGCAAGATGCCTAACTTTTTGTTACTTTTACCAGTTTTCTAACCACCCAGAATTGTTACAAGCTTTACACATACATATGCCCTGTAACTAAGCATTATTTGTTCTTGCCAGACAGACTCCACAATTATAGGCTTCCAGGTTTACTTTCAAATTTATGCCATAACCTTGCTTTGTTTTAGGAGGCAGCCCATCACTTCTATCTTATAAATCCTATGTTCATGCAGAGCTTTTGTAATGTAATGACTTTAGCCTACATGAGAGAAGCCATCAACTTCCTGGATGTTGTTCCATTTTGCATTTGTGTGATTTCTGTGGTCTGCAATCTTGGAAGGATTCCGAAAGGTTGGATGGCTACCTGTGGGAGGATTTACTATTGTCCCTAATCTTCTCCATCTCAAGACTGATAACCATAAATGAATGGAGTTTTCAGAGATTCTTCTTCAGTTGGGTATGATCAGCCTATAGAATCTGTGAAATGAAACTTTTATTGTGGAGAAAGGAACCAAAGTTTGTGAGATTTATCTAGGATTTACCTAGTTCTAGTCAGTTCTCACCCCTCACATCCCGGACATAAACTGTTTCAACTGCTACCCTCAAAACAATGCTATAGAGCACTGCATACCAGAACAACTAGACACAAGGACAGTTTTTTCTGAACGCCATCACTCTGCTAAAGAAATAATTCCCTCAACACTGTCCAACTATTTACAAAGTCTGCACTACTATTATTATTAATCTTCTCATCACTCCTTATCACCCATCCCCTCCCACTTGTGACTGTATGACTGTAACTTTGTCATTTGTAACCTTACGATTTATATTGACTGTTTCCTAGTATGATTTGATTGCTTTTGTACCCTATGACTATTATTAAGTGTTGTACCTGATGATTCTTGACTCTTGACGAATGTATCTTTTCTTTTATGTATACTGAGAGTATTTGTACCAAGACAAATTCCTTGTGTGTCCATCACACTTGGCCAATAAAGAATTCTATTCTATTCTAATTGGCTGTAGTTACTCCTTTAATTGATGAAAGCAGTATGATGCAATTAGCTTTTTACATACTGGGACATCACGTGTTTGATGACTTGGTCTTTGAAGTAAATGAAACAAATTCCATACTTGGTTGTTCTTAGTACACTTAAATTTATTTTATATATCAGAAAGCTCTGATAATATTATTTTGTAAAATATGCAAAATTTTAGAAAATCTGAAAGGAGCAAATGTATTTTTTACTCAGCACTATATCAAATATATCTCTATCTTTTTTTTCTTATTTATCTTTAATGTATTTCACTGTTTCTGAAATTAATTTTAATTTTAAAATACCTATTGTGGCTTGCTCTGTTCCACTACTTTTCCCAATGTTTATATTCAAAAGGAGCGTGCTTGAACACCTGTATGGGCCTTATTCCAGGTAGCAATAGTCCACCATTGGAATACACTAGGGAGCATCTGCAAAATGGAAAAGTAGCTCAAATACAAGGTTCCTGAATGAATGGAGTATAATTTTAATCTGAAACTGCAATGTTTCTCTTCTTTTCAAGCTCTCTGAATACCTTATTAAAAAGTTGTGTTTCCAAACAGCCATTTATGGCATGATTGCTTACTTCCATTTGCTCTGACACACAAAAACCCTCAGACAATCTCTCTAAAATAGTTCTACACCCAAGCTACAGATATTCACCACTATTACAAATCTCTCTAAAATCAGATGCATTCTTACACCTTTCACAAACCTCATTTTGTCCCCCAAAAGTCAAAGGCTTTTCTTCTATGAAATCAAAACTTAAAGAAACCCGGTTTTAAAACAGGCACATGGACATACAGACACACAGAGAGACAGAGACAGAGACAGAGAAAGAGAGAATGAAACAATTTTGGACATGTAATTCCCTCAAAAACTGCAAATTGTTTCTGCATATTTTGTTTTATTTGTTTTATCTGTTTAATCTGTGTATTTGTTTAAGCCTGGGCTGCTTATTTGGCTTTATGCTTTATCTGTTTTTATGGGAGGTTTTCTAGCTGGGGATGCATATCACCCAGAGTCCACTACAGTTAAATACTATAATAAAATTAAGTCATACTAAATAAATACATTTCAGCCCCACTGTTGAAAACAGAAATACACCTTTTTTCCATCCTAATCAATTATTGACATGAATCTTGATCGACCATGTTCCATGTTCAAAGGCACAGGATTTGATAGGGTCTCATAGAAGAAAGAATGGTTTCAAAAGCACTGAATCAAATGCCAAAGCAATTCCTGTTGGCTAAAAACTCACCCCACTTCCCCCCTCCCTAATAATTCTCTTTGCCCGGCATAGAAAACTTCTATAGATGTGATTGAAATTGTTGGAAGCTTTGTTGCATGATGATTGCTTCATTTCGACTTATATGTGTTAATGATGAGGCTGAAAAATTGAAAGAAAGTTTCAGCATTTGATAACTGGCCTTTCTTTTTGAAGAAGAATATCTTCAATTCCCTTTTATTTTTATTTTTATTTTCCTTGCTATCTTAAACTTTATTTCATCCTTTAAAATGATGAAGTAAAAAGTGTTCCCAGCTCCACAGGCCAGTTTTTGGAACATGTCTCTCATCTCATTCATAAACACTCACACCCACAAATGTACCAAATAAATAAATACAAGAAATATAATGCTGCTCAAGTTTATTCAGAGGAAAGCATTGCAAAGCTTTAAAAAAAATCAATCTAAATTAGGGTCATTCATTGAACTGAGCCAGAAGCAAAAGGTTATCTCCTAGATATCTTGTAAAGATCATCTCAGCAAGATCTACAACAGAAAAAAAAAACAGATCATTATGTATTATTTCAGAACTCTTTCCTTTATGAATAGACTAAGTGTTGCTTACTGTCTTCATAAGTTAGTTATCACAGCTCCAGAATAACTTACTCTCTTTGGTTGTAAACTAGACCTTCACCTTTAGACTGGGGTTTCTGGGGATTAGTAAGGCTTTTATTTTTCAGTTGGTTTCTGTAATTTTAAGTCCCCCCATCTACAGAAGAGCCAAGCTGGCTTCTGTAAACAGATCTTTGGTGCTTCTTGGGCAAGGTGGCTTTATCCATCCATGAGACGCAGTGGCACAGTGGTTAGAGTGCAGTAAGTACTGCAGGCTACTTCTGTTGCCTGCCAGCTGCCTGCAATTCGGCAGTTCAGATCTCACCAGGCTCAAGGTTGATTTAGCCTTCCATCCTTCTGAGGTGGGTAAAATGAGGACCCAGATTGTTGGGTGCAATTGTTGTTGACTCTGTAAATTGCTTAGAAAGGGCTATAAAGCACTGTAAAATGGTATATGCATCTAAGTGCTATTGCTGTTGCTATCCAAAGCTTTAATTCTTTTGGTAGGGAGCAGAACTGATGTAATCATTTACCTTTCACAGAGTGATCCTAGATGGCCCACAGCAACCAGTAAAAACACCACAATCACCACCAGCACCCTACACACAGGCACCAAGGTCCTAGAATCACTCATAATGCCAATTCCTTGACTCCATCCCATCCTAGCCAAATACCTGAGGAGCTGACCAAGTTTTCTTCTAGAAGATTTAGAAGATCATTCATCATGAAATGGTGGTAAGAGTAGCCTACTAGTCCCTTCTGATGTGAAATATCTCAACAGGACATACCAGTCAACAGGTTTTATTTAGCCACCAGAGGATCTCCTTGGAGAGAGAGTAGAGCCTTTACTAAAGCTTCAATTATATCATTGCCTAAAAAATCTGAACTTGGATATGATGGATATGGTGGATATGGCGGAGAAAATGAGAATCTCCCTCTTTCGTTGCTTCTACTTTCACTACTGCTGGCCTGGAAGAGGAAGAGAAGAATGAGGAAAATAGGTTAAAATGGGCAAATATATTTAATGTTAGAATTATTTTAAAATATTTCATTTATTGTGATAATTGTTCTTGACCAAATCAGTCTATCAGATGTGCTATTTATGGAACTAATTCCCCAAGCTAAATCAAGCCAGCCATCAGCAAAGTTTGCAGCCCATCACAAGAGCACCAAGCATTTCTTTTTTATTATTCATATTTATATGCCACCCTTCTCTGGAGTCTCAGGGAGGCTTACAATTTTTGGAGCGCAACCCAATGTGCTCAGCAATAGCCTTCATTCCATTATATATGCCTGCTTATTACTAAGTGGCATTTTTTACAAAGTCAGCTTATTGCCCTCTTGGGTCCTCAATTTACCTACCCCGAGAGGATGGAAGGCTGAGTCAACCTTGAGCCTGGTGGGATTCGAGCCTGCAGTAATTGCAGGCAGCTGGAATTAAGTGCTAGGCATTTAACAGCCTGCACCACCAAGGCTCTTTTTGGTTGGTATCCAGAAGATCATATAAAAAGTCTGGATCCCAGTTTTCAGTTGGTTTGGAAGGTGATGGGATTATAAAAACTGATCTTCCCAGTAGGCTGTTAAGGACATCATCCTCAGATCCACCTTTGGAGATTTTATCAAGAAATACTTTGAAACCTGTACAGTAGACCAGTGTTTTTCAGCATTGGTTGAAGATGTGTGGACCAACTCCCAGAACTTCCTAGCCAGCCATTGCCACATGTCTTACAGTTGCCAAGTTGAGAAACACTGCTCCATGCTAATGAGAAGGAGAATTTAGTTCAATTCTCTGCAGTGAAGGAACTTGCTATATGAACTCAACATTCCTTCTCTCTCCCTTTCTCTGTCTCTCTCATTGCTTCATCCCAGCCTTCTTTTGCAGTGTGGAATAATAATGCTGACTTCCCTCACCAAACCTTTAGACAAGAATCTCGAGAAAATGACTGTTCTGCCCAATTCATTTCATAAACACCACATGACCCCCTATTGCAGTTTTTTTTCAAGCATTAAATAAATCCTAGATATATCTATCATGCAATCACAATCTTGAATGTGTACCTCATAAGGAAGAACAATGGCCAAAAGACAGGCAAGAACAATTACAATCTTCATTTTGTTGGATAAATCTGTAAGAACGAATAGTTATTAGTTATTAACTAATAGTTAACTAAATGCCAAGTTAATCCATGGTGCTGAAGAAAATTGCATTGGTCTCCAAATGACTATTAAAACTTTCTCTTACCATGAGGTGAACATCTGGAATTTTGTTTCCCAGATATCATGGCTCTAATTATACCTGCAAATGCTATGCATTTGTGTTTAAGAAAGTGATACAATCATGTGCTGATTTCTAATGAATATCAATGATTTAAAAAAAAGAAGCTTTCAGCGTCCTCTGGAAAATGTGTTAACTGTTTTAAAAGCAAATCTAAACATTGGTCCTTTCCATTGGCTATATCAGAGTCTGAACTGAATACTCTGATTTATAATTAGGGGAAAGAGACACTGGGGACATATGTGATTTTGAACAATGCAGATCCATTACAATTTTGACACTACACCCTTCCAAAGCTTTTGGGGAGAATCCTCTGAATAGTTGCATTCAGGCTATAAACTTCCTTGCTTCATAAAAACCAACTGAATTTCTAACAGATAGAGAAGACCATGGGAGGCTCATGTGTAATTCTCTGATTCCTTTAACCCTCCGCAAGCTTTACCTGTATGTGAGCATTGAAAATAAACTATTAATAGAAAAAAGTATTGGTATTTCCTAGGGCAATGGATCCATCCTGAATTTGGAATTTAGATGTGAAGGAATGTATCTTTCTAATACATGAAACGTTTGCTTCAGGAAAAGATGAATTTTATTTCACTTGCTCTGACAAAGCAGGGGAGGAAAAGAGGGAAATAAAATAGGGGAAGACAAAGGCCCTACTCTGCTAAAAGCATTGCTGATTCTTTGATCATTTTAAAACAAATAATGTACTTCTTATAAGAGCTGACCAAAATATTATAAGAAGCAGTACAATATAAAGAATGTAGCAGGTAAATTGATTTCAGTGAAAAGATCAAACCTGTGTTGCTACTTCTATATTCCCCACTGACTCATATTATCTCAAAGCGATCAAAAGTCACAAGCAAATATTTATGCAGTTCTTCATATCTGTTTGCTAAATAGCTGAGGAAGCATTAAAACGAATACAATCTGACTTACCTTTTTTGTTGCGATTCTGTTCTTGTTCCACTCTCTCTGGGTGATGTTCTGAGGTGTAGTGGCAGTGATTATATACTCTCTGACACTCCTGGGATTAGGAAGAACATCTAACCAGGTACCCAGGTTCGGCTGGTTCTCCAGCACCGCCCTTATCTGAACCGAGATTTTATTTTATTTTATTTTTAATTACATTTATATGCCGTCCTTCTCCGAAGACTCAGGGCGGCTTACAATTTCTGGGATACAACCCAGTGTGCTCAGCAATAGCCTTCATTCCATTGTATATGCCTGCTTATTACTAAACGGCATTTTTACAAGGTCAGCTAATTGCCCCCAACAATCTTGGGTCCTGTTCGATGCTCTTCGAACAGTCACTCATGCGCTCGTCACCTCCAGAATCGACTACTGCAATGCTCTTTACATGGGGCTGCCCTTGCGGACTACCCAGATGTTACAACTGGTGCAGAATGCGGCTGCGCGGGCTGTGATGGGAGTGTCCCGATACTCCCATGTTACACTCCTCCTGCGCGACTTGCATTGGTTGCCGGTTGCCTTCCAGGTTACCTTCAAGGTGCTAGTTACAACTTATAAAGCCCTAAATGGCTTGGGTCCAGGGTACTTGTGGGAACGCCTCCTGCCAGCATCATATTCCAATCGCCCTGTTCGCTCCCATCGGAGGGGCCTCCTTGGGATACTGTTGGTCAGGCATTGTTGGCTGGCAGTCCCCAGGGCTAGGGCCTTCTCCATGGGAGCGCCCGCCCTTTGGAATCAGCTCTCTGTGGATCTCTGTTTGGCCCCTGATCTCCGCTCCTTCTGCCGGGACCTGAAAACCTGGTTGTTTCAGCAGGCCGGCCTGGAATGACCCAGGTGGGGTTTTAGGGTTATTTAATTTGTTTTAATGTATTTTAATGTATTTGACTTGTTCTATTTAATTGATTTTTTATTGTAAATTTGGTTCTGTTTTAATGTTTGCCGCCCTGAGTCCTTAAGGGAGAAGGGTGGCATACAAGTCGAATAAATTATTATTATTATTATTATTAACCACATATATTCTGGGGCTGAAGAGTTTTGCCCTAATCAATCCCAAATACACATGTAATAATCTTTTTAAAACTCCATTTTGAAATTTTTTGTGGATTCCAGAAGATGGTTTTGTGGCAAAGTTGAGCATGTTACTTTAAAATTTCCCCTCAAGATTTGATGGTGGTGGTCCAGTAACTGACCCAAAGAGTTTCTTCAAATACAGGTAAAGTTACCTTCAAGTCAAGCTGGATTCATAATGAATCTATGGATCCATATTCTTTTCTAGTATTGACATGAAAATGCTTTGCCATTTCTTTGTTCTGGAATTTTTTTTTCTTAATTTCCCAATTTAGTCTACAACCCTAGAATTTCTTTAGACTCTCCTGGCCAATATCTACCATAGTTTTATTTTATTATTAAAGTTCTACACCACATATCTCACCTAACTAACCCACAATTTTAGTTTGCTACGAGTGAAAAGATACAAACAATTTGATTGTAGAAATACTTCCTGTTCAGTTATGGATGGTGTTTATTTAGAAGTTTCTGACACCAGTTTCTGTCATGTATCTTTAACTATGATTCTGGTTACTAAGAAATGCTCTCTGATTCAATCTACTGTAAGTTATGTTGTTATCCTGGCCTCATAGAACTTCAGGGAACTTTTGTTTTTAATCATATTTTTAGACTTGTTACTGAAATCATTTTCACAGTCTTTTTTTGTATCCTCAGAGAATAACTGCAATATGCAACTGCAAATTTTTAAGAGCAATGAAAATGTGGAATATAAATTAATTATAAATCAATCAATCTGTTTATTTCTCATAAACTCAAC
This sequence comes from Naja naja, assembly GCA_009733165.1. Lineage (NCBI taxonomy): Eukaryota > Metazoa > Chordata > Lepidosauria > Squamata > Elapidae > Naja > Naja naja. The sequence continues at coordinate 207,922,913 of CM019149.1, forward strand.
TTTTCAATTTCCCTGTAGAAGAAAAATAGCAAGAAGATAGATAGATAGATGATAGATAGATAGATAGATAGATAGATAGATAGATAGATAGATAGACAGACGATAGATAGACAGACAGACAGACAGACAGACAGACAGACCTTGTACAATGTTAGATACAACAAGGAGAAATAGAAAGTCAGTTTGACTGGGGGGGGGCGGGAAATACATACCTAGCCAGTTATGGATTATTCCAGTCTTCATTATCTGTCTCATGTTCTTTATTATCAGATTATCCACAGTTGTTCTATATTTTGATAAGCCTAAATCTTCAGATCTGATTCACAAACAAAAGCCTATTCAGTTAAGGTTCTGGTGGTGTGATCCACCAGTAAGCCACAAATCTCGAGGATGCAGGAATTAAAAATTTGATTCCTCATTAAGCCAAGCAGTTTATATCAAAAAAGGAGTGAATGCTTATATTGGACTTGTGCTTGGTTTGGCTTATTTCTTTAGGTAATCATGTTGTTTTTCTAAAACCATCTTATTCACTGGTCTTGTCCTAGAAAGAATCTGGCTTTTGAGTCAGATGCATCATCATCATCATCATCTAAGTTTCAGCATCTTCAACAGAATGTACAACTGACCAAGATTTTTAACATAATTTCCCCCAGGTTTTACATAATTTGCCCCAGGTTTTCAGTTCCATGCTTTGGAATTAATTTTTGTTGCATGTGTGACCTGCTTCTATTCAGACAACTTTACCTCACTCACAGGAGTTTCCCCCCTCATTTTGTCCCACTACAACACTGTGAGGGAAATTGAGCTGAGAGGAATTGGTTCAAATTCCAAGCTCTGTAGTCAAGAGGAGATTTTAGTCTCTTGAAATCTAGACCAGTATATCATTCTTCAATTAAATCTTATTACCAGAATATTCATGTCCTTGATGTGGCACAGGGGTGGCTGATTAATTAAGCACTCTCCCGTTCTGTGGAGCAGCCTTTCCCAAGGAGTCACACTGGGACTGTTGTGGAGGGGAAAATCAATGTACCCTATTTTGATGTCCATCTCCTCAATTCCTCAGGTTGCTCCAGGTAAGTGTTGATAAAAGAGGTGAGGTACAGGCACAGATAAACATTCATTCACCTTGCCCTTTCTCACCCGCCAATCAACTACATGGACTCAGACCCAACTCTCCTTCTTCTCCTGCCCCATGCAAGGTGGTTATTTAAATTTGATTTCTAATTTCTAAATGGGGTCATGGAGGTGGGACAGGGACAGTCAAGGGTTGAATGAGATTTGGAGGCCCATAAAGCATGCAGATCTGACCTACGATATGCATTCTGTTATAGTAAATAGGGAGAAGGGCTGAATTAACTGATCTCCAGGATCCATTCCAATCTATAATCCTATGATTGAATGTCAAAATGTTCTTCCATATCCATGTTGTTCTTTGATATTATTAAAGAGAAAGAAAACTGTATGTGCAACAGTGCAATGAAATGTTGCAGAGAAGATCATCACCTTTCTTAGATATTCCTTTTAGGTGAAGAAGTGACATCCTACGTACTCTGTACTTGATACAATTATCTCAGAAGTTGTGTTTGTCCATCACCTGTGGAGAATTAGGAGATTATACTCCTTAATGTAATGTTTGCTCTTATTGCCCCTCCTCCTTTTTCTATTTAAATAATTAAATAAATAAATATTTGCTAAGAGAATGGAGCCTTCTTGAATTAAGGTGATAAAATTGTGGAAAGCCAGAAAGTTTTTTACACTTGAGCTTTTAGGGCTGGATTTTGCTAAACCCTGAATATTAAGTGATCGTGGGCTATTTCAGATTTGCAGCTCATTGTGGCAAAGAAAAATCCCTGCAAAACAAAACAGATTGAGCCAGGAAGGTTTTACAAGTGCGGTGGTGCTTGTTGCAGAAAGGGAAATGAAATCTATGTTCTCTTTCAACCAAATCAATATGACGTAGTCTGAATTGACATGAGTTTTATTGATCTGACCATCTGGGAGAAGAGTGTCCCATCATGTAACTGAGTGAAATACAGTCCAAGCAAGTCTACTTTTCTCTGAGGCTTTAAGGGGATTGCAAAAATCTCAGTGCTAATGTGATACTCATACTATTGAAATAGTTATAATTTCTAAATAGCTTTCTCATTTATCTTTGAGCCTCCCCATGGTTTGTGACATCAATTTTACTTTGAAAATGCTCATTCTGGTCCATTCCATTATTCTCTGTGACTTTTGCATTCCTGTTTTTCTTTTCAAAAGGGAAAGGATAGAATACTGCTAAGGCATTTTGCTCACCGTGGCAGGAAGAGGCCCAAGAAACTTTAATTTTATGTTGTGTTCTTAATCTTTATTTGATCTCCAACCAATACATGAGAGAATGTAAATGAGTCCTCAGCTGTATCGGCATTCAAGCAAATTTTTCACATCAAGCAGACAAAAAACGATGGCAGCTTTGCCATGAATGCTATCAGAGGCATTTGCAAGATCCAATTTTTATTTTAAATCACAAAAGCTACTAATCCCTTTCCTTAATGTCCACATAAGGACATCATCCTTGGCTGGCCTTGAGCCTAAGGAAGGTAAGGATTCCCACTGCAATGGGCACGTTTTCCACCAGTATAGTTTTCTGCTAGTTTGAGAATTTTCACTTGATTATGAGGAAGAGATTTGAGAGACATTGAATTGTGATTAAGTATCTTACAAAGAAAAGTATGCATCTTTTTTGCACCCCTGCTTTCTGCTACGTTATGAAGCAACACATCCCTTGTAAAACCTTCCTGGTTCAATCTGCTTCATTTTGCAGGGATTCTTCTCTGCCTCACTGAGATGCAAATCTGAAACAGCCCACAATCTCTTAATATTCAGGGTTTAGCAAAGTCTAGTTCTAAGCCCTAAAAACACAGGTGTGGAAATTCTTTTGTTTCCCACCGTTCGATCATCTTAATTCAACAAAGCCCCATTCTCTTAGCAAATAGGAAAAGGAAGACCAAATGCTGGATTAAGCAGTATAGTCTGCCCAATTCTCCATAGTGATGGACAAACAAAACTTCTGAGACAATTGTATCAAGTACAGAGTATGTATGACATCACTCTTCCACCCAAAAGCAATATCTAAGAAAAGGGATGATCTCCTTTCTTTCGTTGCTCATACACTCCCCCCCTTAAACTAGAGTCACATTAGAGATAATAACAAAACACAACATGAATATGGAATGAGGGGGAATTGAGGTTCAATCATAGAATTATAGTTTGGAAGAGATTCTGAAGATCAACAAATTCAACTTTTTGTCCATTTCAGAATTTACTACTGCAGCCACCCATAAGTATATCAAGGCCAGGAGCATTTTAGTGATGAGATAAAATTGAAGATTGAGATGCTAGACTAGGGCTTGAAAAACTCAATTCCCCATTTGTCTTCAGAGTTTACAGACTGAGTAAGAGCCAATTACTGTCAGATCAGTTTCCCTCAGAATGTTGTAGGAAAAAATGAGGAGAAACCCCCATGTAAGTGAGCTAGAGTTGGTTGAGGAAAAGCAGGTCATACATGCAACGGAAGTTGAATTCTGAAGCAGAACTCATGTAATGAGGACATTGGGGACATCATGCAATGTCAAAAATCTTGGCCAACTGTGGTTTCCACTGAAGAAGTAGATGAAGTCAGAAGCCAGATTCTTCCTCAGACAAATAAAAAGGGGGAATGTATAATCATAAAAATACTAACAATCCAGAAAAACAGCCAGGTATTCTGAAGAAAAAAGCCAAGACAAGCTCAAACTCTAATATATGGCATGAACTCATTTTCAAGATAAGCCAAACCACTTACTCAGCTTAATGAGGAATTAAAGCTTTAATTCCCTGATCCTCAAGATTTGTGACTTATCTGGTGGACCACAGCTCCAGGACCTTAACTAAATCACACTTTGTGTGAGCCAGTCTTGAAGGTTTAGGCTTATCAAAATGGGGCACAACAGTAATAATAAAGAACAGACAGATAATAAAGACTAGAATGGGCAGGGAAATCACAGTTGTTATTCAGATTTTCTAAAAGTATTATAGAAAGAGGGGTGTATCCATAACTAGGTATTTATTACCAGTGAAACCTGTTTTCTATCTCTGATTGTTGTATATAACACTATACAAGATCTGTATATGTTTTGCTGTTTTTCTTATAAAGGGAAATGGGAATCTTTGACTTTTGAGGAATAAACAGAATGGTTTATGTAGAACCTTTATATTCCACATTTTCATTGCTCTGTAAAAAAAAAGAACAAAGCAATCCTATATTGGGATTGTTGTTTGTGGATGATGATGATGTTATCCCTTCAGTCAGGTTGGGGAGCCTATGGGCCAGATCTCTCCATTCTTACTATCTTGTCACTCCATTTGTTTTCCTCAGGTCATGTTCTGAATAACAGACAGTGAATGCTCAGAAAAAGCCATTGTCTGAGCAGTGAAGCTCAGAGATATGTTGAATAGCCACATGGAATGTCAGAGGAATGAGTCTGGATAAATTAGAAATTGTCAAACAAGAGATGATCAGATCAAAAATTGTTCTCCTTGGTGTCAGTACCAAGGAGAACAATTTTTGATCTGATCATCTCTTGTTTGACAATCTCTAATTTATCCTGATTCATTTCTCTGACATTCCATGTGGCTATTCAACTTATCTCGGTAGAGAGGCATTTGCTTATGCCATTGGCTGCCTCAGCAACTGGGATTCCTCTTGTCCTATCGTTGGACACCCTGTATGACATGTTTGAAACCCTTTCTGTAGAATTTACTTGGTGTGTATTTTGTGGAGTAGGTCACCTGTAGATCACTTTTTGATAGCTGCCAGGAACAGCAACTGTGGCCATCCTTGTTACCCCAGGTGATGACCTATCCAGTATGGGATTCCTTTTTTGTTGTCTCATCATGGTTAATGGGTTGTATATATATGTAGTCTGGCTCCTCAGCTGAGACTGTCTGGCTTGGGAGACCCTACTGGTATACTTTCTGGTAGTATACCTCCAGCATGGCTTTCTACCTTAACAGAACTCACAAGCCTCTCACCCTGTGGCAAAGGGGTATTCACATGGAGGGGACAGAAACCAATTAAGAATGTAAAAACAGTTACATTCTAAAGTCTAAAGTGTGTTTAAATCCAAAGCTTCCTTACAGTTTCATGAAACAATAAGACTTAGAATGAATCACCTAAAATCTCTACTTAACCATACTCTTAATTAAAGACACATGTTATAAACTACTATCAGAAGATTCTAAGAAACAATACCAAGCTTAACTGAAGAGGGAAGGATTTACAGAACCAAATTGCTTACAATGTTTGCTTTCACCACAAAGTAAAATTGTGAGTAATGTACTGTAGGTGATATGTGTGATGTAGAAATTTAATAATAAGTAAAATAAAATGAAATTCTGGAACATATTGGACTAGAGAGTCTAAAGAAATTCTAGTGTTGTAGACTAAATTGGGAAACTGAGAAAAAAAATTCCAGAACAAGAGATGACAAAGCATTTCCATGTCAATATTAGAAAAGAATATGTATCCATGGAGTCAATATGAATAGAGTTTGAGTTGAAGGTAACTTGAGTTGAAGGTAACTCAACTTGGTCTGTTGTTGGATCACTACCATCAACTCCTAATTTCTAAAGTGCTTTGCCCAACTTTGCAACAGCAAGACCATCTTCTGGAAACCACAAAAGATTTCAAAACAGAGCAACTTTAAAGATCATTACATGCATATTTGGAAGAGATCAGAGCAAAAGTCTTCTAACCACAGAAGATATGTGGTTAGATGATCTACCCAATCCCAGGAAGTTTCAGAGAATATATAAGCATTGCCTCTTCCCCTCAGATCATCTCTCAGAGAGACCAGAACCAAAACTGCATCGCAAAGAAAAAGGTAAATCAGAATATATTTATTTTAATGCTTCTGCAGTTATTATTTGGCAGACAGAACTACTGATTTTGAAGAGCTGCATAAATATCAGCTTGTGAACTTTGATCACTTTGAGCTACTTTGAAGTGAGTGAGGGATATAGAAATAGCAATACCTGCTTAACTTTTTAGTGAAAACAATTTACTCATAGCTACTTTGCGCCCCAGTTTTTTTATATTGCGCTGCTTCTTGTAATGTTTTGATCAACTTGTATATGAAACATAATATTCATTTTAAAGACTTCAAATAGTCAGCCATGTTTTAGAAAAGCAGGCTCTTTGCCCATTCTTATTTTATTTCCTTCTTTTCTTCCCCTGCTTTGTCAGAGCAAGTTAAAAATCAGATTCATCTTCTAGATAGCAAATGTTTCAAATATGGGAAGGTTATATTCCTTCACACTTACATTCCAAGTTCAGAAAGTCAGACATATTGTCCTAGGGCCACAGGAGAGATGTGTTTATTTATTTATATTAACTCTTCTTTTTACCATGATGAATAAAGAGGAGCATTAAAGTATTTATATAAAATAGTAATACGTTTTCTGTTATATTTCCAATCATCATAGTCAGGTAAAGCTTGGGAATTAAGGAGCCACCCTTTCTCTTCTCTCTGTGTTACAAATTCAGTTGTTTTCTCATGAAGCAGGAAGGTTCAGCTCTGCTGTCAGCCCACTTCTCCCCCCCACCCCAACCCCCTGAATACCACCCCTGATTAGACCTCAGGGTAGCCTCCTGGGCAAAGGCAAAGCAGTACCACAGCGATTTAGATCAGCTAGAAAGCAAGAAATCCCACGATTTCCTGATTTCTAGCAAATCTAAATTATGCGGCACAGCTGATAGTCGGAACAGCTGGTCGCTGGGGGTGGGGGTGGAAGGAAAAACAGCAACTTACCAAAAATTAGGCGAAGGCACAATGCATGCAAGTTGGATGGTGCGCATGCCAGGTAAGGAGTGACTGGGCGGGGAGGGGAGGGGCAGGTAGGGAGGGGAGGGGAGGGGCCAGCCAGTGGCATAATTTGCCAGTTCTCCGAACGGTGCAGAAGCGTAACAACCAGTTCTATAGAACCAGTGCGACCAGGTAGAATCCCACCCCTGAAGCAAGAGGCTCCATACCCTGAATGCAGTCACTCAGAGGATTCTGCCCAAAAGCTTTGGAAGGGTGCAATCTCAAAAGTGTAATGAATCTATATTGTTCAAGATCATTAATGTCTCTAGTGTCTCTTTCTCTTAAATTTATATTAGGATATTCAGTTCAGACTCTGATACAGCCAATGGGAAGGGCCAATGTTTATATTTGCTTTAAAATAATTAGCATATTTTCCAGAGAACACTAAAGTCTTTTTTATTATTGATATTCATTAGAAATCAACACATGATTACATCATTTTCTTAAACACAATTGGGTAGAGCCATTAGAGATTGGGAAGCAAAATTCCAGATGTCCATCTCATGGCAGGAGAGAATTCTATATAGTCATTTGGAGACCAGCAATGGTTTCTTCAACAGAATGAATTAACTTGGCGTTCAGTTGTCTAACTGTTAATAACCAATAATTAATTGTTCTTATAGGTTTATCCAATAAAATGAAGATTGTGATTCATCTTGCCTATCTTTTGGCCATCATTGTTCCTTTTGAGGTATCCATATTATAGATTGTGATTGCATGTCAGAAATATGATTGCATGTCATTTAATGCTTGAAAAATAAATAACTGCAAAGTTTTGGAGAGTCAGAGGGCCATGCGGTACTTATGGAATTGGTTGGGCAGAATGTTAATTTTCTCAAGAACCTTATCTGAAGGTTCAGTGAGGGAAGTCAGTATTATTATTCCACACTACAAATAGAGGCTTGGATGGATGAATCAGAGAGACAGAGAGAGGGAAAGAAAAGAAATATTCAGTCCATGTAGGAAGTTCATAGCTTGCAGAGACTTCAACCAGATGAAATGGTATAGGGTTTCCTGCCTAAGCCGGTGGTTGGAGTAGAAGACCTCCAATGTCCCTTCCAACTCTGTTATTCTAGATCCTCCTACTCATTAGCATGTAGCAGTATTTCCCCACCTTGATACTTTAAGATGTATGCAGGGGTGGGATTCTACAGGTTCTATCTGGTTCTATAGAACCCCTTGTTAACTTTCTAAGCAGTTCGGAGAACCGGTAGTTAGAAGCAATCCCCTTTTGTTTTGTTTTTCATCCTTATTACATTCTTGGCAGACAGCCTAAACTTACTGTCTCCAGAGCTTAGGGGCTTGGCTTTCTTAAAGGGGAAGGGGTTGTTTTAAGATTTTTACACTGCTGTTGGGAGGAAATACTTCCCTGGACAATCAGCTTTTAGTGACAGGGAACCAAGATGAGTGACATTCAGCAAGGCTTCTTGGCTAGCTAGAAAAATTGACATTCAAATGTGAATTTACATTCTCTTTCTGAGTTTTGGTCTAAAACTGGTTTTTGGTGAAGATTAATTCTGTGCTTGGTGAAGTTTAATTCTGTGTTTATTGATGGGATAATTTTCCCTATTCAGCTTCAACAAGCAACAGCTACTGTTGTGATTTAATTATTTGTACTGTCTTTGAATTTTTTCCTGCCTCATGGTTTCTTTTTCTATCTGGGGAAGGGGTTTTCCTCACTGCTTTAGTACTATCCAGCACTGCCTTTTGGGGTATACTTCCAAGAGGCAGGATGCAAGCTTGGCACTGATTTTTTTATTGCCTTTCTGGGGGGGCATGTGACCTTTCCTTAAATCTGGATGATTTCCTTAGGATATCTTGTGAGGTGAGTGAGAACAGCTTTAAGTGGTGCAAATGGATCTAAAGATTGCTTTTCCTGGGTGTAGTTTTTCTGGAGAGCTTAAATTACCTCTCTGCTAAAGAGTTTCACTTTATGAGCAGGAGTTGGCTGCTTGATAGTTATCACTGCATTTTAACTATTTTCATTCCTCAAGGTGCTCTGGCACCCTGCCTGATTTGTAACTCTGGCTTGCAGGTATTTTTAATCTAATGATTGGTATTTAGGGCAGCTTTTTGCAAGCAAAGAAGCTTTTTGTATTTTTGTACAGATAATCCTTGACTTATAACAGTTCATTTAGTGACATTCAAAGTTACAATGGCACTGAAAAAAGTGACTTATGACCATTTTTCACACTTATGACCGTTGCAGCATCCCCACTGTCATCAGAGGCCAGGCGAGAAGAAGCACCCCTTGACATGAGTGATGTCGAGTTGACCGTGCCCACCCAGTCACATGACTACCAAGCCACACCCACCAACTAAGCCACACCCACAGAACCAGTTGTTAAAAAAACTGAATCCTACCCCTGGATATATGGCAGGGCTTGCTAAGGAATTCTGGGAGTTGAAGTCCACAAATCTTACAGTTGCCAAGGCTGAGAAACAGTGACATATCATAGAGGTTTCAAAGTATTTCCTGTTAAAAGATTTCCAAAGATGGATTTGGGTTGACTTCACTTGAAGTCTTGGAAGGCAACAACCTGCTAGGGAAGGTCAGTTTCTACAACCCCATCACCTACGAAACCAACTTAAAACTGGGAACAATTTTTCTTTTTTCTTTTGAAAAAAGTTTTATTGTTTTTAGACAGACATACACAGAGAAAACATATGATATGCCGGTAGGTTAAAGCTCTTTGTACATCTTTTCCATTCTCATATATTAATTATTTTTGTATACTCTCATATGCAAAATATTCCATATTTTTCTGGTCGACTCCCAGATACTTTACTTTACTTTTATTAGATTTATATGCCGCCCTCTCTCCCTAGGGACTCGGGGTGGCTTACAATAAAAAATAGAAATACAATTATTAAAATACATTAAAACCAAGTAAACTAAACCCAATAAAACCTAAAAAACCCAATTAAACTTAAAATATCAATAAAACCCCACCCCTTACCCTTCAGTCCAGGCCGGACTGTTGAAACAACCAGGTCTTTAGGTTGCAGTGAAAGGAACGGAGTTCAGGGGCCAACCGGAGCTCCAAGGGGAGTCGATTCCACAGGGTGGGTGCTCCCACAGAGAAGGCCCTACCCCTGGGCGCCACCAGCCAACATTGTCTGGCTGATGGCACCCCAAGGAGGCCCTGCCTGTGGGAGCTCACAGGGCGATTGGAAGTCGATGCTGGCAGGAGACGCTCCCGCAAGTACCCCGGACCCAAGCCATGCAGGACTAGATACATGGATAAAGGCAATCAAAATGCTTGCTTGGGGCTCTTGTGATGGGCTGCAATCTTTGCTGATGGCTGGCTTGATTTGAATCAGTTCTGTAAATAGTACTGGTGATGGAAGGATTTCATAAAAAACAGTTATCACCTCAACTGAAATATTGTATAATCATCATATCTGCAACTTGTAATCTCATTTTTTCCTGATTTTAATCTAATTTTTTCCCTCATGTTTCCTTCTCTTCCAGGCCCGCCCTAGAGAAATTGAAAGCAGCGAACGACGGCCATTCCCATTTTATCCATCACAGCCAAACTACCCAACTCTGGGCAACCCACCTCAAAACCAAACTTTAAATTCTGGATTTCACTATCCAGGGTTCCCAGGGCCTCCAGAACCTCCCAAACCCCCAAGGTTTCCAGGGCCTCCAGGGCCTCCCAGACTTCCAGAGTTTCCAGAGTTTCCAGGGCCTCCCAGACTCCCAGGGTTTCCAGGGTTTCCAGGGCCTCCCAGACCCCCAAGGTTTCCAGGGCCTCTAGGACCTCCCAGACCCCCAGGGTTCCCAGGGCCTCCAGAACCTCCCAAACCCCCAAGGTTTCCAGGGCCTCCAGGGCCTCCCACACTTCCAGAGTTTCCAGGGCCTCCCAGACTCCCAGGGTTTCCAGGGTTTCCAGGGCCTCCCAGACCCCCAGGGTTTCCAGGGCCTCCAGGACCTCCCAGACCCAGGGTTCCCAGGGCCTCCAGGGCCTCTCAGACCCCCAAGGTTTCCAGGGCCTCCAGGCCTCCCACCTTCCAGAGTTTCCAGGGCCTCCCAGACTCCCAGGTTTCCAGGGTTTCCAGGGCCTCCCAGACCCCAGGGTTTCCAGGGCCTAGGACCTCCCAGACTTCCAGAGTTTCCAGGGTTTCCAGGGCCTCTCAGACCCCCAAGGTTTCCAGGGCCTCCAGGACCTCCCAGGCTCCCAGGGTTTCCAGGGTTTCCAGGGCCTCCCAGACTCCCAGGGTTTCCAGGGTTTCCAGGACCTCCCAGACCCCCAGGGTTTCCAGGGCCTCCCAGACTCCCAGGGTTTCCAGGACCTCCCAGACTCCCAGGGTTTCCAGGGTTTCCAGGACCTCCCAGACCCCCAGGGTTTCCAGAGTTTCCAGGACTGCCCAGACTTCAAAGGCCTCCAGGCCCTGAGTGGCCTATGGGTCCTGTGTGGCCCATGGGTCCTGAGGATTACCCTGATTCAATATCTCCTGAGAGTCCTCCACAACCCATAAATCCTGAAAGCTTTCCATGGCCCATGAGTCCTGACAGGCACCCCCAAGACATGAGTCCTGAAGGCCCCATGGGGCCCATGAATTCTGAGAACCACACCTAAGTCATGGGGCCTCCTGTGGAGCCCGTGTAAAGTGGAGGCAAAACCTGTTTTGTTGATTGGTAAGTCCTGTTGAGACATTTCATATCAGATGGGAATATTCTTGTAGGCTACATTCCAAGATGGCCGATACTTTTAGACTTCCTGAAGGACAGGAAAGTGTTTCTTCAAGCATCGGCCTAGGATGGAGTGGAATCATGAAATTAGCAATATGAATGATTCTGGGACATTGGAATGCGTATTATTATTTTTTTTTTATTATTAGTTTTATATACCACCCTTCTCCCAAGGGACTCAGGGCGGTTTACAGGGCAATAAAAACATACAGTGCAAAAATTAAAATAAAGATTAAACTAGAATTTAAGCCCGACTAACAATAATTTTTTTAAAAATATTTAAAACAATTATTCCAATCAAAAATTAAAAATATACTTCTCATGGGGATAGATCGGCTTGCTCAAATAACCATGTTTTAAGGGTGTGGCAAAAGGCTCTCAGGTCAGGGACAATCTGGATCTCTAGTGGTAGCTTGTTCCAGAGGGCAGGGGCCGCCACAGAGAAGGTCCTCCCCTTGGGGTCGCCAGCTGACATTGTTTGACCGACGGCACCCTGAGGAGGCCAACCCTGTGGGCCCACACTGGTTGGTGGGAGGCTGTCATCGGCAGTAGGTGGTCTCGCAAATACCCTGGGCCTAAGCCATGGAGCGCTTTGAAGATCATAACCATAACCTTGAATCGTACCCGGAAGACCACCGGCAACCACTGCAAGACACGCAGGAGAGGTGTTACATGGGCATGCTGAGGCATCCCATAAATAACCCGTGCGGCCGCATTCTGCACCAGTTGGAGCCTCCGGGTGCTCTTCAAGGGGAGCCCCATGTAGAGAGCATTACAGTAGTCCAACCGGGAGGAGACGAGGGCATGAGTGACTGTGCGTAGGGCATCCCGGTCCAGAAAGGGACGCAACTGGTAAATCAGGTGCACCTGATAGAAAGACCCCCTGGCGACAGCCGAGAGATGGTCCTCTAAAGACAGCCGCGCATCCAGGATGGAGAGGGGGGTTGGAGAGGGGGGTGTTTTTCTTTGCTTTGCTGTGAGACATCAAGGATCACTCTGTGAGAGATAGGTGGCTATATAAGTTATGCTCTTTGCCAAGAGATAAAGATCTTTGGATGAAGCTATCTTGTACAAGAACCAGCAAACAATTCTTCACTGTTTGCCCAGTTTGGTTCTTCTGTAGAAGAGGTGCTCAAACATTTTCAGGTTGTAGAACCTTTTAAAAAAATCTAATAATTTCCAGAACCATAGTCAAATGGTGAACCTCAATCAACTAGTGATGAAAAAGCAAATATGTTGAAGTAAAGTTTGTGGTGTCCTTGTTACTTTATAACTAGAATGCCTAAATCCTTAGTAATATTTTATTTATTTATTTATTGAATTTATATTGCCGCCTATTAGCCCATGGCAACTCAAGGCGGCTTACAGAATGTAAAACCATATTTAAAATAAAAAAACAATAAAAACTAATAAAAAGAATCAAATAAATTAATAAAGTAGAATAGAACAAAATCTGGGGGAAAATCACCCCTAACTCTCACCCCTCGCCCTGATGATAGCAGATCACACAAGCCATTTGATGGGGTCCATCCCACTCTGGGTTCCCCAGGTTCCCACTGACAGAACCAGGTCTTCAGTGCCTTCAGTGCCTTCTGGAAGAGTATTAGTGAGGGGACCATTCTAATCTCTGGGGGAATGATATTCCACAGAGAAGGAGCCACCCCAGAGAAAGCCCTTATTCTGGGTCCCACCAGGTGTATCTCCCTCAGGGATGGGACCCGCAGTATTCCCTGCCTCCCCGCTCTAATGGGTCAGGTAGATGTAATCAGCAAGAGACATTCCCTCAAATAACCTGGTCCCAAGCCATGAAGGGCTTTAATGGTGACAACCAGCCCCTTGATTTGTACCTGGAAGCAAACTGGCAACCAATGCAGTTCCCACAGGAGAGGTGAAACATGTGCACACTGAAATCTGCATAAAACCATGCGGGCCCCTGCATTTTGCACCAACTGGAGCTTACGGATGTTCTTCAAGGACAGCCCATGTAGAGCACATTGCAATAATCAAGACAGGAAGTGACTAGAGCATGAGTGACTGTGAATAGAGACCATTGGTCCAGGAAAGGGCATAACTGGTGAACAACCCACAGTTACGTAAAGGCCCTCCTGGCCATGACTGCCACCTGCTCTTCGAGTATATATTATATACTGCTTGATAATATTGTATATAGTATTGGGTCGTATATTATTAACTGTAGTCTGAGTAATATACTATGAAAAATAGATACATTAACATTCACATAAAAGGCATAACACAGCTGCTTCATCCAGTCCTCTGGTAACATTGTTTCTGGCAACATTCCCACTTCTCTTGGCCCATGGCAAAAGAGGTTTACCTATTAAATGATATATATAATCTTGCACATGGACAACCAGGCTCATTTTGAGAAAAAGAGGGATTGTGTTTTTTTGTTTTAATTACGTTTATATGCTGCCCTTCTCCAGAGACTCAGGGCAGCTTACAATTTTTTGGGATACAACCCAATGTGCTCAGCAATAGCCTTCATTCCATTGTATATGCCTGCTTATTACTAAGCGGCATTTTTTACAAAGTCAGCTTATTGCCCCCAACAATCTTGGGTCCTCAGTTTACCTACCCCGAGAGGATGGAAGGCTGAGTCAACCTTGAGCCTGGTGGGATTCGAGCCTGCACTAATTGCAGGCAGCTGGAAATTAAATGCAGGCATTTAACAGCCTGAGCCACCAAGGCTCTTGATCTTCCCTTGCTGGTGGATAGAGAAGATGCTACAGGACCACTGTTCATTGTTCCTGTGGCTGGGAGCAGAGTGGACTATTCCCCTGATCCTTAATTCCTTGAAGTTCTGTATCAAAGAAGAGAAATGGAGGAAAAGAAGGAGCCACCCTTTGAGTGAGGGCCTAAATACAATGTCTTCCAGGCACATTGAACCCATGGGGAATGGGGAGTAAGTGTAAGTTGAGAAAGGCTGCTAAGAGCTAAAAAAAACATAGTTGATACCCTGTAACATAACTGATGCTTTGTCACTCAAGGGATAATATCTAAGTTATGAAATAGGTAGGGAACATTCAGTCTAGTCATAAATGCTGAAATAATTCCTAATAATCTTTTCTTTTCTTTCTTTTTCTTTTTCATAGACTTCATTGAGATTCAGTCTGCAGGATACCTAGAAGACATTGTTCTGGTTTCTAGCACAGCTGAATGACCCTGTATTAGACTGACTGCAATGCATTCTTTAAATAAATAAATAAATTTGACAGCTTTATATTTCTTCTTCTATATTTTTATTTATATTTGTGCATGTAACCATGAGGAAGTGTTTGTTTACAAAAGATATGGGAAACATTTGCTAAAGACTGGCCTTTGGAGATGACAGTTGAATGGACAATTGGCCACAGTCACCTAGCCATGCTTGCTTCACCCCAGCTCTCCCACTCCAATCAATCCTCCATGGGTATTCATCCTGGCTATCCTCCTCCATTTCTGCTCCCTCACTCCTCCCTCACCACTGATCCTCAACTTTCATGTTGTCCCAGGGGATTGGTTGAGAGAGAATTAGCCACGACCAATTAACTGTGTGGGACAATTAGCCATGCATCCTGGTGGCCAATCTATGTGCCAAGGAGTAGGCCTCTGCCCTCTCATTGCATGTGGCATGCAGAGAGAGTGCTGGATGGGTGGGTAGAGGCGTCCAGCACTGGGGTTTTTTTAAAGTCTGTGTCCCAGGAAACAAGGGACACAGCAGTTGCTGTGTGAGGCAACCAGGCTGCTCCTCCCACCAGCCATGCCAACCCAGAGGCTGCAAAAGGAAAGGCAATGGACTCCACCCTGCCTTGTCATCCTGCTGCCTGCCCACTACCATGCTACCACATTGGACCCAGAGGAAGAGTTTGCCCTGCAGAGCAGGTTTGCTCAGCTGCTGCATTGCCCAGGATCAGTGGCGCTGTTGCAGTGCCAGGTGGAGCTCTGTTGCATGGCAGCCCAGTCAGCTGGCCAGCCACCTGGCCAGCCTGCCAACAAACAGAGAGGCAAAGAAAATGTCAAGGTTATGACTAATGAATCCAAACAAATCCAAACCCTGAGACTTGAATCCATCTCAAAGGACTTTTTTATTGAGTACATTATATCGGCATGGATTAAAGGAAAACAAACTCTAAATAGTTCCCGCTGTTTCACTATAATTAAAAGAAGAAATAAACTCATCCCCAAGTGTCACAGGTCACGTTGGCCAGTTGTGTCAACTGGTGGGCTCTCCATGCACTCTTCCCCTGATCTGATCCATTCTCCATGGAAATGACCTTGGTTCCTACAAAAAAGCTCTATGTTGTGTAGGGTATTCCAACCTCCTTCCCCTTCTGTGTGGCAACTGAGGATCAGTAAAATGGCTTCTGCCAGGTTCAGTTTGAGGTTGACAGGCCCTTGCCTTGTGCCCCTGCACAGAGCACAGCATCTCTCATAGGGAAACCCCTTAGATGCCCCTGAGAGACCGCAAGCAGACAGCGGGTGTGTGTCTTCATCACTTGAGGGGGCTTCATCAATGCCTCTGTATTCGCCAACAGCAGGAGGGAGGAGTGCTCATAATTCTCCCTTCCCCAGTAAATGATTTTCTAATGAAGAAGGGAAAAGCCTACTAAGCAATTCTCTTCTATGAGCAACGACTTCTTCCTCTCTGGGCAGGTTCAGAGCTCAGGAAAATAAACCATGGTGTGGCACGTGAGAAAAGGAAAACTGGGCTTTGAATTTGCCAAAATAATATAGGCCTCAGAATGATAGCAGGCCTGAAATAAAATGTTATATTAAAGTGTCAGCTAGAATGATTTCCTAAGAACAATGAAATATTTGTAATCTACTGCGCCAGCACAATATTGTAATATGTATCTGCAAAGTAATTAGTTTCAGAAGCTATTTTGGACCAGGAATATTGAAAACTGTGAGAAATAAGGAACTGAAAGTAGCCGATGGATAGAGCTTTGAGATGTACACAGGTATACATCTGTAAGTAAGAACAAGGAAGTAAGTTGTGAAATGCATGCAGAAAGTATAAAAAGAATGTCTTAGGATGTGTTTGTGGCCACTGGCCATAGCTATTCCTTGTTGGCCTAGCTATTGTCTCTGGACCTCATTGCAATGGGTTATTGTTATAAGTTGTGTTATGCTGGCTATTCATGTTTCAAATTGCAGATGAAATAAACCCCTGAATCTTAAAGTAAGAATTATTGTTCATCGTTTGTCTGTGTTCCTCTTTATTGGGGTATTTTTACAACAGGCCCACTTTGACTGCAAGCAGTTTCAAACAGGCCCACTTTGCTCCTCATTCCCTACCTCAGAAACAATGAAAGGATAGAGGGGAGGGGGAATATTTACTGGAGGCCAGATCCAACCTGGGATAAAAGTGTAGCAGGTTCCAAGCCTCTTGAAACCTTAGGGGGCCACCGCATCCTCTGCATCCTGCTGAACCATGGAGCTCTCTACACATGCTGAATTAAAGCCCTCATGGTCCACAGCCATGATGGGCACTGCAACCCAGCAGGCCTGGAAGAGACCGGTCTGGGTTAAGCCACTCTATCCTTTTAGAAGCCTCAGGAAAATTTTCTCTTTCTGTGAATTAAAAAATGCTTCTTTGTCAAGCGATAAAAATGGGGTTGAGCATCATTTGTCAAGGTCGCTTTAGGATTACTCCATAAACCATGCTTTTAAGCATCTTAAGTATGCAGGGTATGTGAACCAGGTCTACCCTGCCTGCTGCAAAAACCCAGTGGGAGGATTTCCTATTTCTTTCCCCTTTTAGCCAGGAATTTTTTCAGTCTTGGTTCTATCTTCCATCTTCCTTGTATTATTACGGGCAAGGAAAATTCCCTGGAAAAACTTGATCCTGCTTTCCTGCTCCCAGACCAGAGATCTCTTGCTCTGCCTCAAATGGAGATGACAATTTTTGGAGTCCAGTTAACAGCTGGCTAGACCCAGGTGTGCAGACAACCTCCTTCTCCTAGATACAGCCATAAAATGTTAACCTCCTGCTGGAGCCGGTGGCTCTCATGGCAGGTACCTTTGCACATCAGCAGTGATGGACAAGCGATTTGGCATCCAGCAAGGCAGATTTAACACATCCTTTTGAAACCCCACAGCAGGAATTGTGTTTGACAATTTCACCTAGCAGTGAGTCCAGAAAAATACCGGGTAAGGGGAGGTGGATCATGTGGCCAAGCCACAAGCATCCTGTTGTGGCCCGCCAGCAGAGCTGGAAGCAGATTCGGAGAGAGAGGAGGTTGGGGTGGAACATAGGCCAGTCCTGGAATCTGGGGAAGGCTCTGTGTTGGAGGCAGAGATGGGACCAGGGCCATCTGACAGTTATCAGCTGCCTTCGGAGTCAGACATCAGTGAGGAAGAAGGAGAGCTGGAGCCTGTTCCCAGTGTGTGCATGGGCAGAGCTGCCAGAAGAAGGGAACAGCTAAGAAACAAGGGAGTAAAGCCACAGGTGGACAGTGAATGGCCCCTCCCATAGGGAATAAAAGAAGAGTGAAAGGGGAGGGTTTTTTTGCAGGGGACAATTAGTTCATTTGAAGCTCTGTTCTTGCATTCTTGCCTAGTATTGTCTGCTATTGTGTGGCCTCTGAAAGATGGCATTTCTCCAAGTCTGATAAAAGCCTGTAATTGTGAAATATCTTGAAAGACTGTTGGCCGGGACTTTGCTGGAGAGGAATTCACTATAAACTAAATAAAAGGGGTTTATCAGGATGATAAAGGATGAGGAGTCAGCTTCATGCTGTTGGGGAAGCCTAGGTCAGAACACATCCACCGCACTAGCCAAGGGCTGTTTATTGCAAGCAGGAGATTTATGGACATGCAAAGGCAGCCTACATTTTCTAGAATGTAGTGCAGATCTTAAACAAGAAGAGAGGATCCGCCCTCTGGCTCAACATCTAATAAGCACAAGAGAGGAAAATGAAATCCTCTCTCCATGTTTTGCAGCAGGCAGGGCAGACCTGGTTCACACACCTGCATACTTAAGGTGTTTAAAAGTGTGGTTTATGAAGTAGTCCTAAAGCTTCCTTGAGAAATGATGCTCAACAGCTGGGTGAAAGATCCCATTGCCCTCCATCTGGGGGGGGCACTGTGCCACCACCAGGAAGGCACACCTGGCAGAGAGGAGTGGCCTGATTTCCAGACACAGCAACCAACATGTCTCCCATCTCCCAGCACACAGTCTTTTCAAAAAGCTGGGCTCAAGGCTGCTGCCTACCCCATCCAGCACCCTCTGTATGTGCTGCCTGCATCCAATGAGAAGGCAGAGGCCCACTCCAGGGGTGGGATTCTACCAGTTTGCACCTATTCACTAGAACTGGTTGTTAACATTCTAAGCAGTTTGGAGAACCGGTTGTTAGAAGGAATTACTGGCCTAATCCTGTAAGGAAGGCAGGAAGGAAACATTCTGGTGTTGCTTACAGAAACTGCCTTTCCATTAACCCTTATTACATTCTTGGCAGGACTGGACTTCCTGTCTCTGGAACGTCTCTGGAGTTTTTTCCTCTCCTTTGCTGGTACTTTGCTTGTGTGGAGTGACCCTTCAAAGTTACAATGGCACTGCAAAAAGTGACTTATGACCATTTTTCACACTAACGACTGTTGCAGCATCCCCACAGTCATGAGAAGCCAGGCAAGGAGATGCGTGCCTCGATGTGAGTGATATTGAGTTGGCCATGCCCAGCCAATAACATGACCACCAAGCCACATCCACCCAGTCACATGACCACCAAGCCATGCCCACCAACTAAGCCATGCCCACAGAACTGGTTGTTAAAAAATTTGAATCCCATCCCTGGCCCACTCCCTAGCATGTGGATTGGCCATCAGGTTGAGCAGCTAATAGTCCTGCAGGGCGAATTGTCAGTGGTGATTTGTCTCGTAGCCAATCTCCAAAGGCAACATGGAAGTTGAGGAGCGATGGGGGAGGAGTGGTGAGGGAGGAGCGATGGAGGAGGGGCAGCCAAAGATGAACATCCAAGTTGGAGGGTCGGTTGGGACAGGAGGGCTGGGGTGAAGCAAGCATGGCCTGGTGACTGTGGCCAATTGTCCATTCTGGCCAGCTTCAAAGGCCAGTCTTTGGCAATTGCTTCCCATCTCATTTGTAAACAAACACATCCTCACCTACACATGCACAACTATCATAAAAATATAGAAGAAGAAATATAATGCTGGTCAAATTTATTTAAAGGAACCATTGCAAAACTTTAAAAAGTCAGTCTAAGTCAAGGCCATTCATTCAGCTGTGCCAGAAACAAAAACAATGTCTTCTAGGTGTCTTGAAAACAGCATCTCAACAAAATCTACAAAAAAAGAAAAGAAAAAAGATTATCAGGAATTTTTATGACTACACTAAGTATTCCCTACCTATTTCATAAGTTAGATATTGACTTGATTTGATTTATTGGATTTCTATGCTGCCCCATCTCCTGAAGGACTCGGGGTGGCGTACAATCATAAAAACACTATAAATATAAATACTATACAATTTTAAAAAGAGATTAAACATGAAACCCAATAATCTAATTTAAAATAACACTATTCAAATTAAACCCCCATCCCCTGCCTCAGTCCAGGTCGGCAAATTGGAACAGCCATGTTTTCAGGCCCCGCCAGAAGGACCAGAGGTGGGAGCCACCCGAAGCTCCAGGGGCAACCGGTTCCATAGGGTGGATGCTCCCTCAGAGAAGGCCCCACCCCTGGGGGTCACCAGCCGACACTGTCTGTCCGACGGCTGGAGACCCTGTCTGTGAGACCGCACGGGACGTTGGGATATTATCCCTTGGGTGGCAGAGTATCAATTATGCTACAGGGTAACAATTATGTTCTTTGGCTCTTAGCAGCCTTTCTCAACTTACACATATACCCCATTCCCCATGGGTTCAATGTCCCTGGAAGACATTGTATTGGAGAAAGGAGATCTAGGCCTTCACTCTTTTTTCTCCATTTCTCCTCTTTGATACAGAACGTCAAGGGATTGCTTGAGGAAACAGCTTTCCTGTCCTTCAGGAAGACTAAAATATCAGTCATCATGGAATAGTAGTATGAATAGCCTACAGGCATATTCCCTGGTGTGAAATGTCTCAACAGGACTTACCAATCAACAAAACAGGATTTTGCCTCCACTCTACACAGGCTGCACAGGAGGAAACATGCCTTGTGGGTGGTACTCAGGATTCATGGGCTCCATGGGGCTTTCAGGACTCATGGGTTGAGGGATACTCTCAGGAGTTATGGGTTGTGGGATGCTCTCAGGACTCATGGGTTGTGGGATGCTCTCAGAACTTACGGGTTGTGGGATGCTCTCAGGATTTATGGGTTGTGGGATGCTCTCAGGATTTATGGGTTGTGGGATGCTGTCAGGACACATGGGCCATGGGAAGTTTTCAGGACTTATGAGACCAGGATTACCCTCAGGATACATGGGCAACACAGGACTCATTGGCCCCTCAGGCCCTGGTGGCCCTGGAGGCCCAGGTGGGCTGGCATCCCCTGGAGCCCCTGGGGGTCCGGGAGGCCCAGCAGGAATATAATTTGCTAGTTCTATTAAAACATTTATTAAAGGGTCAACTAACTCATTTGTATAGTAACTTAAAGATTGGTTTTGAGGTGGATCATACGGAATTGGGTTGTTTGGATGTGGTGAATAAAATGGGAATGGCAGTTGTTCACTGTTTTCAATTTCTATAGGGTGGGCCTGGAAGAGAAGGAGAAAAATGAAGACAAAATAAGATTAAAATGATTTTTTAAAATGAGATTATAAGTTGTAGATATAATAATTTTACAATATTTCACCTGAGGTGATAACTGTTTTTTATGAAATCATTCCATCACCACTACTATTTACAGAACTGATTCCCCAAGTCAAATCAAGCCAGCTATAAGCAAAGACAGCCATCGCAAGAGCACTAAGCAAGTATTTTCATTGCCTTTATCCATGTATCTGGAAGTCCATATGAATAATTGGTTCCCCAGTTTTAAATTGGTTTAGTAGGTCATGGGATTGTAGAAGCTAACCTCCCCCAGCAGGCTGTTGCCTTCCAAGTCTTAAGTCACATTGACACAACTCCACCTTTGGAAATCTTTTAACAGGAAATACTTATTTTGAAACCTCTACTGTATGTGACTGTTTCTCAGTCTTGGCAACCATATGTGGTGTGGACTTCAATTCCCAGAATTCCCCAGCCAGCCAAACTACATACATCAATATTGCCAAGATTGAGAAACACCGTTCCATGCCAATAAGGAGGAAGATCGGTTTCAAGTCTCTGTAGATGATGAACCTCCTAAATGAATTGAACATTCCCTCTCTCTCCCTTTCTCTGTCTCTCTGATTCGTCCATCCCAGCCTCTATTTGCAGAGTGGAATAATAATGCTCACTTCCCTCACTGAACCTTCAGACGTGAATCTTGAGAAAATGAATATTCTGCCTAACCAGTGGTGGGATCCAATTTTTTTTACTACCAGTTCTGTGGGTGTGGTTTGGTGGGCGTGGCAGGGGAAGAATACTGTAAAATCTCCAGTTGGAAGTGGTATTTGCCGGTTCTCTGAACTACTCAAAATTTCTGCTACTGGTTCTCCAGAACTGGTCAGAACCTGCTGAATACCACCTCTGTGCCCAACCAATTCCATTAACACCGCATGGTCCTCTGAGTCTCCAAAATTTTGCAGTTATATTTTCTCAAGCAATAAATTATTATTATTATTATTATTATTATTATTATTATTATTATTTATTAGATTTGTATGCCGCCCTCTCTCCCTAAGGACTCAGGGCAGCTCACAGAATAAAAAATACAATACAATAAGTTAACTAAAAATAATTAAACAGTACAAGCCTAATATTAAACATTAAAACTATTAAAACCATTAAAAAATTTTTTTAAAGGAGGTTCAGTCCATGCTCCAAGTCTTTAGGTCACAGCGTGGAGATTCCCAAACGAAGGTCCAAGAGTTGATTCCACAGGGTGGGTGCCCCCACAGAGAAGGCCCTACCCCTGGGCCCCGCCAGCCAACAATGTCTGGCCAACGGTATCCCAAGGAGGCCCTGTCTGTGGGAGTGTACAGGGCAATTGGAATGAATCGTATATATTTCTGACATGCAATCACAATCCATAATATGGGTACAGTACCTCAAAAGGAGCAATGAGGGCCAAAAGGCAGGCAAGAGAATCACAATCTTCATTTTGTTGAATAAACTTGTAAGAAGAATTAGTTATTAGTTATTAACAGTTAACTGAATGCCAAGTTAATTCATGCTGCTGAAGAAAAAATTGTTGGTCTCCAAATGACTATTTAGAATTCTCTCTTACCATGAGATGGACATCTAGAGTTTTGCTTCCCAGGTCTCATGGGTCTACCCAATTATGTTTAAGAAAGTGATATAATCATGTGTTGATTTCTAATGAATATCAATGATAAAAAATCTTTAGTGTTCTCTGGAAATCCTGCTAATTATTTTAAAGTAAATGTAAACGTTGGATTGTAAAAAATGTAAACAACTGAATTTCTAACAGAGAAAGAAGAGCATGGGTGGTTCAGTGACTGATTCCTTAAAGCTTTACCTGACTATGAGCATTGGAAATAGAATAGAAAAAATATTACTATTTTATATAAATACATTAATGTTCCTCTTTGTTCATCATGGTAAAAGGAAGAGTTAAAATATAAACAGAAAATTAAATAAACACTTCTCTCCTGTGGCCCTAGGACAATATGTCTGACCTTCTGAATTTGGAATGTAAATGTGAAAGACTATAACCTTCCCATGCATGAAGCATCTGCTATCTAGATGATGAATCTGATTTTCAACTTGCTCTGGCAAAGCAGGGGAAGAAAAGAAGGAAATAAAATAAGAATGGGCAAAGAGCCTGCTTTTCTAAAACATGGCTGACTATTTGAAGTCTTTAAAATGAATATTATGTTTCATATACAAGTTGACCAAAACATTACAAGAAGCAGCACAATATAAAAAAACTGGGGCGCAAAGTAGCTATGAGTAAATTGCTTTCACTAAAAAGTTAAGCAAGTATTGCTATTTCTATATCCCTCACTCACTTCAATGTATCTCACAGAGATCAAAATTCACAAGATGATATTTATGCAGCTCTTCAAATCAGTAATTCTATCTGCCAAATAATAACTGCAGAAGCATTAAAATAAATATATTCTGACTTACCTTTTTCTTTGCAGTGCAGTTTTGGTTCTGCTCTCTCTGAGATGATCTGAGGTGAAGAGGCAATGCTTATATATTCTCTGAACCTTCCTGGGATTAGGTAGATCATCTAACCACACTTCTTCTGTGGTTAGAAGACCTTTGCTCTGATCTCTTCCAAATATGCATGTAATAATCTTCGAAATTGCTCTGTTTTGAAATCTTTTGTGGTTTCCAGAAGATGGTCTTGTCATGGCAAAATAGGTCAAGGCACTTTAGAAATTTCTCCTTAGGAGTTGATACAAGGAAAACAAATGGAGTGGCATTTACTGTAAGCAAGAAACTAGCTAGATCAGTGGATATCTTGTCAACTATCAATGATCAAATAATGACCATCAGAATTCCTACCAAGCCCCTCAACATCACAGTTGTCCGAGTCTATGTCCCAGTGATTGCTGTAACAGAGCTTTTATGCCATGGTCCAAGAAACTCTGAAACAAGTGCCCCAAGATACATTGTTTATATTTTGGGCAACTTTAATGCAAAAGTTGGCAAGCAAGTGGAGACCAGACATCACTAGTCATTTTGGACTAGGTGAGATGAACAATGCAGGGATTGTTTGGTACAATTTTGCTAAGAAACTGATTTAGATCATGAATACATGATCCCAAGTGCCGCTTATACACTTGGAGCCCACCAAACACATTTCACTATAATCAGATTGTTTATGTCCTATGCAGCCACTGAGGGACCAATTCAGTCCTTGCTATTAAGACATATCCAGGTGCTGATTGTGGCTCAGATCATAAATTGTTGTTAGCAAAGATTAAAGTCAAACTATGCACTATCAAAAAGGCATGCCTCCAAAGAAATTTGATTCCACCAACATCCTTACTTGATATATACAATTGAGGTGAACAATAGCTTTGAACTTCTAGACACTGCTGAGAAGATGCCTGATGAACTGTGGCAGGAGATTCAATCGACTATTATTGGAATTGCAGAAGAAAACATACAATACAACAAGCCAGAGAAAAAGTGCAAATGACTCTCAGATGAAACCATCAAAATAGATGAACAAAGAAAAGCAGCAAAGGCAGCAGGCAAATGAGAAGAAGCAAGAAGACCAAATGCAGCTTTCCAGAGGAAAAGTAAGGAAGAACAATGAAGTTTGCTAGGATGAGCGATGTAAACTACTTGAAGAGGACTACATGAAGGGCCACACCAGGAATGCATTTATGCAAGTAAAAAATAAATAAATACACAATTTATTGCACATAAAGGCATCAAAACAAGCAAGGGAAAGAACTGCCTGACCAACAAGACATCAACCAACAAGACAAGAACAGATGAGAATATACAAAAGAATCGCACCCAGGTAGCAAAGAGGCCCAGCCTCTGGATGATGAGGAAAGAGAAGTAGAAAGAGAACTAGCCATCCTTGAGGAAGAGATCATCTAGGTCAGTGGTGGCTAACCTTTTCCACATTGTGTGCCAAAAGTGCGGGCGGGTGTGCATGCGCGTGCATGCGCATGCCTGCATCCATGATGCAATGCACATGCGACTCCCCCACCCCCTGCTCATGCATGCACATGTGCACCACGTGCCTCTGCACATGCGTGTATGATTCCCCCTGCACACCTCTGCACATGTGCATGCAACCTCCCCTGCACACCACATGCCTCTGTGCATGCGCACGCATCTCCCATGCATGCATCTCCCCCTGCACATGTGCAGCAGATACCTGACAATCAGCTGGCTGGCAGGGGGCATGTGCACATGTGCAGTGGGGCTCTTCTGGGCGACCTCTCGTGTGCCAGCAAAAGTGGCTCTGTGTGTCACTTCTGGCCTGTGTGCCATAGGTTCGCCATCACGGATCTAGGCAATGAACCAACTGCCAAACAGAAGACTCCTGGTGTTGACATCATTCCTGCTGAATACTGAAACCTTTAGCACCCACAGTTATTAGAGACCTGTACCAGAAAATTTGGGAAACCAAGATGTGGCCACAGGATTGGAAACATTCAGTGTTCATTTCATTGCTGGAAAGGGGTGGTTCTAAAGATTGCTCCAGCTATTGTACAATTACTCTCATCCCTCACATCAGCAAGATTCTGCTTAAAATTATATAACAATGTCTAGCACCAAGCATCAAAAAGGGAATTACCAGATGTCCAAGCCAGCTTCTGAAGAGGTCACAGCACTTGTGACCATATTGCAAATCTGCGCTGGGAAAAAATCTTGTGAATATCAAAAGATCAGTTATATATGCTCCATCAGTTACAAGAAAGCCTTCAATGGTGTGGATCATGAGAAGCTATGGAGAGCCCTAACAGCGCATCTGATCAAGTTGGTGAAATCACTGTACTTGAATCAGGAAGCCACAGTGCTAACACCGTATAGAGACATGGATTGGTTTAAGATAGAGAAAGGAGTATGACAAGGTTGCATTCTTTCCCCTTTCTTATTCAACCTGTATGCTGAAATGATCACATGAATGCTAGATCTCGAAAAATAAAAAAATGGGATAAAAATTAGAGGAAGAAACATCAACCATCATCAATATGTTGATAATACACTTCTCCTCTCAGAAAGTAAAGAAGGCCTGGAACATCTGATCAAGGAAATCAAAGAAGAAGTGAGAATTTTAGTCTCTTTCATAACATCCAAAAGGCCAAGCTCATGATCACTGCAAGGAATGTGAACATCAAAATAGAAATTGACAGTGAAGAATAAAAAAAATGCTTTAGGTCGCATAGCAATGATAAACATGAGCCAAATATGAAAATGCAAGGATATCAGCCTGACAATCAAATGTAGATTAGTCTGTTATATTGTGTTCCCAACAGCTAACTCTGGTTGTGAAAGTTGGACCTTAAAAAAAGCAAGACAGGAAGAAAATTGACTTGTTTGAGCTGTGGTGCTGGAGAAGGCTCCTGTATATTTCTTGAACAGCAAAGGTAATAAGCAAGATATAGCACATAATACCAGATATGTCACTGGAAGGAAAAATCACAAAACTGTGTCTTACTTACATTGACCATGACATGTAGGGTAATTCACTGGAGAAAGCAATTATGTTGGGAAAAGTTTGCAATAGAAGAAAACCAGGCCACCAAAGAACCTGATGATTGGACACTATCAAAGCTGACACCAGCCAGAACATAGAAAAACTCAAAGAAGTAGCTCAAATATGGGAGATGTGGAGAGACCAGGCCCATAGAAACACCAACTGTTGGACACAAATAAATGTATAACATCATCATCATCATCCCCAATACTTTGTTCTTTTTTTACAGAGCAATGAAAATGTGGAATATAAAGTTTATAAATAAATCAATCTGTTTATTCCTCAGAAGTCCAAGATTCCAATTTCCCTTTATAAGAAAAAGAGCAAAACATATACAAATCTTGTACAATGTTACATACAACAAGCAGAGACAGAACATCAATTTCACTGGGAAAAAGGTAAATATCTATTTATAGTTACATTGCTCTTTGTGCAATAGTCCTAGAAACTCTGAATAACAATTTTGGTTTCCCCGCCTCATTCCAGCCTGTGCTTTATTATCACTTTGACCACAGTTGTACCTCATTTTGATGAGCCTAAATCTGTGGGCCTGATTCCCACCAAGAGGCCTATTCAGTTAAAGTCCTGGCACTGTGATTCACCAGGTAAGTCACACATCTTGAGGTTCCAGGGACTAAAGCTTTAACTCCACATTAAGCTGAGCAAGTGGTTTTGCTTGTCTTGAAAAATGAGTTGATGCTGTATGTTAGATCTTGTGCTTGTCTTGGCTTTTTTCTTCAGAATATCAAGCTGTTTTTCTGGATTGCTTAGTGTTCTGATTATTATAAATTCCCTGTTTTCTTTTTTTAATTTTTAATTTATTTATTTATTTTGGATATACATCAATATCACTATATGAGCAGTGATGTATCATTTAAATGTATTCATTTAAATACAAATAATAATAGTAATATTAATAATATCTGTTATATTAATCATATGTGTAATTATGGTGTTATTATACATATTTTTATTAGAGTATGTTCCTTCATTGTTTAGTTGTTCAGTGTTTTTGTGCACCATTCTAGTAACAATCACAATATTATTTAAACATACATAGTGATACCATCTTCCAACATCTAATCTAGCTATTGCTTTTAGTATATTATATAAAAATATGTATAATAATATTCCCCCTTGATCTTATTTCTACCTCTATTCTAGCTCTCAATAAAGCCAATCCTGTATTAAACAGCATTCCCTTTCTAACCATCATCTCTTGTTCGCTTTAGTATTTTGATTCTTATTTGTTTTTTGACTTGCCTCCCAAACTCCTCCCTTGGGTCTTTGTCTCTGTCTATATCTTTCCTATTTAACCCAGATATCTCTTCCATCTCTACTATCTTTTGCTGCCATACTCCAGAGGATCTGCCCAAACTCCTACCTTCTCTTCAAAAATATCTTTCTTTTTATCCAATCCCATTTTTTGATCTCTTAATATATACTGTCCCTGATTTGATTCATAAGTCTTTATTGCCTTCTCCTTCTTCTCTTCTTGTTTTATTTGTTGATTTATCTGTTCTATCTTTTCTTCTGGTCTTGCCATTATCTCCTCTATTTCCTGTGTTTTATTGTCTTTATTCGTTGTCCCCTGTTGAACGTTTTCTGACTTTCCCAGAATGTCATGCATTAAGCCTTTTATCTTCCTGTAGTTCTTTGTCAACATATCATAGGTACTTCAGAGCATCAACACCATTTCTTTTTGAAATCCACTCATCTCCCCCTGATGCAACATTTTGTCTTATTTTGATAGGTCCAAATATTGCTCAATAGCCTGTCAATAGTCTGTCACCACCCCAATGTCTCAATTGTCTATGAGCTCAAAAAGCCACCTTGGGAACCATTTGCTCAATCCTGACATTGCTCCTCAGGGGAATGCAATAATTATAGCTCTTTGTGTCACACAGTTAGTCAATTAGTTCCATTTAGGTAATCCAGGAAGATTTCCAAATGTCTCCTTAAGTCCATTCTGTGAGTTCAGTCATAGATCCTAGCATTTAAAAGTCACTTTCTTTAGATGTCTTCCATAATCTCACAGTTAAACCTCCAATAACCATGAAGTAGACAAATATAGAACAGTAGATAGCACAGCAGTCCTCCCTGTGTTATTTATTTCCACTTTTTTTCCATTGTCTTATCAGTATTATCAGTATACATTCTATTCACCAATAAATGGTGCCTTCAGCTTAAATTTCAACATTGCACAAGATCTAACAAATATTTATTTTAATTTCTTGCAAATAATCAACATTCAGACAAATAATTCCAGCATTTTAAAATGCCTTACCAAAATATTGCCATCCAATCTTTCTATATTTTAAAGATTTTGCATTCTTCCTTTAGTTCCTTTTCTTTAGGGTCTATAATTTTTCTCTCTGTAATTATTTGTCACTTTGACAAACATTTCAAAGAGTTTCTTTTCTAGGGTTTATTTTCTTTGGGGTTAGGTTCTAGGTTAAAAAAAAAAGAATCACCTCACCCAGTTCCAGTCACTGTTCATCTATACCGCTCCAGTACATTATTTGTTTCTTTGGTTGCCCCAACTTCACAGCAACCATAATGGCTGCCTCTCCACATCATTGTTGGATAGGAGGGAATCTCTGGGTCCAGCTGGAGAGTCACCACTCTCCATGATCTGCAGGGTGTCCCTCCTTTCTTCATCACCCCTACAGGGTGACTTTAGCCCCGTGGGGGGCCCTCCAACAAGGAGGATTCAGCGCAAGTTTGTGGAGTTCTGCTTCTCACATCCAATCGTCATGATGTCAAACTGGAAATCTAAAATCCCTGTGTTCACGTGCCCTATCTGAGGAAGAATCCAGCTCTGACCACAGTTTTTTGACATTGCATGATGTCCTCAATATCATCAATGCATGAGCTCTGCTTCAGAATTCAACTTTTGTTGCATGTATGACCTGTTCTTCTCAGACAACTCTAGCTCATCTACATGGGTTTTTTCCTCATTTTCTCTCCACAACAACAGTGTGAGGGAAACTGATCTGACAGTAATTGGCTCATATTCATTATGCAAACTCTGGGGTCAAGTGGGGAATTGAATCTCTCAAGTCCTAGTCTAGCATCTAAATCTTCAGTTTAATCTCATCACTAAAATGCTCCTGGCCTTGATATGCATATGGTGGCTGCAGTAGTGAATTCTGAAATGGACAAAATATGTGGACATTAAGGAAAGGAACTAATCATTTTCCCCTGTCTCTTCTCTTCTCCTTTCCTCTCCTGTCCTCTCCCCTCCCCTCCCTGCCCCTCTTCTTCTCTCCTCTCCTCTCCCACTAAACAGTTGGACTCATTTGGAGAAAGCCTTGATGCAATCCTCAAATGGCTATATTCTGCATTACTACTAAGCCTATGTTAAAACATTAGCTGGGTTCTCTTTGAATGCACCAGCAGAAAATGCTTGCATAGCACCAGAGCGATTCCTTTGGATATGATTTTAGTGCTCTTTCAAAAGAGTGCTACACCCATATTGAAAAGTAGCTCAAACAAGAGCTGACAGTCACAGGCACTGTGTGTAACAAAGCAGTAGGGAATGAGCTCACCGCCTCATGGTTACAGCCACCAGCGTTCACCTGTTAGTCACACTGATCCAGACCTCTGAGGAAGAGATCAGGTCTGAAACTTTATTGGAGAGGTTAAGATGCTGGCCTAGAAACCAGCTCTATCCACACTTAACCATAGACTGAGTGTGAGCCAGTCCCTCTGTCTTAGTTCAATTCACCTCAAAAACTATTGTGGGGGAAATAGGCAGGGTTGGGAGTATTATGTTTATTTGCAACTCTGAGTATCATACAGAGTAATAAAGGTGGGATAAAAATCTAATAAGTAAAGGTTAGATGAAGTATTTTATTTTTATTTATTTATTTTGTTGAGCATGTATCAGTTAACAGATATAAGTATAAACATGATTATTAATACATGAAATGGATACGAATAAAAGAGAACATTAGAACAGGGATGGTAGACACATTGGTGTGCTTATGCACACCCCTTACAGACCTCTTAGGAATGGGATGAGGTCAACAATAGACAGTCTAAGGTTAAAGTTTTGGGGGTTTGGGGAAGAAACCATAGAGTCAGGTATAGTATTCCAGGTATTGACCACTCTGTGGCTAAAGTCATATTTCCTGCAAAGGAGTTTGGTGCAGTTTATCTTGAGTTTGTATCTATTGTGTGCTCATGTATTGTTGTGGTTGAAGTTGAAGTAGTCATTGACGGGTAGGACATTGCAATAGATAATGTTATGTGTTAGGTTGGACCAAAGGTGGAGTAGTTCTAAGTTGTCTAAGCCTAAAATTTCAAGTCTGGTGGCATAAGATTTTCTATTACGAGTAGAGGAGTGGAGAACTCTTCTCGTGAAATATCTCTGGACTTTTTTGATTGTGTTAATGTCCAATATACAATGTGGGTTCCAGACAGATGAGCTGAATTCGAGAATTGGTCTAGCAAATGTTTTGTAGGCTCTAGTTAGTAATACAATATTACCGGAGAAAAACCTACGCAGGATTAGGTTAACAACTTTTAATGCCTTCTTGGCCATGTTGCTACAGTGGGCTCTAGCACTTAGATCATTAGAGATGAGTACTCCAAGGTCCTTGACAGAGTAGAGAGATTGCACCCACAGATGTCTGCAGAGCTGACCAAGAGGAAGTAAATGAAAGCATTTCATATCCTAAGGCAAACTCTGCTCCTTTTGAATATGTGCAAACACTTGCAAAAAAGGTGGAACTCACAATGTGACACTGTTTTTGTGATTTTTAAAGAAATGATTGGGTCCTGCAAATACTGCTGATAGCACTCATGGCAAAGCTGCCGTGGTGTTTTGTCTTCTTGATGTGAAAAATTTGCTTGAATATAGCTAAGGACTCATTTACATTCTCTCATTTATTGGTTGGAGATAAAACAAAGAATAAAAACATAACAGAAAATTAAAGTTTCTTGGGCCTCTTCCTGCCAGGGGTAGATGTAGATGGGCAAAATGCCTTAGCAGTATTCTATCCTTTCCCTTTTGAAAAGGAAAACAGGAATGCAAAAGTCAGAGAATAATGGAATGGATCAGAATGAGCATTTTCAAAGTAAAATTGATGTCATAAACCATGGAGAGGGTTAAAGATAAATAAGAACGCTATTTAGAAATTATAACTATTTCAGTTGTTATATATACATTAGAACTCTGATTCTGCAACCCCCTTAAAGTCTCAGAGGAAGGTAGGCTTCCTAGGATTTCCAAATTCTAAGAAGTCTAGAAGAATGTGATGTAGTAATAGGTCAGGTTTCCATGGAAATGATGCATTGTTATCAATTCTAAAGAAAAATCTGTATTTCACTCAGTTACATGGGACACTGTTGTTCCAGATCAGTAAAACTCAACACTCAGTACAGACTGCACCATATAGATATGATTGAAAGACAACACAGAATGTATGTGTTTGGTTTTATTTCAAAATTATGTATTCTGTTCTACTTGTTTTTTATGAATTCTATTTTCACCCAATGCTTTTGTAACAATAAAGTCATTCATACCGTCTTTTGCCCAAATGAGAGAAGCCAGTAACTTCTTGAATGTTGTTCTGTTTCACATTTGTGTGATTTTTGTGGTCTGCAATCTTGGACGGATTTTGATACAACGGGAAGATTTACTATTCTCCCAAATAATCTCCTTCTCATGGGGAAAAATCACTGATGAATGATATCTTCAGAGATCCTTTTGAGAAGGTATGACCAGCTTCAGGAACCTGTGAGATGAGAACTTCATTGTGAAGAAAGGAGCCAAATAATATCTTTCAAGTATGATGACCCTATTCTCAAATTTAAAGAGGAGTTGGAATCAGAAGAACAGATTTGTTCAAGGTGTTAGTAACAACTTATAAAGTCCTACATGGCTTGGGTCTGGGGTACTTATGGGAGCATCTCCTGCCAGCATCACGCTCTGATCGCCCTGTACGCTCACACAGACAGGGCCTCCTTGGGATACCGTCGGCCAGACATTGTCAGTTGGCAGTGCCCAGGGTGTTAAGTTTGCATAGAGAGGCAGGACACGGAGTGCTACAGCTCAAAGTTTATTGTGACTGCAGCTCAGAACGGACCCAAATGGCTCAGGCGCGGCAGCCTTTTATAGCCGGCTGCCGCGGCTGTCAGCCAATCAGAGTGCAGGGTTTTCCCGCACTTTTACAACCAATGAATTCAAACACTTTACTACAACAACCAGTCATTTCAAACTCTGCATACATAACACAGGGGTAGGGCCTTCTCTGTGGGAGCACCCACCCTGTGGAATCAGCTCCCCTTGGGCCTTCGTCTGGCCCCCGATCTCCGCTCCTTCCACTGTGACCTTAAGACCTGGCTCTTTAAACAGGCCGGTCTGGACTAGCCAAGGGGAGGGGTGGGTTTGTTTTTAGAGGGTTTTAAATTTTAATTGAATTTTAACGTTTAGGCTTGTATTTGTTTAATTTCTTTTTATTGTAAATTTGTATGAGTTTTATATTGTTAGCTGCCCTGAGTCCTTAGGGAGAGAGGGCGGCATACAAGTCTAAATAATAAATAAATAAATAAATAAATAAATAAATAAATATTTGCCATTGGATTACATATTTATAATTGAAAGAAAGATTTAAATTAGATAAAAAGAACCATAGGTTTGATTTTTATGAAAAATGAATTGGAAATCCTATTGTGTGGTAGTGATGAACATATTATTGCTAATGCTAAAATTTATAAATTGAAATTGAGCCTCCTACACCCACCCTGGAAACAAAAGCAAGGTGTGTGGGGAAACTCCTGGGAGGGGCAGGGTTGGCGGGGCTAGCTAGGGGTAGGATTAGTTGGTTTTCCGAACTGGGCAAAAAGTTAACAACCGGTTTAACAAGTTAACAAGAAATCTACATGGATGACCTATTGGGATTTATTGAAATCCAAAGAAGAGAGACTTCAGATAAAAAAAAGAACATCTAGTAAATAAAGGATTTAATTGTGCCTGGTTTAATTATTATAGAGTTTTGGAAAGAGTTAACCTTGATTTTAAAAAGATTTTAGGAGACAAATCTGAATTGGATATGAACTTATGCTCTGGAGATGGAACACCTAATTGCTAAAGTTTATAGAATGTTACTTAAGATGAATTTGGAAGATGAACATGTTTAACATTGTAAATGGGGAAAAAATGGATATAACATAATATTAGCCCAATGGGAGATTGTATGGACCAATGGTTCAAAAGTTACTTTGAATTACAACTTGAAAAAACATTTTTATGAAATGATGTATTCATTGGCATTTCACTTTGGAAAAATTGTTGAAATGTATAGATAGATTTTTAATAAGTTTTGGAAATGCAATCAAACTGCAGATACATTTTACCATATATGTGGTGGTCTTGTAACTCATACTGGATAAATATTATAATGACAATGCAGAAAATATTTGAAATACAAATACTAATGAAATCTGAAGTCTTTTTTCTAGGTATTATTTATTTATTTATTTATATTTGAACTTGTATGCCGCCCCATCTCCGAAGACTCAGGCTCACAACTAAAAACACAGAACAATAAATATTTAAAAAGACATTAAACCAAACAAGCCCAAATATAAAACACAACAATAAAATACATTAAAAACCATCCCTCCCCAAGGAAGGGTCACAGCCGGGTTGGTCAAACAACCAGGTCTTTAATTGCGGAGGAAGGTGTGGAGATCAGGGGCCAGAGCTCCAGAGGCAGTTGATTCCAGAGGTCGGGGGCAAGCGGAGAAGGCTCGTCGTCGGGGAAGTACCAACCGGCATTGACCGATGGAACCCTTGCCTATGAGCCCGCACAGGGCGGCCGGCACTAGCTATTGGAAGAAGACGCTCCCTCAGATATTGGGGACCCATGTCGTGTAGGACTTTGAATGTCAAAACTAAAACCTTGAATCTCACTCGGAGCGCAATCGGCAACCAATGGACAAATCAATAGAAAAACAGTTTGGGATATTATTTCTCTACATGATTGGAAGGAAAAGTGGATGGACTTTAAAATTGACTGAATTGGCAGAGATGGCGAAATTATCTATACTGATTACAGACAATGGATTAGATAAATTTACATTGTGGACTTTCTGAGCTTTAAATGCAATAACAGATGGTAATAGGGGGCTTTGAATATTAGTTTTAGTTTGAGGGTTTGCTGTTAACTGCTTTTTTATATAGTAAAAGATGTAGGTCAATTGGAATGATAAATAAATAGATTTCCAATTAAGGACATTTTTATGCAACATAGTATTTTTATAATTAGTTTATAATTACTTGTAGACCTTGTAGAAGGGGAGGAGAATGCATTGGATATTTTTACAGGTTTACACATTTTATTAGTTTACTAGAATATAAAATATAATGAAGACAAAAATAATGGGAAACTCAGGAAAGGAAAAGGGGAAGAAGAGAACAGATGGGGTAGTAGAAAAAGAAAAAGTGGTGTTGACTTCTGACTTTTTTAGCACAATAGATGATAACATCACAGCCTCAACTTTTTAATTTTTACACAATAATATAAACTAGCCATTTCAGGTAACAACAAACTGATCTTAGCAAAACCAAAAACATTTCATTTTTTTTCATCACAAGCACAAAATCCAGAAGCAATTTCCAAATAGAAACATAATTAGATATAGTCTCTTCTTTCAATAAAGCAATTAATTTAACCATCTCTGTTGTGGGAAATAATACATATTCTGTTTGCACTTATTATTCTTTATATTAACAAAATTCTCATATTCTTTCAGATTCATGACATCAAAGGGGAAAAACACATTTTTATATCCATTTTAAAACAGCAAACTTTTCTTTGAAAATATTTCTAAAATCAATAAGTTCTAGTACATCTTTTTTTAACCTCTTAACATACATACTCTGATTAGCACCCACCCTCCCCTAGAAGAGTGAAATATTTTGAGAAATATTAAAAAGGCAGAATATTATATTTCCCTGGATGAGAAATGGAGAAACATGCTCTTGGAAAGCAGCTCCCACCTTTCTTAATAGCCCTCCGCCGATGTCAGCACTTAAGACATAAAGAGATAGCTAGCTCTATTCATAAGCAAATACCCTCACCCAAGATCCAACAAAAGTAGGATTAGCCCTCAGCCACAATAGGAACCACCCAACACCCTTTCAGAGCACAAGCTCCTTCACTGCATCATCTCATTTGCACCACTCCAAGCAAACTTCAACCAAATTTAGCTCAGAGAAACTCCTAGGTTTTGTACATGGTCTCATGGGAGTCTGACAACAGCCAATAGAATACATGTACATGCACAGGAACAAGAAGTTCAAGTGTAAAGCCCAAGAGAAGTTATAAATATTCCCCACTCTCAATTTCATGTGGTCAGCTGCCCAGAACCACCCATGTGCTTCTGCTTCATCATTAAACCATCCTTCCAATCAGCCTCCATGTTTCCAGTGTCATTCTCCTGGCTTGGAACTGAACCAGATGGATATTTCTTCCAACAGTCCTAATACCAGATTCTGACTGGTCACTTTGGTCTGCCATTGTCCAACTGATGACCCTCAAATTTATCTTCTACTAAAGCAAATATAGATCGAGTAAGTGAAGAACATATATAGATCTTGAAAAATATTACAGGATACAGGATAAGCAAAGCCTGCATTTTTCTCTTTTTGCCTGGCCCTTTGTCCTTGACCAATCCATCAGTGTCCATTAGATTTCATTTTAGAATCATTCATTTCTGTGAATGTCTTTGAGGTTTGGCACTTCTTTAATGGAGTTTGGCCCTTGTACCACCCCTGGTCCCTGCAGCAGACCCAGGACCCATGGGCCAAAGCAACCCCTGGAAGACCTAGGGAACCTATGACCCTGCATCTCCTGGGCCTCCTGGAGGAGCATTACTGGCTTTCATGACTGGACGCCTTTCTGATTTCACTACTCAGGTCAAGGAAGTTGCTTTTGAATGTGAGTCTACACACTGTGTCATCCATAGAGAAATGCTGGCTAGACAAAAAATGTCACCTGAACTGAACAACATTTTGCAGAAAGTGATTAAAATCATCAACCACCTTAAAGTACACACCCTTAACTCACATTTGTTCATGTAGCTCAGCAAAGAGATGGATGCAGCGCACACACATCAGAGTTTTACAAAACCCACTCCAGATATTTCTTTTAGAAATACAGCAGCACATTTTGATGACACAGAATGGGTCACAAAACTTGCTTACTTGTGTGATATAGTCAACCTACTCAATGAACTCAAGCTGTCACTTCAGAGGCAAATGACAACTGTGTTCAAGTGAGCAAGTAAAGTCAAACTGCATTCAAAGCCAAACTGAAATTATGGGGGCAACGATTGAACACTGGGGGTTTTGGCATATGTCAAAGATTAGCAGAGATTTTGAAGCACACTGAGCCAGGGCCTTCTTCCAGCTGGTGTATGATCACCTATCTCAGCTTTCAAAAGAGTCTCAGCATTATTTCCCAACCACAAAAGACCTTTTAACTGGTAAGGAATGGATCTGCAACCCATTTGTGAATAAGCCAGATGAATTGACTTTGTGTTAGAAGAGGATCCACTGCTTAAGATTGCAAATGATGGTGACCTTAAAAGGATATTTGAGACAACTTCAAATCTCTATACGTTCTGGATTAAAGTCAAGACAGAATATTCTGAGATTGCCACAAATCGTTGAAAAGCCTACTTCCATTTCCAACATCCTATCTTTATGAAGCAGGGTTTTCTGCAGTGACAGCAACCAAAACAAGATTACCGAGTAGGCTGGACATAAGCAGACAGTTTGGGTGCCACTGTCTCCTGTCACCCCCAGATGGAACTGTCCAGTTGCAGGAACACAATCTCAAGGTTCCCACTGATTCTGCATTATGGTGAGCTGTATACATTTCATTATATATTACAATGTAATAATAATAGAAATAAACTACACTATTTATTTAGAAAATTTACAATAAATGTAATGTGTTTGAATCATCCTGAAACCATCCTTCCTCCCCCAGTCCATGGAATAATTGTTTTCCATGAAATTGAAAATGGTGTCAAAAAGGTTGGGGACACTTGGTCATTTAGGAAAGAAAGACTCTCGACTCCATGATTGAAGTGGAAGGTTAACTTTTACTAAGTTCAAGCAATTACCGTATAAGCAAAGCTGGATCAAAATATTCCCGCACAAAGTTTGCATTTTTCCCTCTTCCCTGGCCTTCTACCAGTCTATCAGTGTCCAATAGATGTCATTTTAGATGCTTTGTGGACGGCGTTCAGATTTCATGCATCTTTGATGGGGTCTCACCTTCCATTCTCACAGCTCCGTCCTTGGTCGGCTAGTTCATTCTGAATTGATATCTCTGGTTCCTGTCACACTGTCACCCCCCTTCCTTTCTCCCCATTGGTATTCCCTATTTCCTTGCCCCCCCCACCTTCCACTTTTATAGCAGACTGCTAAAGAAGCCAGTTATTTTCTTAAAGATTGACGGTATAATACCTGGTGCAGGAGGAACCATGGGTGCTGGGGGAACCATGGGTGCTGGGGGAACTATGTACACTGGGGGAACTATGGGTGCTGGGGGAACCACGGGTGCAGGGGGAACGATGGGCACTAGGCTACTTGAAGGAGCATCATGGGCTGATTTGACACTTACTAAAGCCCTTATTAAAGAGTAAATTATATCATTTTGATAGTAAGAAGGATTTACAGAGCCAAAATGAAAAGCTGGGTTTTGGAATGGATAATATCTGTATCCCCTTCGTTCACTGCTTCCACTTTCACTACTGCTGGTCTGGAAGAGAAAGAGAAGAATGAGGAAAACATAAAATGAGTAAATATATTTAATCTATATACATAAAAGCTAAATACCACTCATGCATCAGCACAAAATCTCCACAACCATAAAGCCTACAAACTTGAAATTTGGCACATACATTCCTCTTGGCTTCTAGGTGCTCACTAAGAAAGGATTTTTCGAAATGACCATCAGAGCATTAGTATGGAAAAAGGAGGCTTACACTGTAAAGTAGGCACTCCTCACTTGGAGGCAGTTCTTAAAAGGTAGTAGGATTTCCTTTGAGGTTTGGACTGACCATAAAAATTTGGAAGCATTGAAGATCCTCTGGAAATTATCCCGTAAGTCAAGTGGGCACTATATTTCAACCACTTGAATGTCCCTATTTCTAATTCCTACCCAATGGCCTGTCCAGGATGCCCCAGGATGCACCCAGAAAGAAGTCATAAATTCCATCATCCCATCCATCCAGATAGCATCCCTGTCCTTACAACAGCACAGAAAAAAGCTAAGGGAGAAGTGGTGGATGAATTAACCCAGCTATGAAAAGTGCTTTAATAGATGATGAGTGGTTTAAGCTCCACGTTGGAGAACTCTGACTGAGAGATGACTTAGCATGGATG
This sequence comes from Naja naja, assembly GCA_009733165.1. Lineage (NCBI taxonomy): Eukaryota > Metazoa > Chordata > Lepidosauria > Squamata > Elapidae > Naja > Naja naja. The sequence goes on from CM019149.1 coordinate 207,962,130, forward strand.
TGGACCAAACTTTATGCAGCCTCTACTCAGTGAACCTTGGCCTTATAGCAGAGCCATGATTCAAAACCACTGGGCATTTTGGCTTCATAAAGACCCTACACCTTGTGAAGTGCCAATTCTGGTGGTGGCACATGAAAAAGAACATTGAGGACTCTATGGCCAGTTGCCAAATATGTGCATCAGTGAAAAGATGCCCTGGATTGCTGCAGCCCATGGCCAATCCCACTGCCCCATGGAAAGAAATATCCATAGATTTTATTGTGTAACTATCAGAAAGTTTAGAGAACACAGTGATTTGGGGCATAACCGACCTGTTCTCTAAAGAAGCCCACTTTGAGACCTATTCGAAGATACCATCTGCACAAACTCTGGTGAGGCTCTTTGTACAAGACCTGTATAGGCTCCATGGTGCCCCAGAGAGAATATTTTCTGATCGGGGGGGAGTAAAATTCACATCTACATTCTGGCAGGGGTCCCTGAAGCTGTTGGGGACCTCCCAGGAGCACAGGTTATTGCACACGCCCCAAACTAATGGAGTTTGTGAATGTTCAAATGGGTGTTGGAGCAGTACCTCCATTGCTACATAAATTACCAACAAAATGACGGGACAGATCTTTTGTCATTTGCAGACATTGCATATAATAATTCCATCCACAATAGTGCAGGTTTTGCACTGTTCCGAGTGGCTACCATCCTGGACTTAAACCAGGAAATAAAGGTCAGTATAGAGCTGGGGCAGGCAGGAGGGCCAGCAGCTGATCGTTGGAGCAAACCAGTTCACTCACAGATTATCCTTGGAGCTACTGGTTCAGCCGAACTGGGCCAAACCGGTAGAATACTACCTCTCTGATTCATCAATCCCAGCTTCCTTTTGCAGTGTGGAATAATAATGCTGATTTCCCTCACTGAACCATTAAAAGAGAATCTTGAGAAAAATGAATGCTCTGCCCAGCCCATTTCATAAGCAACACATGAGCCCCCTGACTCAAAAATTTAGCTGTTAGGTTTCTTCCAACCATTAAATAAATCCTAGATATTTCCACCATGCAATCACAATCCTTAATGTGTACCTCAGAGGGAACAATGATGGCCAAAAGACAGGCAAGAACAATTACAATCTTCATTTTGTTGGATAAATCTGTAAGAACAGATAGTTATGAGTTATTAACAATTAGTTAACTGAATGCCAAGTTAATTCATGCTGCTTCAGAAAATGTTTTGGGTCTTAGTTACAAACTCCGTTAGAACTTGCTTCCCCCATCAGATGGATATCTAGAATTTTGTTTCCCAGGTCTCATGGCTTTAATTATACCTGTAAATGCATTATAATTGTGTTTAAGAAAGTGATATAATCATGTGCTGATTTCTAACAAATACAATGATAAAAAAATCTTCCAGCATTCTCTTGAATATTTCCTAATTAGTTTAAAAGCAAATCTAAACCTTTGTCCCTCCCATTGGCTATATCAGAGTCTGAAGTGAATCTTCTCATTTATATTTAAGAAAGACACTGGAGACATTATTGATCTTGAGCAATGTGGGTCCATTACACTTTTGAGATTACACCCTTCCAAACCTTTTGAGCAGAATCCGCATTCAGGGTATGGACCCTCTTTCTTCACGAGAAAACAACTGAATATAATGGACAGAGAACAGCATAGATAGCTCAGTGACTGATTTTCTGATTCCTTAATACCTGAGCTTTATCTGACTATAAGCATTGGAAATAAGTTATTAATAGGAAAAAAAGGAATTACTATTTTATATAAGTACTTTCATTTTCCCCTTTATTCACCATGGTAAAAATTGTTAAAATATCATTTTAAACATAAATATAAAGAAACATGACAGCCTTATAACCCTAAGGAGATGGATCTGAAAGGATTTATCCTTCCCATACGTTCAAGGTTTGCTTTAGTAAAAGGTAAATTTGATCTTGATTTGCTCTGGCAAAGCAGGGGAAGAAAAAAGGGAAATAAAATAGGGAAAGGCAACCCTGCTCTCCTAAAAGCATTGCTGACTATATGATCTCTTTAAAACGAATAACACCCTTCTTATAAGAGTTGACCATAATATTAGAAGAAGCAGTGAATATAAAGAACTGGGGTCAAAGTAGCTATGAGTCAATTGATTTCAGTGACATAATTGAAGATATGTTGCTCCTTCTATATCTTCTACTAAATTTGAAGTATCTCAAAGAGATCAAAATTCACCAGCTGATACTTATGCAGTGCTTCATATTGGTAATTCTTTTTTTCAAATAATTGCTGAGGAAGTGTCAAAATAAAAATATACTGACTTACCTTTTTCTTCTCAATGCAGCATTTGCTCTGCTGTCTCTGAATGATGTTCTGCGATGTAGTGACAGTGGTTATGTACTCTTTGAAATTTGTTGGGATTAGGTAGATCATCCAACCACACATCTTCTGGGATTGCAAGAGATTTACCCTAAACTCTTCCAAATATGCTTGCAATCTTCAAAAATCCTCTTCTGAAATGTTTTGGAGTTTTAAGAGAATTGTTTTGGAGCATTATTCAGCTGATCCTTTCAAAAGAGGTGATGGTGCTGCTTACCAATTTCTTTTTAGTAAAAGTTAAATTATCTTCAAGTGAAACAGAATTAATAATGAGATACATTAGATACACATTCTTTGCTTTGGTATTGAGATAGAACTTAGAAGGGTTTTGCCATTTATTTGTTCTGGAATATTTTTTTCAATTTCCCAGTTTAGTCCACAACCTTGGGATAATGAATAATCTATGGGGCCTTTTTCCATGTCAATGTAGTACTTGTCTGTCTGTCTGTGTATAATTAAACTTTTTTTTGTTAATATAAAATAGAAATAAAGACATTGGGAAAGAAAGGGAATAGAGGGAATAAAGTCATGGAAGGGGGGAAATAAAAAAAGAAACAAAAAGCAGACTTCCAACTTTTTGGTGCTTTAAGATAATAACAAAATAACAGAGTTGGAAGGGACCTTAGCGGTCTTCTAGTCCAACCCCATGCTCAGACATGAAAGCCTATACCAGTGGTGGCTAACCTTTTTGGGCTCCTGTGCCAAAAATTGTGTGCGTGCTTGCACGCTCGTACTCACATGCCAGCACCCAGAAGGCAATGCGCGCCCCCCCATGCCCCCTACGCATGTGCGTGCAATCCCCACCCACCTGTCCGCCCCCCTCCAGCTGCCCCCTTACCTGCATTGCACCTCACAGCTGATTTTCGGCAGGTTTGAGGCCTTTTTCAGCTTCCCAGAGACTTGAGGAAGGCTTCTGCAGGCTTTTCAGGGCAAAAACTAGGCCCATTTCATCAGGCCTAGTTTTCGGCCTGAAAAGCATGCAGAAGCCTTCCTCAAGCCTCTGGGAGGCCGAAAAAGGTCTCAAACCCACCGAAAATCAGCTGTGAGGCACATACATGTGCAGTGAGGTAAGTTTGGTTGCAGCTCGCGTGCTGGTACAAGTGGCTCTGTGTGCCACCTGTGATATGTGTGCCATAGGTTTGCCATCATGGGCCTATACCATTTCAGACAAATGGTTGTCCAATCTCTTCTTAAAAACCTCCAGTGTTGGACATCCACAATTTCTGGAGGCAAGTCATTCCACTGATTAACTGTAAGGAAATTTCCCCTTAGTTCTAGGTTGCTTCTCTCCTTGATTAGTTCTCACCTATTGCTTCTCGTCCTCAGGTGGTTTGGAGAATAGTTTGACTCCCTCTTTGTGGCAGCCCCTGAGATATTGGAGCACTGCTATCATGTCACCCCTAGTCCTTCTTTTAATTAAACTAGATATACCCAATTCCAGCAACTATTATTTTTAGGTTTTAGCCTCCAGTCCCCTAATAATCTTTGTTGCTCTTCTCTGTACTGAACATTTTTTTTATGTTGGGCGACCAAAACTGGATGCAGTATTGACCAAGGCATTATGAAGTGGTATTAACACTTCATGTGATCTTGATTCTGTCCCTCTGTTAATGCAGCCTAGAACTGTGTTGGCTTTTTTGGCAGCTGCAGCACACTGCTGGCTCATACTTAAGTGATTATTCACTAGGACTCCAAGATCTTTCTTGCAGTTAGTACTATTGTGCCAGGTACTTTCTTGCAGTTTAGTACTATTGTGCCAGGTATAGTAAATTTATAATATCAACTTTTTAGTTATGCTAAATAATAGCCACTAGCTATTTCACTTAACACACTTATTTGCCAAATCCAAAGTTTCATTTTTTCCCTCTTTCATGCAGAAAGCCAAGAAGCGATTTTCAAATAATCACAATACTATTTCCATTTGCCATCTCTACCAGTTCCATCATCTTTTGAATCCATACCTCCATTGTTGGGATTAAACATCTTTCAATTTCTGAAAAGTCTGTTCTTGTCTAGGAGCTGCAATATATACATTTTTTCTCTCCTAGTTTCCACTGAAGTCTCTGGTCAATTTTATCATCCAAACATTCATGTGAATTGGTTAGGTTAAGAGAAAAAAGTCACCATCTTCATTAATGAGGAGAAATTTGGATGTGAGTCTTCTCAGCCCAAGTCCAACTTTCTTTTTACTACCCTTCACTCACAGAAATATGTAAATATTGCTTCTATCTACCACTGTCAGAGTACTTTTCTTCCATAATTAGCTGGAATAATTAGCTGATATTAGCTAATATTAGTAAGAGGTTTTGTTAAGTTTGCATGAAGAGTCAGACGCGGAGTGCTTCAGTGAAGAGTTTATTAGTGACTACAGCTCATAACAGACCCGATTTGGCTGGGTTGCGGCTGCTACTTATAGCCAGCAGCCGCAGTTGCCAGCCAATCAGAGTGCAGGATTTTCCCACACTTTTTAAACCAATCATTTCTGACATTTTACAAGAACAGTTCAAACTAAACCAATGACATTCAAACCTGCATACATAACACCCCTCCCCACTAGGTTCAGTCCATACTCAAACCCCAACCTATCTAATGTATTCTTTTAAATAGGTGGGGCTCTTACGTGTACGTTGAGACCTTCATGGTTCAGGAGTTTTAATGTTCTCACCCAGTGAGAGAGGAAATGTGTCTGTTGACATTTCCCTACTTGGGCTTCCAGTGAAAGAAGACCCTGTTTGGTTGTTACAATCTGGTCTTTCCTCCCAACCCATCTCCAACCCAATGTCAGCACCCAAGTCAGGTAGTAATGTGCAATCTTCCACTTGTAAGGATGGATTTTGGCATTGAGACAGGTTTTGGGATGGTTCCTGTCATAATGGCTCATTACACATGGGGTTGATTCTTGCTTGCTGATTATCCTCCTGCTCTTCCCCCTGCCCCCTAGAAAAGGCATTAGGTATGGGAACTAGATTGTGATGTTCCTGGATCTAAGCTGATCAATGTGCCTGCTCCAGAGGACTCCATCCTCTGTTTGCACCCTGTAAGACCTGGGGCCTGTGATTTGGGTTATCTCAGCAGGAATCCATAATGGTTCACCCATGAGGTTCTTAGCATAAACAGAATCACCCACAGTGAAAGTGCGAATTTTACTAGTGGAATCTAGTGGTGCGTTGGGTGCGTAAGTGGGATGGAGGCGGTCAAGGGGAGACCTGAGTTTCCTACCCATCAACAATTCAGCTGGGGTTAAGTTAGTTGAGGGGTTGGGAGTGATATGCTGAACACTGAGAAGTTTTTCAACTCTCTCAATGATATCCCCTGGCCCCAATTGCTGAAGTTTTTCCTTGGTAAATCGTACCATACGTTCAGCCTGGCCGTTAGCAAGGATGCCCAGGGCTGTCAGGGCATGTCTGATACCCTGTTGTGCTAGATAGGATTCAAAAAGGTTGGATGTAAATTGAGGGCCATTGTCAGAAACAAGCACATCAGGTAACCCGTGAGTTACAAAAAGTTTTTTAAGCTGTTTGATGACAGCTTCAGTTGTGGTGGATGCCATAGTGATAACCTCCAGCCATTTGGAATATGCATCAACTATAATAAGGAAAGTGTGCCCTCTGGTAGGGCCAGCAAAATCAATGTGAATCCTGGACCATGGGCCCTTAGAACATTCCCATTCCTGTGTGGGGGTGTGAGGTGGGGCAGGCCTGACTACCTGGCAATTGGGACAAGATGCAACCCAGTTTTCAACCATTTTGTCAATACCTGGCCACCATACATAACTCCTGGCCAATCCCTTCATTCTGACAATTCCCGGATGACCCTCATGTAACATTTCCAAAACCTCTTTTTGTAGTTTTGCAGGAATAACCACCCTGTTACCCCACAAAATACATCCTCTTAATACAGATAATTCAGTTTGTCTGGACTTAAAAGGTTGGGCAAGGTGAGGTAGGTCTTGAAGAGGCCAACCTTTCTTAATCCAGCCTATAACAGGAGCCAACATAGTGTCTTTGGCAGTCTCTCTGGCAATTTCAGCAGCGTGTACTGGAAGCTTGGCAACAGTTTCTAGGAAAAGGTGTAAGTCTCAGGAGCAAAGTCCTCAGTGTGAGAAAGAAGTGGGCAGCGACTCAAAGCATCTGCATGCCCAATGTCTTTGCCAGGTCTGTGGATCAGTTTGTATGAATAAGCAGCAAGAAATTCAGTCCATCTCAGCATTCTTGGTGACAGGATCGTGCTTGGTTTGTCCCCTGCCACAATGCCTAACAGAGGTTTGTGATCTGTGACAATAGTAAATGTTCTCCCATATAAATACTCATGGAATTTTTTGACAGCTGCTACAATCGCCAAGGCTTCCTTGTCCAGTTGGCTGTAGTTCCTCTCTGCTTAGTCAAGGTGAGTAAAATGCAATAGGAGCTTCCCTCCTGCTGGGAAGCATGTGGCTCAACCCTCCCCCCCACTCCAAAAGGGGAGGCATCACAAGTCAGAACAACAGGAAAGTTCTCAGAGAACTGTATCAGCACAGCATCAGACGTGATTAGTCTCTTGATATTGTTAAATGCAGCTTGTTCCTTCCTCCCCCAGACCCAAGCAGATTTTTGTCCAGCAACCTATGTAGGGGTTCTGCAATGGTTGCCTTCTGAGGTAGAAACATATGATAGAAGTTAATGAGTCCCAAGAATGCTTGCAAATCTGTTTTGCATTTTGGCCTGGGGGCTTCTTTGATTGCCTGAACCTTTGCCTCTGTGGGGTGGATGCCATGTTTATCAATCATGTAACCCAAGAATTCCACTTTATCTGTTCTAAGTGTGCATTTTCTTCTTTGACTTTTAACCCTGCTTTTTTGAATCTAGTTAAGACTTCCCTCTCTCGTGTAATTGAGTGTCATTTTCAGCAGAAATTAAAACATCATCAAAATAGGGCACCACCCCTGGCAACCCTTGTAACATTCTTTCCATAAGGCTTTGGAAGATGCCTGGTGCCACGCTTACTCCAAATTGCAATCTTTTGCATTTGAAGGCACCTCTATGGGTCACAATGGTTTGGGCTTCAGCAGTGGCATCATCAACTGTTAATTGTTGATATGCCTGTGCCAGGTCCAACTTGGCAAAAACTGTGCCCCCTCCAAGGGGGAACTGGATATGCGCTCTGTTGTAGTGCATGGTTCAATGTCCCCTTGTAGTCTCCGCAGATTCTCACAGACCCATCAACCTTGACTGGTGTGACTATGGGTGTCTCCCACCTGGAGTGATCAGTGGGCTTTAAAACCCCTTGGGCTATTAGTTTATCTAATTGTGCATCAATTTTTTCCTTTAAGGCAAATGGGACCCTTCTGGGTTTTAAACGGATTGGTTGTACCTTGGGATCTAGGTTAAATGTGATGGGGGTCCCCAAGTACTTGCCTAATCCATCACTGAAGACCTCTGGAAACTCAGACTTCAAGGCCTCTTCCCACTCAGTGTTGCTCACGTGATTGATGCCAGTCACCTCGATGCCCAGTTGAACCACTCAAGGCCCAGCAGACTTGGTCCTTGTCCACGATGGTGTGGTAGGCCCCTTGAATTTCACGTTGAATTCTCTTGTTCCAACTACTGGAATCTTGTTCCCTTGGTAGTCTTTAAGAGTCAATGCTTGCTTCTTGAAGTGCTTCTTCTGGATGTTGGGAAGAAGTCTGTGAACAGTGTTCCATGACACCATAGATAGGTATGAGCCTGAGTCCACTTCCATTTGGCAAGGCCTTCCTTCAATAAGTACCTTGACATGCATTTTTCTGCTTCTTAAAGGTGATGAATGACCAATAGTTACTGTTTGATGAGTTTCATTCTTCCCATTTGTTCTGTGCTGCCCCCATTTTCTCACTGAGATTGTTGGGCCTGAATTCTTTGTCTTTGCTTGTAGCAAACTTTCTTCTGTTGGGTGGAGTTCTGGATGATTTGCAGACTCTTGCTAGGTGTCCTCTTTTATCAAACGGAGGCAAATGGTGTCTAAAACTTGCATTCAGTGCGGGGTGGCTTCCCCACAACCTCTGCAGTAGAAATCTTGCCTCTTTCTTCCCAGGTCTTTCTTTTTCCGCTCCATTCTGAGTCTGTAAATTCCTTCCTCCACCTCACTACAGTCTGACTCAGAATCTATTTGCTCACAATGAGTTGTTGTGGACTTTTCCACATCAGGATGGCTTGTGGCCTTGTTGATTTTCTTCATGGCTGCTGCTGAGGATTTGGTAGCTTCTGCTGAAGAGGCCTCTTCTATTGCTTCCTTCAGCGTGATCTTAGGTTTCAGTAATAACTTGCTCTGTAGCACCTTGTCTTTAAGGCCCAGAACAAATCGATCGTGCATGGCCTCTTCTAAATTGTTAAATTCGCATGCACCACCAATGTCTCTTAAACTTGCCACCAAGTCGTTTACGCTTTCCCCTTGATCACGACGGTAAAACTCGTGTCTCTTAATGAGGCACAATACTTGTGCGTAATGGGCTCTTAACAGTTTTTCTAAGTCAGGCCAGTCCATTACCTTCACATCTGCAGCTCCCGCCAATGCCTTTGCCATCTTGAAAACTGCCGGACGCAGTGTGAGAAAGACCGCCCTCTTCTGCTTCTCGGAAATGTCGGCAAGATCGTTTCCCTCCAGATACATTTGGAAACGATCTGCATACGACTCCCAGTCTTCTGCCGGGATCGAACGGGCTGGGGGTGTTCAATGCAGCCATCTCACTCTCCTTCTGTTCCGCGTTGCCGTCTTCTTCAGGGGAATCCCACCTTCATCACCAGTGTTAAGTTTGCATGAAGAGACAGACGTGGAATGCTTCAAGCTCTTAGTTTATTAGTGACTACAGCTCAGAACGGACCCACTTTGGCTGGGCTGTGGCTGCTACTTATAGCCAGCAGCCGCAGTTGCCAGCCAATCAGAGTGCAGGGTTTTCCGACTTTTAAACCAATCATTTCCAACATTTTACAAGAACAGTTCAAAGTAAAACAATGACTTCAAACCTACATACATAACAGAAACCTCGCTTTATTATTTCCCAATTAATGGAATAGTTGACTGTTGGATGGGTGGGGGGATAGGCATTCTGGAACAACATAGCAGGCAGGTATTAGAGATATTGATAGTGTTTTAGAGAGGGCAGCGGTGGCTGTGGTTTTTGCGTCTGGTTGCACATCTAATTTTATAAAGGGCCTAATAAGAGAACTATCATTTTAGTTGGTTAGGAAAGCAAGCCTAACAAGGCAGAAAGGCATAATGTTGACATTGTACATTTTATTTTTCACAGTAAAGCTGGGATCAAGACAGCATCTTTCTTTGCCTAAGAGCTTTGGTACAGATATGAAGGAAAACAAGTAGATGTTTAATTTGGATGACAGGGAAATGCTCCTGCTAAATGTAAATTAACTGCTTTGGGGGCCATTTTGGAATAAAAGGAAAGACAGAAAACTAAGACATAAATCCCTTCTTTCTTCAGTATGGAAGGAATGACATTACATTGGGTCCACAGGGACATTTTAATCTTCCTTCTGGGAACCCTGATACAAGAAATTTTATTTATTTAATTTATGTAGCTGTCCATCTCACATAAGTGACTTTGAGTGGCTTATGATAAAAGGGATAACAACAAATAGCATAGCATTAGCAATACCATTTAGACTTCTATACCTCTTCACAGTGCTTTACAGCCCTCCCTAAGTGGTTTACAGAGTCAGCATATTGCCCTCAACAATCTGGGTCCTCATTTTACCCACCTTGGAAGGATGGAAGGTTGAGTCAACCTTGAACCTGCTGTGATTTGATCTGCCAAATTGCAGGCAGCTGGAAGTCAGCAGAAGTAGCCTGAGTACTGCATTCTAACCACTGTGCCACTGCAGCTCAGTACATCTTCTTTTTCTTTCTTTCTATCTCTATCTATCTATTTATCTATCTATCTATCTATCTATCTATCTATCTATCTATCTATCCATCCATCCATCCATCCATCCATCCATCCATCTTCTTCTTCTATCTTATCTTTCTTCTATATTATTATATTATATATTTTGTAATTTTTTTTGCTGTATCTATGTATGTTTTAGCATAACTCTGGAACGCCACAATCAATTTCAACCAACTTGGTACACGGATGACTTACCCTCTGGAAATAAATACTTTGGGGGTAAGGCACCCCTAACAGCCCTTGCGGGGGGGTGCCTTAAAATGGCTTCTGCCATGGTAACAGCTTCACAGGGCTCCCTCTTCTGGAGGAATAGGAGAATTGCATGACAGACAGTACAACAGTGGGAGTCCCAACTACAGGATTTTCCTGTCTAATACAGGTTTGGGATAAATAAATACCTGGGCAATGCCAGGTTATTGGCTAGTAATAAATAAAATAAAATACATAATATAAGAACATATGGCAGCTGAACTTCATAAAATAACCCTCAACAAGCCCAAGAAAGGGGCCCCATCACACTTCCACCTGCAAAGGCCAAGTTTTTAGGTCCTTACAAAAGGCTAACAGGGTCGAGCTAATTTGATCTCAGGTGGAATGAAGTTCCACATATGGGTACTACAACAGAAGAGGTCCTTTCCTGGGCCCCACTTGCTGACACTCTTTAGCCAATGGTACCAAGAGCATGCCACTTCTTTTGGACCAGGTGGGATGGGGAGAAACAATTGGGGAAAAACTGTGCCGTATATTCCTTGCTCAGAAGCCATGAAGGGCTTTTAAGGTAACTACCAATACCTTGAATTTCATCTGGAAGAGACTGGAAGCCAATGTAGCTTGGGGAATTCTGGTGTCACATGAGCCAAACTCCTGACATCATTAGCTGCCCATGACACCACACTTTGCATCAGCTGAAGCAAGTATTGTTACAGTCAAAACTGATTCTTCACAATACTTGACATATTGCAAACCAAGGCCTGCTGTAAGAAAGAGCAAATGGAGAAATAGCTCAGAGAAAACTTGAAGCCCTTCTTCAAGGTAGCCCTTCTTCAACCCTTATAATTAGGATATGTAAGGGAAGGAAGGAAGAGTTTAAACTAGAGGGGAAAGCAGTGACTGCCAAGAGTGCAGATATTTCTATGACAACAAAGATCAAAATAGTTAAACTGATGGTTTTTTCCAGTGATCAAGTATATGAAAGCTGGTCTTGAAGAAAAAGAAAGGGAAAGAAGATTGGGAATCAGTAAGTGTAACACAGTCCCTTGTAGGTCAAATAAAGAACAATTGCTCCTTTGGAGATAATTATCTATGAGCAGAAACTCACACCTTGAGATGATGATCCTAGATGATGGACTAGTAAAAAAATCAAAATAGGGGGGGAGATGGGGACAATTCTACTCAGCCTATCCATAGATTCTCATATGTACTGCATGTCTAGGATTTTATCTGAATTTAAATTGTCTTACACAGTCAACACAGGAATTGGGTAACATCTATGCCTCTCTTTTGTAAACAACTACAACTATACTAGGCCTGTATAGTATTATCTTCTCATGAATACATATAGCCAACCAAAACTATTTTAAATGTTACTCATTTTTGGTTTACATGTTAGCTTATATATATACATCTCTTTAATTCTTTGAATGTCAGTCTTAACCTCCCAAACTGTAATTGCCCAAATGCTGAAGTGCTGAATCAATGCACAATAGAATGTTGTGGTTTTTGCATTCAATTCCGCCAACTTTAATAGGTTTAGCTTGCACCACAAAGGTCAAGAAAATATTGCTTAAGACACAGAGCCGCAAACTTTAATTGATCAGATAAGATGTGATGGCCCAGCGGTTACCAGAAGGTTGGCAGTTCAAGACCCAAATATTGCATAATGGAGTGAGCTCCCATTCCTGCCCCAGCTCCTGACAACCTAGCAATTTGAAAGCATGCAAATGCAAATAGATAAATAGGTACCAGGAACTGGGCATGGCTAGTCTAGTGAAGAGAAGGACTGGGGGAGACATGATAGCAGTCTTCCAGTATTTGAGGGGCTGCCACAGACAGGAAAGGGGTCAAGATATTTTCCAAGGCACCTGAAGGCTAGACAAGGAATAATGGATGGAAACTGATCAAGGAGAGATTCAATCTAGAAATAAAGAGAAATTTTCTGACAGTGAGAACAATCAACCAATGGAACAGCTTGCCTTTGGAAGTTGTGGGAGCTTCATCACTGGAGGCTTTCAGGAAGAGATTGGATTGCCATTTGTCAGAAATGGTGTAGGGTCTCCTGTTTGGGTGGGGGATTGGACTAGATGACCTACAAGGTCCCTTCCAACTCTGTTAATCTAATCTAATCTACCACTTCAGTGGGAAATTAACAGTGCTCTGTGCACCCTTGTCATAGAGCCATGCTGACAAATGACAATGGAAAATAAAAAAGACTTAATTTTAACTTAAGGTCATCCAAATCTATGGTTCTTTGCATTCATTAAGATGGCTTTGCCTAGACATAAGGATTCTGTGTTGGGTGAAGCTGACAGACTGCAGTGAATTTATGGTAATATAAGAAATAATGTGACTTAGCTCATTATAAAAATTCTGTGTTGGGTGAAGCTGACAGACTACAGTGAATTTATGGTAATATAAGAAATAATGTGACTTAGCTCATTATATAAATTATAATCATGGTGTTGAAACTCATCTGGTCTAACTGCTCTACTTTTTGAGAAATAAGGGGACTTGGTTCAGAATAGAAGCCTTGTGTTGGAGAATAGATGGGTTAACTATATACTGTGTCTGTGTGTATATGTACGATTTACAGATAGTGCTCAACTTACAACCACAACCAGGATTGGAATACCATCAAACAGCAACATCTACCTACCCTAGATCCTTGGGAACCACTCAATCTATCTATATAAAAGTGGCTCTGTGTGTGTGTATGTGTGTTCCAGCATAACTCTGGAATGCCTTGAGCAATTTCAACCAAACATGGTAGACAGATGACTTACCCTCTGGAAAAAATACTGTGGGGGTAAGACACTCCTAACACCCCTTGAGGGGTGTGTGCCTTAAAATAGATTCTACTGTACAGCACAGTGGAGTTGCCATGGTAACGGCTTCACAGTACTACACAAGGGGGGGGTCCCTCTGGTAAGGGGATTGGTTCTTAAAAAAAAGAAGGGGGCTCCTTCTGGTAAGGGGCCCTCAGCTTCAAGGAAAGAAGACAAGTTGTCAGGGGAGGTACCTGCTAATGCAGATAATCATCTCAAAGGCTGTTCCCTGTAGATTTTTTCCAAGGCTGTTGGCCAAAGCAATTAGGTCTCTAATTCTCACCACAGTGGTTGAGGTAACAGGCCCAGACCCAAGATGCCTCCAAGGAAATGTCAGGTGATTGACCAAGTGCAATCAAAGGCTACAAAAATGAAACACCAGTGTAGACAAGAAACTCCCGAGGAGAGGAGTAGAAGACTTGCGATGCTGTGAGAGAGAGCTACTACATCTAGAACTTCAGAGACAGTACAACAGCATGAGGCCTGACTAAAGGATAAGAGAGTTAGAGCTACTACATCTAGAGCTTCAGAGACAGTACAACACCGTGAGGCCTGACTACACTATAGGAAAGATAGAACTATTACATCTACAGCTTCCTTTATAATTTGTATACTCATACTTTTAAAACCCTGTAAATAAAGTTACTCTGATTTGACAATATAGATATATTCTTCCTTGGTGTTTCATTTTTGTGATTTCATTTTTGCAACGCTGTGTCTTCAGCCCTCAGTGGACGCATGACCACCTTAGCTGGGGAGGAGATCACTTACATGGCCTTTGATGGTAAGAAAGACGGCCTGATCGCCAGCATTAAAATGAACCACAAAGCCCTGGTTGAAAAACTCGCCGTCCTGGCCAAAATCTTGCAAAATTAAAAAGTGAGGGGTAAAACCCCGTGCGAGCTACTTAAAACAAAACCAGTGAAAGAGGTGGATGGAGAGCAAGGAGGCTTCTTTGAGGAGTAGAATCTCACCATAGTGGCATTCGGAGAAGACGATTGGAGTGCAGGAGGGATGGGCTTCGGAGTTGAGCTTTTTCCTTTTTAAATTTTGAGACTGTTCTCGAGAAATCAAGAGACGGCTCCTTTGTTGGAAATGAAATCTCTGGATTTCTTCACAACATCTGGAAAGACTCGGATTTGACCAATCAATATTTATTTATTTATTTAGGGATACTATACGATTTTCTTCCGACGGACAGTCCTAACTGAAGAAAGAAGAAACCCAATTTTTACGTTTACTTGAAAATGCAAACCAGTGGTGTGTGGAGGAAAGTTACTCTCCCTCTCTCTCTCTATGGGTTTTAATTGTTTTTATGATGAGAACATTGCTTTGTTCCCCCATGTGTCATTGCGAAGAATGGTGTGCCCCTGTGCTGTTCCGACTACTGGATATTATTGCTGTGATAAGCCCTTGTGTGGCCCAGAAATGCTTTTTTTCCTGAGTTTCTGATGTAAGACACTCCTTTGATCTTTCGTTCACCTCTTTAAGCAAAGGATCCTGTGTTTGTGTGTGTGTGTGTGTGTGTGTGTGTGTGTAATAATACAGGATTGGGATAAATAAATACCCAGGTAACACCGGGTTACAGTTAGTAGTTAGATAAAAATTATAGATCCAGTCTAAACATCTGGCTGACTGTGCAACCAACAATGATGATAATTCATTTACATTTTTTCCTACTCATACAACAGCCCTCCAGTTAAAATCCACACTATAAGTACCCATAAAATATATGAACCATAAAACTCAGAGCCCAAAGCAAAAGGCCTGAAAAGCATAATGCTGCACCCAAATACCTCATCCCCACCCCAGTATCTAAACAGTGTTCTAAATATTTCATTTCATTTCATTTATTTGAACTTGTATGCCGCCCCATCTCCGAAGACTCGGGGCGGCTCACAACTAAAAACATAGAACAATAAATATTTAAAAAGACATTAAACCAACAAGTCCAAATATGAAACACAACAATAAAATACATTAAAAACATCCCTCCCCCCAAGGAAGGGTCACAGCCCGGGTTGGTCAAACAACCAGGTCTTTAATTCGGCGGAAGGTGCGGAGATCAGGGGCCAGACGGAGCTCCAGAGGCAGTTGATTCCAGAGGTCGGGGGCCGCAACAGAGAAGGCTCGTCGTCGGGAAGTACCAACCGGCATTGACTCGCCGATGGAACCCGAGGAGTCCTTGCCTATG
This sequence comes from Naja naja, assembly GCA_009733165.1. NCBI lineage: Eukaryota > Metazoa > Chordata > Lepidosauria > Squamata > Elapidae > Naja > Naja naja. Next base: position 207,977,637 of record CM019149.1, read on the forward strand.
AGCCCGCACAGGGCGGCCGGCACTAGCTATTGGAAGAAGACGCTCCCTCAGATATTGGGGACCCATGTCGTGTAGGACTTTGAATGTCAAAACTAAAACCTTGAATCTCACCCGGAGTGCAATCTGCAACCAATGCAGGCCACGCAGGAGGGGGGTAACATGAGAGAACCGGTAACTCCCATCACCATCCGCGACGCATTCTGTACCAACTGCAATCTCTGGATGGTATGCAAGGGCAGTCCTAGATAGAGAGCGTTGCAGTAGTCGAGTCTCGAGGTGACAAGGGCGTGAGTAACTGTGCGTAGGGCGTCCCGGTCCAGAAAAGGGCAAAGTTGTCGAACAAGACGGAGCTGGGCAAAGGCCCCTGGCGACGGCCCCCACCTGCTCCTCCAACCGAGCACATCCAGGAGGACCCCCAGATTCCATGCCCTATCCACAGGGGGTAACACCTCACCCCCTATGGCCAAGGATAAACAATCCTGGCTGGGCCGAGACGCCGACACAGCCACTCAGTCTTGGCCGGGTTGAGTCGGAGCATGTTCCTACTCATCCAGATCCGCATCGCATCCAAACACCGGACATCAGGGAGAGGGCATCACTGGGGTGAGGCGACCGCCCGAGAGGTAGGAGGAGAACCACTGAAGAACAGTGCCCCCCACTCCCAACCCCGGAGGCGAAAAGGATACCATGGTCGATGGTATCGAAAGCTGCTGAGAGGTCCAATAGGACCAGGACAGAGGAAAAACCCCTGTCCCAGGCCCTCCAGAGATCATCCATCAGTGCGACCAATGCCGTCTCCGTGCTGTAACCGGGTCGGAAGCCCGATTGACGGATCCAGGTAGTCCGCTTCATCCAGGAAAAGCGAACCTGCTGAGCCACCACACTCTCAACAACCTTCGCCAAAAAGCAAAGGTTGGAGACGGGACGAAAGTTGTCTAACACGGTCGGGTCCAAGGCAGGCTTCTTCAGGAGGGGTCTCACCACCGCCTCCTTCAAGGCGGAGGAAAGACACCCTCCCTCAATGAGCGTTGACAACTGCCCGGAGCCAACCAGGTGGCCTCCCTGGCGGCATAAGTCAGCCAGGAGGGACACGGGTCCAACAAACATGTGGTGGAACTCAGTGGCATAATCCTGTCCACTTCATCCTCGGAGACAGGATCAAACTCATCCCAGATAACAGTGGCCAGACTACCCACAACTCGTCCTCCGACCACTGCAAATTAGAGGACAACCGTCCCGAATGCAAGCGATCTTATCCGTCAGATATTGACCAAACTCCTCAGCCCTGCCCGCAATGGGTCCTCTAAGAAGGAGGGAACGGGTAACCCAAACAGGGCGGCTGGGCGGTTATCGCGGACGCTATGAGAGTGGAGAGATAAGACCTTCTGCCTCTCCCATAGCTACCAGGTAAGTCCTAATGTAGGCTCTTAGCTGGGCACGATCGGATTGAGAACGGGTAGACCTCCACCTGCTCTCTAAACCCCTACGACGGCGTTTCATCTCCCGGAGCTCCTCAGTATACCAGGGAGCAAACCGGGATCCACGATGTGTAAGGGGACGCATGGGGACAACCCTGTCGAGGCCTCTGATGCAGCCCGTTGCCAGGCCACAGCCAGATCCTCGCAGAGTTGTGAGCAAGGGAAGAGGGAAAACCCCAGTTCTGCCTGGAACCTTTCAGGGTCCATCAGGCCTGGGGCGGAACCACCTAAGTGGCTCCTCCTCCCAGCAGTGGGGGCTGGCCTGTTGGAAGACCAGCCGTAGGAGATAGTGATCAGACCATGGAATGGGCAAGGCTGTAAAAGTAACTTGCCCTCTGTCACTCCGCCACCGTTCAGAGACAAAAACTAGGTCAAGAGTATTCCCCCTCGTGAGTCGGGCCTTGAATCAACTGGGTCAGGCCCATGGCCTCCATGGACGCCATGAACTCCTGGGCCAAACCCGGCCCCCAGGGAAGGCAGATTGAAGTCCCCCAGGACCACAAGATCCGGGAGCTCCACCGCCACCCCAGAGAGGAGATCGAGAAGCCCAGGTAGGGCCGCTGCCACACAGCTGGGGAAAGGTATGTAAGCAGCAGACCCACCTGACCACTAGGCCCCCACCTCACAAGGAGGGTCTCACTCCCGCCTATCTCTGCAACAGTGATCTCCCTTGGAAACAGGGTCTCCCTAATAACCACGGCCACCCCACCACCCCTACCCTGAGCCCGTGGTCGGTGCAAAACCCTGGAGGGCATAAGTCAACCAGAGGGACACCTCCCTCCGGGCCCAACCAGGTCTCGGTGATACAAGCCAGGTCCCTTTTACAGCAGCTCCCAAAAGGACCAGAAGGATGAAGGTCAGTCGCACTTAGAGAGGAAACTATTCCACAACGTTGAGTTTCACACTGAGGAAATCAGCCCCTGGGCTCCCATTCCTCTTCTCATGAGGGTGGGGAGCTCTAAGCATCTCTTCCAGGATGGTTGCACAGGATGGGCAAATTCTACCGGAAGTGCAGACTGTCCCAACAGTAATGCTGAAGATTGCAAAATCTCCGTTCCCTCCCACCCCACTAACCTGCTTTCCAGCTCCATTCTCCTGTGCAGGTAAACGAAAGAAGTCCCAGCCAATTAGCTGGGACTCCTTTCGTTTACCTGCCAATTAGCTGGGACTCAGGAGGCAGAGAATAGATGGGAGCAGGGCCAGTCAGAGGTGGTATTTGCCGGTTCTCTGAACTACTCAAAATTTCCACTACCGGTTCTCCAGAACTGTTCAGAACCTGCTGAATACCACCTCTGCTTTGCTTCCTTATTATTTGCTCTTTTTTCCTCTCCTGCTGTTCCTCCCAAAAGTTGCCACCTGAAGGGAAGAAGAAGGGAGTTATGGCAAGATGTAATCGGTTGACAATATTCTGACATCTTGGCTTCCAGAATCAATTTCATTTTGGAAGGAGCAGTGAAGTTGGGAAACTACAAGAAAGAAGAACATTTTTCTAGAGGGCCAAAGGTTCACCTTCTTACTGTTGATGGGTTTCCTCCATTAGTCAGAATAAAGGCAGTTTCTCCCTGAGATGTTAAAATGTTCACTGAGCGCTAAGTGATTACTCACCCAACTTGTGAAACTATTTGTTATTCAGATCAGTTCACAGCCTTAGTGGGAAGTGACAGGTCAAGTTTGAAGTAGTTCTACTTGTAAGAGATTAACTGGTTAAAGTATTACAAAAGAACTCTTGCTCTCTTTTTTTCTTTTTATATTTAACTTTCTCTCGTAGTGTGGCTTTTGTTAGGTCTGGTGTAAACCACTGGAATGGGCTGACACATTCTTAGATGTTCCTATTTCTCCTTTCTATATAAGATACCAACAGTTTTTTTTAATTGTGTTCTCACAGAAATATGCTAAATAAACATATTTATTTATTATTTATTCTGCCCATCTTACTCTACAGTGCTCTGGGTAGGTTATATACTGTATAAATAAATTATTCATAGCATTTTCCTATGAAATGCCCTATATATTCTTCATTTGGTTCCCTTTACTTGCCTCTCAACCTTGTTATGATCCAATATTTGCAGGAACACCTAATTCAATTAAATCAAATTAAAAAATGAATGGCCCATCTTTCTCCTTTATCTACTCTTGAAATTGTCTAAGGGAAACAGGTAGCCTGAAGTTCCCAGCTTCTCATTCGTTTCTTTTTTTTTAAATGAAAAAAAGTACCAATCACTGTTGAAAAGAGCAAACTAAAGTCAACAAAATACCTGCTTTTAACAGGGATCTTTGAGTTTTAAAATGTTCTACATTCTACATTTTCCCCCCAGAATCCTAAGCCATATCCTCAGAATCAACCATGGAGACAGGCGGGTCAAAATAGATCAGATGCTGATTGCAACATTGGAGCTCAAACCTGCCCCTTTTGAATGTGCATCAACATGTGTGAGATTCAAATAGCAACAGCAATAGCACTTAGACTTATATATGCCCCATAGGGCACTCTCTGAGCAATTTACAATGTCAACATATTGTTCCCCGACAATCTGGGCCCTCAATTTACCGACCTCAGAAGGATGGAAGTTTGTGTTAACCTTGAGCCGGTGAGGATCGAACTCCTGGCACTGGGCAGAATTAGCCTGCAATACTGCATTCTAATCACTGCAGCACCAGGGCTCTTGATGCAATACAATGTTGCAACTATCATTTTGCCTGTGTTGACTTCTCCACGCTACAGACCCCAGTGAATATTACCTTAATTACATAAATCTCAACATCTATGTCAAGGGTCCCCAACCCCCCCCGGCTGAGGCCTATTATGGGGCTGTGACCTGTTTGTAACCAGGTCACATGAGTGGCTGGCCAGTGCATGTGCGCACACACGCGCAGCTTGACTTGTGCAAGTAGTGGGCTGATGTGCACATGCGCAACTTGACTTGTGCTAGTGGCAGGCTGGTTCCCCTCTCCTCCCTGCCCTGGCCAGGTCACGGAGCCCCTAAGCCATAAAGATTGGGAACAGCTATGCGGCATTCACAACGTATCCCAAGGTGCTTTTCCAAGAGACAGCTGGACTTTCTGATTTTCTTTGAAGACATTTCGCTTCTCATCCAAGAAGCTTCTTCAGCTCCACAACATACTTATTCTGCTTCTGTTCTGCAAGGATTGCTAAATGGCACAGCCCTACCATTTGACAAAAATGGGCAGGGGACTCAGATGACAAATGTTGATGATGGTAAATATAGGGGGGCACAACATTCCCACCCCCAATTTAAAATCAGCTAATAGCACTTTCAGCTTTGATCTTGTTTCTTTCAGTGACTGGATATTTGGGGGGCTGTTGTTTGGGCAGACATTAAATTGCATAACTCTGTGGAACACACCTTTAACCTAAAAGCTTAGTCTTATTGACTTCCTTATCTATCTGGATATAATATGCAATATTGCACCTTTGCAAGCACTTTTTCTCCTCAGAATAGGTCAATGACTCACTAGAAGGACTACAGTTCAGGTGCTTCTTTTACCATCCATATGCCTGATGGACAGCAAATTAAAGGTTGGAAAATGAATCATCCCAACATTAAGCAAAATCATCCTGACCACATAAGAGTTTGCAGAAATATTTTGTTTTCTTCTGTTTTGACCGGTTAGTCGGAAATAAATGTTCAAAATTTCAACATAACTTACTCCTGAGTAAGCATGTGAATTTTATTTAGGGATGACCTCAGAGGGACCTTGGACTCTCCTTTAAATATTTCCTATTTCCTTTTTGTTTCCTTCATTTATCTGGTTGGGATTTACAGCAGAGTATCAGGCAATAGGCCTCATAGCTTGAATTAACCATATTTTGCTGGTCTTAGCAGTGTTTTTTTTTAACAAATGGAAAACAAGATTTTCAAAGAGTTGGGTTTGATATCCCACACTGACATTCATATTGTTTTATATATGGGTAGCTGGTACAAAATTACTTTTCATTGATAGCAAAAGAAATGAATGCATGCAGTTAATGACTTTGATGGGAAACAGGCTTAAACTCACCAGTCAATGCAGACTACACCATATAAATTTGGTCAATAGACTGTTGTACAAACACATAAAAAACAAAAACTTGGTTTTTTATGTGTTGGTTTTATTCCAAAATTATATATTCTGCTCTACTACTGTTTTATGAATTCTATTTTCACCCAATGCTTTTCTGATCACAAAGTCATTTGCACTGTCTTTAGCCTACATGAGAGAAGCCAGTAACTTCTTAGATATTGTTCTGTTTTGCGTTTATGTGATTTTTGTAGTCTGCAGTCTTGGACTGATTCTGACACAATGGGAGGATTTACTATTGTCCCAAATTATCTCCTTCTCATGGGAAAAAAAATCAATGAATGGCATCCTCAGAGATTCCTTTTGAGACGGTATGACCAGCTTGTAGAATCTGTGAGATGAGAACTACATTGTGAGAAAGGAACCAAAGCTTGTGAGATTTATCTAGGAGAGAGTTGGCTGCAGTCAGTACTCACACAATTGGCCCAGTGGTGGAATTCAAAAATTTTTACTACTGGTTCTGTGGCTTGGTGGGCATGGCAGTGGAAGGATACCGTAAAATCTCCAGTCAGAGGTGGTATTTGCCCGTTCTGCAAACTAATCAAAATTTCCACTACTGGTTCTCCAAAACTGGTCAGAACCTGCTGAATACCACCTCTGAATTGGCCATGTTTACATCTTTAATAGATTTGAAAGCAGCAAAGGTCTACTAGTTTTTTACATACTGTACATGGGACATCACATATTTCATGACTTTGTTTACAAAATAAATGAAACTATTCCCTTTAGAAAAATCTGAAAGGTATATTTCTACCAGATCCTACCTAAAATATATCTTTATTTTTTTTAATTTCTCTCTAATATTTCACTGTTTCTATAGTGTTTGATTTCTTTAGACATGCTATCCTAACAGTTTATAATAAATATAAAGTAAGATTCTCTGTGAAGATGCCTCTTTGGATGTCTTCTCAGGGAGCTTTTTTTAGAAAAGAAATGATGGTGAGGCCAAACTGGTGGGCTTGTAGTCAAATAATACCTTTCAAGTATGGTGACTGTTAAGTTTGCATGAAGAGACATACATAACACCCCTCCCCACTAGGTTCAGTCCATACTCAAACCCCAACCTATCTAATGTATTCTTTTAAATAGGTGGGGCTCTTACGTGTACGTTGAGACCTTCGTGGTTCAGAAGTTTTAACGTTCTCACCCAGTGAGAGGGGAAATGTGTCTGTTGACATTTCCCTAGTTGGACTTCTAGTAATGGTAGAACCTGTTTGGTTACTACAACCTGGTCTCTCCTCCCAATCCATCTCCAACCCAATGTCAGCACCTAAATCAGTTAGTGATGTGCAATCTTCCATTTGTGAAAATGGTTGTTGGTATTGTGACAGGTTTTGGGATGGTTCCTGTCGTGTTAGCTCATTACACATGGGGTTGATTCTTACTTGCTGATTACTCTCATAATCCTCCCCTTCCCCCCTAGAAGAGGCAGTAGGTATGGGAACCAGAGAGAAGCAAAAGCGATGCTCCTGAGGCAATCTGGATCTTAACTGATCAATGGTTCATGTGCTGCTCTCCAGAGACACCATCCTCCATTTGTAGCCTGTAAGACCTGGGGCCTGTGATTTGGGTTATCTCAGCAGGAATCCATAATGGTTCACCCATGAGGTTCTTAGCATAAACAGAATCACCCACAGTGAAAGTGCGTGGAATCTTGTGCGTACTGCGTAGTGGGAATCTAGGTGGTGCGTCAAGTGGGAGCGTAAGTGGGATGGAGGCGGTCAAGGGGAGACCTGAGTTTCCTACCCATCAACAATTCAGCTGGGGTTAAGTTAGTTGAGGGGTTGGGAGTGATATGCTGAACACTGAGAAGTTTTTCAACTCTCTCAGTGATATCCTCTGGACCCAATTGCTGAAGTTTTTCCTTGGTAAATCATACCATACATTCAGCCCGGCTGTTAGCTGAAGGATGCCCAGGGGCTGTTAGGGCATGTCTGATACCCTGTTGTGCTAGGTATGATTCAAAAGGTTGGGTGTAAATTGAGGGCCATTGTCAGAAACAAGCACATCAGGTAACCCGTGAGTTACAAAAGCTTTTAAGCTGTTTGATGACAGCTTCAGTTGTGGTGGATGCCATAGGGATAACCTCCAGCCATTTGGAATATGCATCAACTATAATAAGGAAGGTGTGCCCTCTGGTAGGGCCAGCAAAATCAATGTGAATCCTAGACCATGGGCCCCTAGGACATTCCCATTCCTGTGTGGGGGCGAGAGGTGGGGCAGGCCTGACTACCTGACAGTTGGGACAAGATGCAACCCAGTTTTCAACCATTTTGTCAATACCTGGCCACCATACATAACTCCTGGCCAATCCCTTCATTCTGACAGTTCCCGGATGACCCTCATGTAACATTTCCAAAACCTCTTTTTGTAGTTTTGCAGGAATAACCACCTTGTTACCCCACAAAATACATCCTCTTAATACAGATAATTCAGTTTGCCTGGATTTAAAAAGTTGGGCGAGTTGAGGTAGTTCTTGAAGTGGCCAACCTTTCTTAATCTAGCCTATGACAGGAGCCAACACAGTGTCTTTGGCAGTTTCTCTGGCAATTTGAGCAGCATGTACTGGAAGCTTGGCAACAGTTTCTAGAAAAAAAGTATGAGTCTCAGGAACAGGGTCCTCAATGTGTGAAGGAAGTGGGCAGCGACTCAAAGCATCTGCATGCCCAATGTCTTTACCAGGTCTGTGGATCAGTTTGTATGAATAAGCAGCAAGAAATTCAGTCCATCTCAGCATTCTTGGTGACAGGATTGTGGGCGTTGGGTTGTCCCCTGCCACAATGCCTAACAGAGGTTTGTGATCTGTGACAATAGTAAATGTTCTCCCATATAAATACTCATGGAATTTTTTGACAGCTGCTACAATCGCCAAGGCTTCCTTGTCCAGTTGGCTGTAGTTCCTCTCTGCTTTAGTCAAGGTGCGAGAGTCAAATGCAATAGGAGCTTCCCTCCTGCTGGGAAGCATGTGGCTCAAACACCCCCCCCCACTCCAAAAGGGGAGGCATCACAAGTCAGAACAACAGGAAAGTTCTCAGAGAACTGTATCAGCACAGCATCAGACGTGATTAGTCTCTTGATATTGTTAAATGCAGCTTGTTCCTTCTTCCCCCAGACCCAAGAAGATTTTTTGTCCAGCAACCTATGTAGGGGTTCTGCAATGGTTGCCTTCTGAGGTAGAAACATGATAGAAGTTAATGAGTCCCAAGAATGCTTGCAAATCTGTTTTGCATTTTGGCCTGGGGGCTTCTTTGATTGCCTGAACCTTTGCCTCTGTGGGGTGGATGCCATGTTTATCAATCATGTAACCCAAGAATTCCACTTTATCTGTTCTGAGTGTGCATTTTTCTTCTTTGACTTTTAACTCCGCTTTCTTGAATCTAGTTAAGACTTCCCTGGGTCTCTCGTGTAATTGAGTGTCATTTTCAGCAGAAATTAAAACATCATCAAAATAGGGCACCACCCCTGGCAACCCTTGTAACATTCTTTCCATAAGGCTTTGGAAGATGCCTGGTGCCACGCTTACTCCAAATTGCAATCTTTTGCATTTGAAGGCACCTCTATGGGTCACAATGGTTTGGGCTTCAGCAGTGGCATCATCAACTGTTAATTGTTGATATGCCTGTGCCAGGTCCAACTTGGCAAAAACTGTGCCCCCTCCAAGGGAGTGTAATAAATGATGCACTACTGGAACTGGATATGCGCTCTGTTGTAGTGCATGGTTCAATGTCCCCTTGTAGTCTCCGCAGATTCTCACAGATCCATCAGCCTTGACTGGTGTGACTATGGGTGTCTCCCACCTGGAGTGATCAGTGGGCTCCAAAACCCCTTGGGCTATTAGTTTATCTAATTGTGCATCATTTTTTTCCTTTAAGGCAAATGGGACCCTTCTGGGTTTTAAACGGATTGGTTGTACCTTGGGATCTAGGTTAAATGTGATGGGGGTCCCCAAGTACTTGCCTAATCCGTCACTGAAGACCTCTGGAAACTCAGACTTCAAGGCCTCTTCCCACTCAGTGTTGCTCACGTGATTGATGCCAGTCACCTCGATGCCCAACGGGTTGAACCACTCAAGGCCCAGCAGACTTGGGCGGTCCTTGTCCACGATGGTCAGTGGTAGGCGTTTGGTGTGGCCCTTGAATTTCACGTTGAATTCTCTTGTTCCAACTACTGGAACCTTGGTAGTCTTTAAGAGTCAATGCTTGCTTCTTGAAATGCTTCTTCTGGATGTTGGGAAGAAGTCTGTGAATAGTGTCCCATGACACCATAGATAGGTATGAGCCTGAGTCCACTTCCATTTGGCAAGGCCTTCCTTCAATAAGTACCTTGACATGCACTTTTCTGCTTCTTAAAGGTGATGAATGAACAATAGTTACTGTTTGATGAGTTTCATTCTTCCCATTTGCTTCTGTGCTGCGCCCCATTTTCTCAATGAGATTGTTGGGCCTGAATTCTTTCTCTTTGCTTGTAGCAAACTTTCTTCTGTTGGGTGGAGTTCTGGATGATTTGCAGACTCTTGCTAGGTGTCCTCTTTTATCACAACGGAGGCAAATGGTGTCTAAAAACTTGCATTCAGTGCAGGGGTGGCTTCCCCCACAACCTCTGCAGTAGAAATCTTGCCTCTCTCTTCCCAGGTCTTTCTTTTTCCGCTCTATTCTGAGTCTGTAAATTCCTTCCTCCACCTCACTACAGTCTGACTCAGAATCTATTTGCTCACAATGAGTTGTTGTGGACTTTTCCACATCAGGATGGCTTGTGGCCTTGTTGATTTTCTTCATGGCTGCTGCTGAGGACTTGGTAGCTTCTGCTGAAGAGGCCTCTTCTATTGCTTCCTTCAGCGTGATCTTAGGTTTCAGTAATAACTTGCTCTGTAGCACCTTGTCTTTAAGGCCCAGAACAAATCGATCGCGCATGGCCTCTTCTAAATTGTTAAATTCATGCACCCCAATGTCTCTTAAACGTGCCACGAAGTCGTTTACATTTTCGCTTTCCCCTTGATCCTAACGGTAGAATTCGTGTCTCTTAATGAGGCACGATACTTGTGGCGCGTAATGAGCTCTTAACAGTTTTTCTAAGTCAGGCCAGTCCATTACCTTCACGTCTGCAGCTCCCGCCAATGCCTTCGCCATCTTGAAAACTGCCAGACCGCAGTGCGTGAGAAAGACCGCCCTCTTCCATTTCGGAAATGTCAGCAAGATCGTTTCCTTCCAGATACATTTGGAAACAATCTGCATACATCTCCCAGTCTTCCGCCGTCGGATCGAACGGGGCTGGGGAGGTGTTCAGTGCAGCCATCTCGCTCTCCTTCTGTTCCGCATTGCCGTCTTCTTCAGGGGAATCCCACCTTCGTTGCCAGTGTTAAGTTTGCATGAAGAGAGAGACGCGGAGTGCTTCAAGCTCTTAGTTTATTAGTGACTACAGCTCAGAACGGACCCAATTTGGCTGGGCTGTGGCTGCTACTTATAGCCAGCAGCTGCAGTTGCCAGCCAATCAGAGTGCAGGGTTTTCCTGCACTTTTTAAACCAATCATTTCCAACATTTTACAAGAACAGTTCAAACTAAACCAATGACTTCAAACCTACATACATAACAGTGACCCTGTTCTCAAATCTAAAGAGGAGCTGGAATCAGAAGGACATGTTTGCCATTGGATTACGTATTTATAATTGAAAGAAAGATTTAAATTAGATAAAAAGAGCCATGGATTTGATTTTTATGAAAAATGAATTGGAAATCCTATTATATGGTAGTGATGTACATATTATTGCTAAGGTTTATAAATTAGAATTGAAATTGTACTTGGAGAATGGGTACATAAAGCATTGTATGATTCAGTGAGCAAAAACTTTGGATAAAATATAATGCCTGAACAGTGGGAGAACATATGGAGAAAAGGTTTAAAATTCATATTAAATTATAATTTAAAAGGAAATGTTTATAAGATGATGTACTGTTGGTATCCAACACGGGACAAATTGTCAATAATATATTAATGTACTTCAAATGAATATTGGAAATGTAATGTAAAAAAGGAACTATTTACCATTTATGGTGGATATATGACAAAGCAAATAAATATTGGAGTAGGGTTCACATCTTAATACAGAAGATTCTTAAAGTGAATATAATAATAAAGCTAGAGAGTTTTCTTTTAGAGCTAATAGATAAAGAACCTGGGAAAATTTGAACTTTAATGCTATACATGTTGATGGCAGCAAGAATACTTTATGTCCAAAAATGGAAGCATATTTTGATTCCCACAAAGGATGAATGGCTTGTAAAAGTTAGCAGAGATGGCTAAGTTGACTGCTTTGATTAAAGAAAAGAACATAATGTTGTTTCTACTTGGAAACTGCTTTTGGACTTCATGCTTAAGGTGGGGGAAAAATGAAACTTTGATTTTGGGTTTTGCTGATTAGATAGTTTATTGTGATAGAAATTACTGGTATATGTTATTATATAAAAGTAAAAAGTTGAGGTTCCATGTTACTACCTTATTCTACTGCACCAAAAGAAATCAGAGTCCATGCTTTTCTTTTTCTTTTTCCCTTTCCCTCCCTTATTTTCTCATTATTTCCATTTCTCTTTGTACATCTGTATTTTATATTTTGATATACTAATATAATATTTGAACCAGTGGTGGGATTGTAGAGCTTTGGTGGCTCAGGCTGTTAAATGCCTGCTCTTAAGATCCAGCTGTCTACAATTACTGTAGGCTCGAATCCCACCAGGCTCAAGGTTGACTCAGCCTTCCATCCTCTCGGGGTAGGTAAATTGAGGACCCAAGATTGTTGGGGGCAATTAGCTGACCTTGTAAAAATGCCGCTTAGTAATAAGCAGGCATATACAATGGAATGAAGGCTATTGCTGAGCACACTGGGTTGTATCCCAGAAATTGTAAGCTGCCCTGAGTCTTTGGAGAAGGGCGGCATATAAATGTAATTAAAATTAAATTAAATTGGACTGACCATGGGGAGGGTAGTTTTAATAATATTTGCCTATTTGCAATTTTACTCTTTGTCTTGTTTAGTAATTTGGACTTGTTTTTATTTGTTTTATTGTATATCTTTGTGTATGTAGCCCTGAGTCAGTAATCTAAATTAATTAATTAATTAATTAATTAATTAATTAATTAAATTAATTCCTTTGCATTGTGAGATACTTGTGAAATTGCTCAGTGGTTTCTTCCTACAAATAATTGCATCTCTAAAATAATTCATCTTTCTTCCAATTATTTGAGTAGTTTTCATAACATCTTTAGAACCTAATTGATCTATAAAGTGAATAGTTTTATTTCAATATTTCTCAAGCAGCTCTTTTTCAAAAAGTCTCTATCTTCTTAGCTCTCTCTCATGGTCAAAGTGTAGATTTATAATAAATCAATTAATGCTTCCTGGCCAATGAAAATTCATAAAAATCAGAAAGTTTCAGCCATCCCCAACAAAACAATCCGAAGATGTATTAAAACAAATGAAACAGAGCCACAACTTTCTGTCCTTACGTTTTACCATCAAAGATACTCTATGCTTCCTTATTTTAAATTTGCCTTCAGCAATCCTCTTCCATAAAGGAGTCTCAAAAATGGTACAGATCTTCAAAAAAAAAGCAGCAGGTTGAGGCTAAAAACATTCTTTTTTACTTAATACTAAACTACTATTAACTTTTTTAGTTAATACAGATAACAATCTATATGAAAGGCACAAGTTATCATCAGTCATTTCTCTTCTTTGATATAGAACTTGGAGGGACTAAGGATGAGGGGAATAGCCGACATTGCTCCCGGTCACAGGAACAATGATCAGTGGCTCTGTAGCATCTTCTCCATCCACCAGCAAGGAAGGATCAGGTTTGCCTTGTAGAAAGTTAACACCCACCCCTCTCCTAGAAGAATGAAATATTTTGAGAAATATTAAAAAGGCAGAATATTATATTTCCCTGGATGAGAAATGGAGAAACATGCTCTTGGAAAGCAGCCCCCACCTTTCTTAATAGCCCACAGCAGATGTCCGTACTTAAGAGATAGAGACAGGTAGCTCTATTCATAAGCAAATACCCTCACCCGAGATCCAACAAAGGTAAGATTAGCCCTCAGCCACAATAGGAATTGCCCAGAGCCCCTTCATTGCATCATCTCAGTTGTACCACCCCCAGCAAACCTTAACCAAATTTAGCTCAGAGAAACTCCTAGGATTTGTACATGGCCCCATGGGAATCTGACACTTAGCCAATAGAATACATGTTCTTGCACAGGAACAAGAAGTTCAAGTGTAAAGCCCAAGAGAAGTTATAAATATTTCCCACTCTCAATTTCATGTGGTCAGCTGCCCAGAACCACCCATGTGCTTCTGCTTCGTCATTAAACCATCCTTCTAATCAGCCTCCATGTTTCTAGTGTCTTTTTCCTGGCTTGGAATTGAACCAGATGGATATTTCTTCCAACAGTCCCAATACCAGATTCTGACTGGTCACTTTGGTCTGCCATTGTCCAACTGATGGTCCTCAAATTCATCTTCTACTAAAGCAAATCTTTCATGTATGGGAAAGATGCATTCCTTCCAATGTGAATTCCAAATTCTGAAGGTCAGACCCATCATCCTAGGATCATAAAAATTTACTACCCTATTCAGTTATGGTTTCTGCTTTTTTCTTTCTTTCTTAGAAGCTTCTGATTCTAGTTTATGATGTGCGTCTTTAACTAAGGTTCTGGTTATTTAGAAATGCTGTGTGATTCAGTCAAAGTCATATTGTTACTCTGCCTTCATAGAGTTTTCAGGAAGTTTTGGTTTTTACACATTTTTAATTTTTGTATTGGAATCGTTTAACATTATTGTGTTTTTTATGCCCAGACATCAGTCCCAATTTGGGACTGTTTGTTTTTTAAAAAACAACAAAATGTGATATAAAGTTTATAAATCAAGCAATCTGTTTATTCCTCAAAAGTCCAAGGTTCCAATTTTACTTCATAAGAATAAATAAAGAATAAGGAGAACAGGAGAACATATATAGATCTTGAAAAATATTATATACAACAAGCAGAGATAGAAAACTAATTTCACTGGGGGGGAATTAATACCTACTTATGGATAGACCCTACTTTGCATAATACTCCTAAAAAATCTGAAAGACACCTGTGGTTTCACTGCCCCATTCTAGTCATTTTCTGTCCTTTATTGTCAGTTTCTCCACAGTTGTGCTATATTTTGATAAGCCTAAATCTACAAATCTGATTCACACAAACAAGCCTATTCAGTTAAGGTCCTGGAGCTGTGATCCACCAGGTAAGTCACAAAACTTAAAGGTCCAGGAACTAAAGGTGAGCAAGTGGTTTGCCCTAAGGAGTGAAAATGAGTGAATGCTGTATAATAGGACATGGGTTTGTCTTGGCTGCTTTCTTCAGAATATTCGGCTTATTTTTTGATTGTTCAAAAATTTGGTAATAAATTGCCTTATTCCCTTGCCATCTCCTAAGAAGAATCCAGCATATAAGTCCAGAATCTTCCATGAAATCCACAGTTGACCAAGACTTTTGACATTGTGTTATTTGCTCAATTTCCTCATATATTGAGCTCCGCTTCACAATTCAGATTTTGTTGCAAGATGACCAGTTGCTCCTCAGACAACCCTAGCTAACTTTCACAGGGTTTTCTCCTTATTTTGTGCCAGAATACCATCATGAGGGAAACTGAGGTGAGCTGACACTAATAAGCCCACAATGACTCTTTAAGCTCTGTAGTCATGTGGAGAGTTTAGTCTATCAAGTCTTAATCCAGTATCTCAATCTTCAATTTAATTTCAACAGCAGAATGCTCCTGACCTTGATATGCATATAGTTGCTGTAGTAGTAAATTCTGAAAGTGAACAAAAATTTGGTTTAGTTGATATCCAGGGTCCTTTCCAATGTATAATTCTAAGACTGAACCGCAGGTGACATCAAATGTACTCTGTCCTTCATACAATTGTCTCAGGAATTTGGCTTTATCCACCACAAATGGAGAATTAGGAACATTATATTCCTTACCCCAGCATTTGGTCTTCCTTTTTCTATTTGCTAAGAGAATGTGACTTTCTTGAAGTAATAGTTTGAGAAACAAGAAAGTTTCTGTCTTTGTGTTTTTAGGACTATGTATTTTGCTAAGCTGTGTGAGGCAAACAGGAATCCCTGCAAAACGAAGCAGCGAGGAAGCTTTTACAAGAGGTGTGGTGCTTCATAATGTGGCCTTGGTGCTGCTGCCAGTGGAGGCAGGGCAGGTGCCATTCTTGGCTTGAGCAGGTGGTTGTGCCATCATTTGCTTGAGCAGGTGGTGCTGATAGCCAATCTTGGGCCCTGCGTGCTCAGAAATTCTTAAAAGCATCCTTCAAGAAGTCAATGGCCTATTTGAAAATTATATCATAGGGGTCGAGTTCACCCCTTGCCACTTTACACTCTTTTTCAGTGCACTGGACTTTGGGGTGGCTCCCTCTGCTTCCTCAGGTAAGGACTTCTCCTCCCACTCTTCCTTCATTCCATCCCCAGTGGCCATCAGGCTTTGATTGGTCATCAAAAGCATCTGCTTCTTCCTCCAGCTCAGGATAATTTCTATTGTTTTGAGGCCTTGAAGCAACTTCCTCTGTCTCTTCCTGCATGCTTTCATGAGCAGACATTTTATGCATGGTCCCCATGTTAGATGTGTGTCTCTGGGTGGACTGCTACTACAGATCCAGGTTAATGT
Organism: Naja naja; assembly: GCA_009733165.1. Lineage (NCBI taxonomy): Eukaryota > Metazoa > Chordata > Lepidosauria > Squamata > Elapidae > Naja > Naja naja. Next base: position 207,993,901 of record CM019149.1, read on the forward strand.
CAGGCTTGTCCCAACTTGGGCATTTTGAAAGAAAGATCTTTGACTCCATGATTGAAGTGAAAAGTTTACTTTTATTAAGTTTAAGCGGTTACAGGATAAGCAAAGCTGGATCTGAATATTCCTGTGGAAAGCCTGCATTTTTCTCTTTTTGCCTGGCCCTTTGTCCTTGACCAATCCATCAGTGTCCATTAGATTTCATTTTAGAATCATTCATTTTTGTGAATGGCTTTGAGGTTTGGCACTTCTTTAATGGAGTTTTGCGTTCCATTCTCATGGCTCCATCCTTGGTCAGCTGGTTTATTCAGTATTGGCACCTCTGATTCCTGTCACCTATCATTCCCCCTCCTTTATCCCCATTGCTACTCCCTACTTCCCCAACCTCTACCCTCACCTTGTTTTTCATGGCAAGATGCCAGAGAAGAGAAATATGCTGAAGATGGCAGACATGACACCATCTAGGTTTTGCTCATTCCCATTTGTGTTTTCCGTGTTCCCATTTGCATTTTCATTGTTCCCTGTGCCCCCCACCCCCATAGGCCTTGTACCACCCCTGGTCCCTACAGCAGACACAGGGCCCATGGGCTACAGCAGCCCCTGGAAGACCTAGGGGACCTATGACCCATGCAAATCCTGCAGCCTCTACAGCTCCCGAACCCCTGCAGCTCCTGGGCCTCCTGGGGAGTATTACTGGCCGCCATGTCTGGACACCTTTGTAATAATAATATAAATATTTTTACACCAATGTAATAATAATAGAGATAAACTACACTATTTGTTTATTTATTTAGAAAATTTACAATAAATGCAATGTGTTTGAAACATCATGAAACCATCCTTCCTCCCCCTGTCTGTGCAAAAATTGTCTTCCGTGAAACTGGTCCCTGGTGTCAAAAAGGTTGGAGACACTTGGTCATTTAGGAAAGAAAGACCCTCAACTCCATGATTGAAGTGAAAGGTTCACTTTTACTAAATTCAAGCAATTACAGCATAAGCAAGGCTGGATCAGAATATTCCCATGCAAAGTTTGCATTTTTCCCTCTTCCCTGGCCTTCTACCAGTCTATCAGTGTCCAATAGATTTCATTTTAGATGTTTTGGGAACGGCTTTGAGGTTTGGTGCATCTTGATGGAGTCTCACCTTCCATTCTCACAGCTCCGTCCTTGGTTGGCCAGTTCATTCTGAATTGATACCTCTGGTTCCCATCAGCCTGTCATCGCCCTTCCTTCCTCCCCATTGGTACTCCCTACTTCCTCGACCCCCTTCCACCTTTTATAGCAGACTGCTAGCAAAATCAGATACTTTGTTATAGATAGATGATAAAATACCTGGCTTTGGCATTGGTGCAGCGGGAAGCATGGGTGCTGAGGGAAGCAGACTGCCAGCAAAGTCAGATATTTTCTTAAAGATTGACGGTATAATACCTGGCTTTGGCATTGGTTCAGGGGGAACCATGGGCGCTGGGGGGACCATGGGCGCTGGGGGAACCATGGGTGCTGAGGGAAGCAGACTGCCAGCGAAGTCAGATATTTTCTTAAAGATTGATGGTATAATACCTGGCTTTGGCATTGGTTCAGGGGGAACCATGGGTGCTGGGGGGACCATGGGTGCTGGGGGAACCATGGGAGCAGGGGGAACCATGGGTGCTGGGGAATCATGTGAGGGAAGCAGACTGCCATCAGATATTTTCTTAAAGATTGACGGTATAATACCTGGCTTTGGCATTGGTTCAGGGGGAACCATGGGTGCTGGGGGGACCATGGGTGCTGGGGAACCATGGGAGCAGGGGGGGGAACCATGGGCGTTGAGGGAAGCAGACTGCCAGCAAAGTCAGATATTTTCTTAAAGATTGACGGTATAATACCTGGCTTTGGCATTGGTGCAGGGGGAACCATGGGCACAGGGGGAATCATGGGTGCAGGGGGAAACAGACTGCTAGCAAAATCAGATATTTTGTTATAGATAGACGATATAGCATCTGGTACACGGGGAACCAGACTGCTAGCAAAGTCAGATATTTTCTTATAGGCAGACGATATAGCATCTGGTACACGGGGAACCAGGCTGCTAGCAAAGTCAGATATTTTCTTATAAATAGACGATATAGCATCTGGTACACGGGGAACCAGGCTGCTAGCAAAATCAGATATTTTGTTATAGATAGACGATATAGCATCTGGTACACGGGGAAGCAGACTGCTAGCAAAGTCAGATATTTTCTTATAGGCAGACGATATAGCATCTGGTACACGGGGAAGCAGACTGCTAGCAAAGTCAGATATTTTCTTATAGGCAGACGATATAGCATCTGGTACACGGGGAACCAGACTGCTAGCAAAGTCAGATATTTTGTTATAGATAGACGATATAATACCTGGTGCAGGGGGAACCATGGGCACTGGGGAACCATGGGCACTGGGGAATGATGGGTGCTGGGGAACCATGGGCACTGGGGAATGATGGGTGCTGGGGAATGATGGGCACTGGGGGAATGATGGGTGCTGGGGGAATGATGGGTGCTGGGGGAATGATGGGTGCTGGGGGAATGATGGGTGCTGGGAGAATGATGGGCGCTGGGGGAATGATGGGTGCTGGGGAATGATGGGCTGGGGAATGATGGGTGCTGGGGAATGATGGGTGCTGGGGAATGATGGGTGCTGGGGGAATGATGGGCGCTGGGGGAACTATGGGAGCTGGGGGAACTATGAACACTGGGGGAACCATGGGTGCTGGGGGAACCATGGGTGCTGGGGGAATCATGGGTGCTGAGGGAAGCAGACTGCTAGCGAAGTCAGATATTTTCTTAAAGATTGATGGTATAATACCTGGCTTTGGCATTGGTTCAGGGGGAACCATGGGTGCTGGGGGGACCATGGGTGCTGGGGGAACCATGGGAGCAGGGGGAACCATGGGTGCTGGGGGAATCATGGGCGCTGAGGGAAGCAGACTGCCAGCGAAGTCAGATATTTTCTTAAAGATTGACGGTATAATACCTGGCTTTGGCATTGGTGCAGGGGGAACCATGGGCGCTGGGGGAACCATGGGCGCAGGGGGAATCATGGGTGCAGGAGGAAGCAGACTGCTAGCGAAGTCAGATATTTTGTTATAGATAGATGATATAGCATCTGGTACACGGGGAAGCAGACTGCTAGCGAAGTCAGATATTTTCTTATAGGCAGACGATATAACATCTGGTACACGGGGAACCAGACTGCTAGCAAAGTCAGATATTTTCTTATAGGCAGACGATATAGCATCTGGTACATGGGGAACCAGACTGCTAGCAAAGTCAGATATTTTCTTATAGGCGGAGGATATAGCATCTGGTATACTGCTAGCAAAGTCAGATATTTTGTTATAGATAGACGATATAGCATCTGGTACACGGGGAAGCAGACTGCTAGCAAAGTCAGATATTTTCTTATAGGCAGACGATATAACATCTGGTACACGGGGAACCAGACTGCTAGCAAAGTCAGATATTTTCTTATAGGCGGAGGATATAGCATCTGGTATACTGCTAGCAAAGTCAGATATTTTGTTATAGATAGACGATATAATACCTGGTGCAGGGGGAACCATGGGCACTGGGGGAACCATGGGCACTGGGGGAATGATGGGTGCTGGGGGAACCATGGGCACTGGGGGAATGATGGGTGCTGGGGAACCATGGGCACTGGGGAATGATGGGTGCTGGGGAATGATGGGTGCTGGGGAATGATGGGTGCTGGGGGAATGATGGGTGCTGGGGGAATGATGGGCGCTGGGGGAACTATGGGAGCTGGGGGAACTATGAACACTGGGGGAACCATGGGTGCAGGGGGAACCATGGGCGCTGGAGGAACCATTGGTGCTGGGGGAACCATGGGCGCTGGGGGAACTATGAACACTGGGGGAACTACGGGTGCTGGGGGAACCATGGGTGCAGGGGGAATGATGGGCACTAGGCCTCTTGAAGGAGCATTATGCGCTGATTTGACACTTACTAAAGCCCTTAATAAAGAGCCAATTATATCCTTTTGATAGTAAGAAGGATTTACAGAGCCAACATGAAAAGCTGGGTTTTGGGATGGATAATATCTGGATCCCCTTCGTTCACTGCTTCCACTTTCACTACTGCTGGTCTGGAAGAGAAGGAGAAGAATGAGAAAAACATAAAATGGGTAAATATATTTAATGTACTCATAATTATTTTAAAATATTTCTCTCTTTTTTTTTGGATAAATGTTTTTGACCAAATCAGTTAATCAGCAGTGCTATGTATGAAACTGATTCCCCAAGCCAAATGAAAGTAGCCATCAGCAAGGATTGGCATCCATCACAAGAGTAATCAACCAAGCATTTTGGTTTGCTTGCAGCCAAATATCTAGAAGACCATACGAAAAACCTGATTCTCAGTTTTCAGTTGGTTTGGTAGGTCATGGGATGGTAGAAACTGATCTCCCTTAGGGTTAGGCTGTCACTTTAAAAAGCTTCGAATAACATTGTGCCCTGATCCGCCATTGGAAATTCTTTAACAGGAAATACTTACTTTGAAACCTCTACAGTATGCCCGTAGCAACTTTTAAGATTTGTGAACTTCAGCTCCCAGAATTCCCCAGCCAGCTATGCCATACATCTTAAAGTGGCCAAGGTTCAGGAGAAAAACTATTCCAGCATAACAAGCAGGAGAATCTATTTCAAGTTTTTGTAACTGATGAACTTCCTGCATGGACTTAATATTCTTTCTTTCTCCCTGTTAGGGCTGCCATCCTGCTACACTATGCATTGCCTGCTGTCAACCTGTCATAAGCAATGGGGATGGGGGGTAGGGGAAGGTAAGGATAAGGGGAGGGCCAGCCTGGGAAAAATGAAACCATGAAACATGCCGCCCCATGAGAGCCATGAGAAGACGGGGACAGTTACTCTAACGATTTGTTAACACCTAATTGGACACTCTATGAAAGTGATGGCGAACCTATGGTACGCAGAGCCATCTCTCTGGGCACATGGAGCCAGCACCCATTGTTCTTCCAGGTCACGGCACGCAGGCCAGCTGGACGTCACTTGCACATGCCCACCAAAAGAAGAGCAGTCGCCTAGTGTGCATGCGTGCGCCAAGAAGATGATCTTGTTTCCGGCTGGCGCCTGTGTGGCGTCCCCCACACAGCCCCCCCTCCCACCACTTTTGCCAATGAGGTGCAGTGTCCCCAGTGTTCTTCCCACCCGGCTCAGCTCCTGTGCCTCCCCAGAAGAGCAGCAGCTGCAGGGGAAAGGGCAGGAGTGACTGGCCAACCACTGCAGCAACTCCCATGCTGGCGAGCTGGACCCTTGGTGGCATCTCCATGCAGGCAGCTCACCTCCCCACCGGCAGCTCCTCCACCAGCATCCCGCCTGGAAGTGGCAGTGCAACAGCCGCCGCTGGCAGGGGTGAGGGTGCAGTGGAGTCATGAATGGGGATGCCAGGGCTTCCCTCCCCCCCCGAGCAGGTTTCTTGCATGGCCCCAACCCTCCAGCCCACAGCCATGCCCATCCATGGTCCAGAGTGCCTGGCTGGATCGGGTGCACAGGGCAGTGTTTGCTGGTTGAGTGGAAGGCTGCCCAATGCCCAAGCTGGCCAGCGAGCCGAAACCCAGAACAGCAAGGGAAGCAGAGTTGCTGGCCATGATGGCTGGGGCTGTACAAGAAGGGAGGGAAGTCCCAGCCCTCCTGTCCTCATCCCCACTGCCCCCTCACCTCTGGTGGCAGCGGCTGTTGCGCTGCCACTTCCGGGTGGGAGGCTGGAGGAGGAGCTGCCGGCAGGGAGGTGAGCTGCCCACATGGCGCGCCGGCGTGGGAATGCCTGTGGTGGCCAGTTCATCGTTCCTGCCCTTCCCCCCACAGGTGCCTCTGCTGCTGCTGCTCTTCTGAGGAGGCGGAGCTGAGCTGGGTGGGAGGAATACTGGGGACAGCATACCAGCCGGGAAGCTGTTGCACTCCCTTGGAACAAGTGAGAGCAGAGGGGGTAGCTGCACTGGCTTGTTCCGAGGCCCTGGAAGGGGATCTGGCTTTCCAGTGGAGGGAGGCCGCAGTGTGTATGATCTGGTTTTCGGCACGCGCATGCCTGCTCATGCACACCCAATTTGGCACTTGGTATTGAAAAGATTTGTACATGCTCCCATTTCAGCACCCGGTGCCGAAAAGATTTGCCAACACTGCTCTATGATAATCAGGGGTAGATGGAAACAAGGGAAAATTAACTATATTTGGGCGCTTTGGGCACAAAAACTCCAGATCTAGCTTTGCTCCTTCTGTAACCAATTGACTTTATTAAAGTATACTTTGGGCTAACCACAGACCCAGGAGTCTTTCTTTTGTAACTGACCAAGTTGGGACAGTTAATATTAAGCTGGATCTGCAACAGCAATCTACCAGGAGAGCTCACCTACTGTGGAGATTATGCAAACATGTCCTTCCCTGGGAAGGAGCAGTGGGAGAAGAAAGAGACCAAAATGAAAGGAACTCCCAAGACCTTGGGGGCCTCACAAGGAACCCAGAGGTCCTCTTCCAAAAGAACCAAGAGCAAAAGAGGGCATTGCAGCCCTGTGCCTATACCTCCAAAAATTCTCCAATTGAAGATCCTCTGGAAATTATCCCCTAAGTCAAGTGGGCACTATATTTTGATTGCTTTAATGCCCCTAATTCTAATTCCTACCCAATGCTTTGTCCAGGATGCCCCAGTACAATAGCACCCAGGAAGAAGTCATAAATTCTTCATCTGTGTATTCCACAATGAAACCACCTCTCCCATATTAATTGAAGAGGAATAACATTTTGAAGCCTTTATAGAGGCAAATTGCAATACTTAATGTTACGTATGCAGGTTTGAATGTCATTGGTTTAGTTTGAACTGTTCTTGTAAAATGTCAGAAATTGGTTTAAAAAGTGCGGGAAAATCCTGCACTCTGATTGGCTGGCAACTGCGGCCGCTGGCTATAAGTAGCAGCTGCAGCCCAGCCAAATCGGGTCCTTTATGAGCTGTAGTCACTAATAAACTCATCACTGAAGCACTCCGCGTTTGACTCTTCATGCAAACTTAACGCTTAAGTCCTATGGAAAGATTTCCCTCCTTCAGAGATTGAATGCTTACTTCATCTCACCCACCAATTTCACAATAAATACCCTGAGAAGTCTAAATAAGTCTGTTGTCTAACCTTAACTCTCTTTTTCTATTTCTTTTATGGCTAGCTCTTTTTCATGAGGGGCAGCATGTCAGGACTGCCATTCTGCTACATTATTCATTGCCTGCTGACAGCTTGTCATAAATAATGGGTGGAGGAGATCGGTGCAGTAAGATAAAAGGAGGGCTAGTCTGGGGAGAACAAAACCATGAAATGTGCCATCATGTGAGAGTCAATGGCTGTTCCAATGTCATATGAAGGAATGCAGATCAAGCCTGCGAAGACAAGAACTGTAAACCAATTCTAACCAGGTGGTGGTGGTGGATGGGAACAAGGGAACGTTAACCATATGCTTTGGGTGTGAAAACTCCAGATCCAGCTTTGCTTCTTCTGTAACAACTTGACTTTAGTAAAGTGTACTTTTGGCTAACCATGGACTCAGGAGTCTTTCTTTTCTAACTGACCAAATTAACACTCCCTGTTTCTATCTCTTTGATTCATCAGTCCCAGCTTCCTTTTGCAGTGTGGAATAAAAATTTATTTATTATTATTTATTTATTATTTGGTCTTGTATGCTGCCCTATCTCCCTAGGGACTCAGCGTGGCTCACATCATAAAAAACACACAATACAAAGGTTAAAAGGAATGAAAAGATTATTAAACCCAATTCAACCAAATAAATTATCTAAAACCCCATAACATGACATTTAAAAAATTAAGACCCCCCCTCAGTCCAAGCCAGCTTGTTTGAATAACCAAGTCTTTAGGCCGCGGCGAAAGGAGCAGAGGTCGGGGGCCAATCGTAGCTCCAGGGGAAGCTGGTTCCATAGAGTGGGTGCTTCCACAGAGAAGGCCCTACCCCTAGGGACCACCAGCTGACATTGTTTGGCCGATGGTACCCCAAGGAGGCCCTGCCTGTGGGAGCGCACCGGGCGATGGGCATTTGATGCTGGCATGAGACGTTCCCACAAGTACCCCGGCCCTAAGCCATATAGGGCTTTATAGGTAAGTACCAGCACCTTGAATCTCACGCGGAGGGCAACTGGCAACCAATGCAACTCACACAGGAGGGGTGTAACATGGGAGTATCGGGATACCCCCATCACAACCCGCGTGGCCACATTCTGCACCAGTTGAAGCCTCCGCATGGTCTGCAAGGGCAGCCCCATATAGAGAGCATTGCAGTAGTTGACTCAGGATGTAACGAGCGCATGAGTGACCGTGCGTAACGCATCTTGGTCCAGGTAGGGACGCAACTGGTGCACCAGGCAAACCTGTGAGAATGCCCCGCTGGTCATGGCTCCCACCTGCTCCTCCAAACTGAGCTGTGTGTCCAGGAGGACACCCAAGTTGCAGACCCTTTCCATGGGGGGCAACACCTCTCCCCCCATGCCTAGAGTTGGAACATCCTGGATCATCTGAGATGCCGGTACGCATAGCCACTTGGTCTTGGCTGGGTTGAGCCGGAGCCTGTTCCTCCCCATCCAGATCCGCATCACTTCCAGTCAATGAGACATCATGGTGAGGGCATCACTGAGTTGGTTTGGGGTGGAGATGAAAAGCTGGGTATCATCAGCATACTGATGATACCTCACCCCAAAACTGCGGATGATCTCACCCAGAGTCTTCATGTAGATGTTGAACAAGAGGGGAGAGAGGACCAACCCCTGAGGCACCCTGCAAGCGAGGGGCTGCGGAGCCAACCTCTGCCCCCCTGCCAACAACAATTGTGAATGCCCTGAGAGGTAGGAGGAGAACCACCGAAGAATGGTGCCTCCCACCACCAACCCCCGAGGTGTCACAACAGGATACCATGGTCGATGGTATCAAAAGCCGCTGAGAGGTCTAATAGGACTAAGACAGAGGAATATCCCCTGTCCCGAGCCCTCCAGAGATCATCCATCAGCGTGACCAATGACATCTCCGTGCTGTACCCGGGCCTGAAACCCAATTGGTACTGATCTAGGTAGGCAGCTTCCTCCAGGAACTTCGGGAGCTGACATGCCACCACGCTCTCAACAACCTTCGCCACAAAGCGAAGGTTGGAGACAGGATGAAAGTTGTTCAAAACGGCTGGATCCAAGGCAGGCTTCTTGAGGAGGGGCCTCACCACCGCCTCCTTCAAGGTGGCTGGGAAGGACCCCTCCCCCAACGAAGCATTGACCACTGCCTGGAGCCAGCCTCGTGTAACCTCCTGGGCGGCATAAACCAGCCAGAAGGGACATGGGTCCAATAAACACGTGGTAATGCTGATTTCCCTCACTGAACCATCAAAAGAGAATCTTGAGAAAAATGAATGCTCTGCCCAACCCCTTACATAAGCAACACATGAGCCCCCTGACTCAAAAATTTAGCTGTTATGTTTTTTCCAACCATTAAATAAATCCTAGCTATTTCCACTATGCAATCACAATCCTTAATGTGTACCTCAGAGGGAACAATGATGGCCAAAAGACAGGCAAGAACAATTACAATCTTCATTTTGTTGGATAAATCTGCAAGAACAAATAGTTATGAGTTATTAACAATTAGTTAACTGAATGCCAAGTTAATTCATGCTGCTTCAGAAAATGTTTTGGGTCTTAGTTACAAACTCTATTAGAACTTGCTCCTACCATTAGATGTGATTACACCCTTCCAAAGTTTTTGGGCAGAATCCTCTGAGTGGCTGGGTTCAGGGTATGGAATCTCTTTCTTCACAAGAAAACAACTGAATTTCTAATGGACAGAGAACAGCATAGACAGCTCAGTGACTGATTTTCTGATTCCTTAATACCTGAGCTTCATTTGACTACAAGCATTGGAAATAAGCTATTAATAGGAAAAAAAGGAATTACTATTTTACATACTATTTTATTCATTTTCCCCTTTATCCATCATGGTAAAAATTGTTAAAATATCATTTTAAACATAAATATAAAGAAACACGACAGCCTAAGGAGATGGATCTGAAAAGATTTACCCTTCCCATACGTTCAAGGTTTGTTTTAGTAGAAGGTAAATTTGATCTTGATTTGCTCTGGCAAAGCAGGGGAAGAAAAAAGGGAAATAAAATAGGGAAGGGCAACCCTGCTCTCCTAAAAGCATTGCTGACTATATGATCTCTTTAAAACGAATAACACCCTTCTTATAAGAGTTGACCATAATATTAGAAGAAACAGTGAATATAAAGAACTGGGGTCAAAGTAGCTATGAGTCAATTGATTTCAGTGATATAATTGAACATATGTTGCTCCTTCTATATCTTCTACTAAACTTGAAGTATCTCAATGTGATCAAAATTCACCAGCTGATATTTATGCGGTGCTTCATATTGATAATTCTTTTTTCCAAATAATTGCTGAGGAAGTGTCAAAATAAATATATACTGACTTACCTTTTTCTTCTCAATGCAGCATTTGCTCTGCTGTCTCTGAATGAAGTTCTGCAACGTAGTGGCAGTGGTTATGTACTCTCTGAAATTTCCTGGGATTAGGTAGATCATCTAACCACACATCTTCTGGGATTACAAGAGCTTTGTCCTAAACTCTTCCAAATATGCTTGCAATCTTCAAAAATCCTCTTCTGAAATGTTTTGGAGTTTTAAGAGAATTGTTTTGGGGTCATATTCAGCAGACTCCTTTAAAAGACGTGATGGTGCTGCTACCAATTTCTTTTTAGTAAAAGTAAGTTATTCTCAAGTGAAACAGGATTCATCTTTCATAAGGTGCCTCCTTTGCTCTCCTCTAATCCTCCTTCCTCCATTGATAGAGAATCTGGAACCAGATGTTCAAGATTTTATGTACTGGATGGACCATCTGGCAGGCTGGGTTGAGTAATTAGGCAGGAAATTGCCCATCCCATAACTATTCTATAATAGATGCTTTGTAAAAAAAATTAGTAACAAGCCAGAGTACTAAATTGCATATCTTGTTTGACAAAGTACCCCTGCAATACAGAATTCCATTCTCAGTCTATGGATTGAAGTAGATTATCTCTGTGAAGATAGATTTTCTTTCAATCAAAGTTTTTGATTTTTCAGTAGAAACATATTTTGTGGACAGTGTATTGACTCAGTCAAGTCTTTTTTAAACAATAGTAACAGTAATACAAATAAGTTTGTGTAATTCTGGATCTTCCAACTTCAACAATGCTAGTTTCTTTTCATAATCCATTTATCATTTTCCCATTAATTCATTTAAACATAAATAGCATTAGGGACAATGCACATTTCTTTGTGTGTTATCCCTAAATACTATTGTTTGTTCTTTTTAAATTACAATTATATGCCGCCCTTCTCCGAAGACTCAGGGCGGCTTACAATTTTTGGGATACAACCCAATGCGCTCAGCAATAACCTTCATTCCATTGTATATGCCTGCTTATTACTAAGCGGCATTTTTACAAGGTCAGCTAATTGCCCCCAACAATCTTGGGTCCTCAATTTACCTACCCTGAGAGGATGGAAGGCTGAGTCAACCTTGAGCCTGGTGGGATTCGAGCCTGCACTAATTGCAGGCAGCTGGAACTTAAGTGCTAGGCATTTAACAGCCTGCACCACCAAGGCTCTTTTATTGTTTGATATTTTTTAAGAATTACTCATTATTCCACCATAACTTCAATATTCCAGATGTGTAGGATTACTAATAATGCCAAATAATAACAATGTTTAATCAATCCTGGGAGTGTATCTCAAAATCCCACACAATTTCTAGCCCTTAATATTTTAAATTCACAATATACCTTAACACACTATTAATTATATAGTTTAATTACCCAATCCTAAATTCCCATCTACTAATCTTGATTTATTTGGATTATAGAAAATTATATCTATTAATGAATATACTATTTTCCCTGTATGTATTTTCTGATTTTATTAATATATTTTCTCATTATCCATCATCTCTTAATCTTTAAAATTCCATCAATTATTGACTTTTTAGTCAGCCTTTTATCTCTCTCTCTCTTGGAATCTTGTATCTCTTTTTGATTTTTTTGTGCCTGATGAACTTTTCCTTCTGAGTGCCTTTTGTCTCTTTCTGCTGTATTATTTGAACACCCATCAACAAGACTTCCTTCTGTTGTTTTTTTAAGAGATTTTTTTCTTTTCTCTCTATTCTGTTATAAGCTTTTGCGGGGTTATATAATTATCTTCTACTTATTAATCCTTTCTCCTCTTTGTTTTTGACTTCTTTTGTCTCATTTTGATTTTTCCCTTCCACTGTTTTTTCTAATTTCTAATTTATTTCTTGAGTATCATGTTCTTCTTTCTCCCTCAATTGTTGAGTAACTTCTACATTCATTCTGTATCTTTAAACAATCACCTTGTCTCCTTATAGTCTTTTATAGATTCATGCATATCTTTTAACATAAACAATATTTCTTCATATAACTCTATTGTCTTTTGTAAATTCATTTTATAGTAGTTTTAAAAAAAATTAAAGTATATTTCTATAGTTCCAATGTCTCAGTATTTAAAAACTTCCGCTTAATAAAATTTTGTCAATCCCATAATTATACCTCCAAAACCCCTCACTTTATGGTCTTTAAAATTCTTAATAATTTACAGTCTTATAGTTTTTGAATTATATAACTCCCAATTGTCCAAATTTTAAAGTCATATTTAGCTATCCTTCTTTTCTTTTTTCTTCTGACACTTTTCTTCTTTTGCCTCATAGAATGTTCAGATTAATCCACTGAATTCCTCCAATTTTTCAGATCCATAATTTAATAGCCAATTTTAATAAAGTTTAGTTATTTGCAAATTAGTTCCTTTTATAAATCTTCAAAAGGGAAAAGAAAAACTCAGTAAATATTCTCAGATTATCCAAGTGGACTTCTAACAATAGAGTCAAGGTCAGACTGTCCTCCAGATGCTGTTGCTTCTATTCTATGTATTAGACTTTGTGTGTATTAGAATAACTTTCACTGAATATGCTGCGGCTATAGTGCTGTAGTACTTCTCTTCCTCCAGTAGATGGCTCTCTTATTCCCAAATCCAACCTTAAGCAGTTTGTCAAAAACAGCTGATTATCTGATAAATCCAGGGGTTTAGAAATACAAATAAGCAGAATAATTTCTCCCAAAAATCATTTTTTTCAAATTATTTGAGCTTTTTTCAAGCTTTCTGTATTTTATAGCTTCTCTTGGGCTATTTCACCTCTTAGTTCTCCGGAGGGGTGGGGTTTCTCCATGTGTTAATTCACCTCTATCTTAAGCTTAAGAGTTATCTTTTAATATTCTTGTAGTTACATCAGGTCTTTAGAGTAAAAGTTGGTTATTATCAGTTTCAATGCTCTGTCCATAAACTGCTCCAGCACAAATCTTGTGGTCCTGGTTGTCCCAGCTTTGTGACTGCCAAAAAATGACCGTTGTCCCTGCTGCCATTCAGTAGAGATTGCTTTAGACCTAACAAGGAAATTGCAGGTTCCTCCTGGTCAGCAAAGCACCTCTCCTTCCTTCACCGCCCCTACAAGGCAGCTATGACCCCTTAGGTCTCCCGACAGTGATTACTGGCTAGATTTCACAGGGCTCAGCAGAGCCTGCTATTTGCCAGCCATTCTCGCCGCGACATCAATGAAAGTCCCGTCAAGGTAGATCACTAAGTTCACCTTTGATTATTTGATACCTTTAGCATTGGCTGCATAATCTTTGATAAGCAATGACCAGATAGAAATCATCACTTCTTTGAAATAAGCCAGTATGGCTGTATGGACCATTTAAACAAGAAAGATCAGCAGTGTTCTGTCTGATGAAATGATACTATTAGGAAAGCTACACTAGGCCTACATAGCATTTCTGTGGCGATAGCAGAAGGTTGCCAAAAGAAACATTTAAAAACATTAATATAGAATAAAATTAAGATACTATGTAAATGAGATACAGTAAGGTTTTTCCTTGAAAACATGATGTATTGTTCAGCCACTGCAATTTTAAAATTTCAGAAGTGTAAACGGAGGATATTACCACTGCCACTAAGTCCCTTTTGAGGTTGAAGTAATCAGTGATTCTGAATGATACCTATTTGAGTTAAACATGGAAGAAGATATAAATATAGTTCAAAACTAAGGCATCCAGTTCAAACTGAAAGGATATGAAAATAGTAAAATGGGGGCCCTGATATCAGGATGAAAGTATGTTCCTTTATTCAGGATGTTCCTTTATTATTGTGTGTCTCACAGAATGTATAATTTTTCACTTGTTCTGTGCATGATTAGGATTCAAATTTCCTTTTTTTAAACTAAATTTGCCATCAGAGAAATGCAGATAATGCTGTGTTAAAGGAGAAACAGGATCCAATGTGGGATACATTTAAAAATAATAATAATAATTCCATAGTGGTTAAGCTTTAGGGGAACAGATGATACACAGACTCTGGGCTTCATGTGAAAGAAAATAAAAAAATGTCAGTGCAAATATTTTTATAAAAAGTTTTATTTTTCCAAAAACACAAACATAACAAACAAACATACAACACATAAATCCATATCAATTTCAAGTATGTCGGGTCAAAAATCACAGTGCCTACCCTCATTATTCATACTCAATATTACAAAAGGAAAAGCTATAATCCTTATTATTAATCCTTTGTCATATTATAATCTATATTATTTCAACAGTTCTATCTATCTTTATATTCCCAAAAATACATTACCAAACTTTTTGTCTAACCATTGATAAAACATATTCCATATCTTATAAAACTGCTTTCTTCTTGATCCTAATTTCAAATGTTAATCTACTCATTTCACAATCCAAAATCTTCTTAATCACTTCCTCCTGCGTAGGTGTCTTATCATTTCTCCAGTTTTTAGCAAATACAATTCTAGCGCTGTCAGTACATTAACAATCAGATATTTCAAATCTTTGTTAAATGTCTCTGGGACAATTCCCAACAGGAATATCTCAGGTTTCAAGTCTATATGTTGTTGTATCATTTTTCCAGCCACATGTGGATTTTAGTCCAGTATCTTTTAGCATCAACGCAAGTCCACCACATGTGGTAGTAGGAGCCAGGTATCTGGTGACATTTCCAACACTTATCCGATTTATCCTTGAACATTCTTGCAATCCTTCGGGATAGGTGCCACCTGTAAAACATCTTATACAAATTTTCTTTATATGCAGTTGACATTGTCATTTTATAATTCTGATCCCACAGTGTTTGCCATCTCTCTAAATCTATCCCATAACCAAAATTTTTCCCCAAGCAATCATTGTTTCCTTAACCTGCTCCTCTTCCATTCTAAAATAAATAACCGTAAAGTTTTTTAATCATTTTTCGTTCGTTCCCATCAAATTTTATCTAATTCAGTTTGCTTTTATAAATCCCTTCATTCTTAACATCCTCATCATATCTAGATTGTACTTGCAAATATGAAAACCAATTCATTTTTATACCTTGTTCTTGTGTAGTGTTTGCATCGATTTGAGTTCACCCTTTTCATTTAAAATCTCTTCATATCTAACTGTTTGTTCCTTCTTGTATATTATTGCATATGAAAAAGCTTCATAGTAGATACCCATAATGGAATTTGTATATAATGTTGTTTTCTGGTTTTCCCAATTTAAAACAAAGCTTCTCAACATAGTGTCTTCTAAAATATCCTTGTTTTTAGTTCCCTTATACCATAAGAAAGCATGCCATCCTAGTAATAGATCATGACCCTCTAAAGTTAACAATCTATTGTTTCTCAATGTTATCCATTCTTTCACCCACATCAGGCTTGCAGCTTGATAATACAATTCCCAATTTGGTAGTGCGAATCCCCTCTTGACCTTGCATCTTGTAATAGCTTAAATTTAATTCTTGGCTTTTGCCCTGCCATAATTTTATGTGATTTTATTTAAATCTTCAAGTATTCTTTCCCAAGTCTAATGGATTGTCTGAAATAAGTATAAGATTCTGGGTAAAACATTCATCTTAACTGCGATATTCTGCCAATAAGAGATAATTGCATATTTTCCCATCTTTTAAGATCTGTCGCTATCTGCTGTTTGAGTTTTATATAATTATCTTCTTTCAATGTACTGCATCTTGATGTTATATTTATTCCCAAGTATTTAACTTTATTTGCAATCTGGATCTCTAATAAATCTTCTAAATCTTTCTTGCGTTTTGCTAACATATTCTTTGCCACAGAAAGGAAGAGGTCAAGCTATTTTCCAAGGCACCTGAAGGCTAGACAAGTAATAATGGATGGAAACTGTTATGTATGCAGGTTTGAATGTGATTGGTTTAGTTTGAACTGTTCTTGTAAAATGTCAGAAATGATTGGTTTAAAAAGTGCGGGAAAATCCTGCACTCTGATTGGCTGGCAACTGCAGCTGCTGGCTATAAGTAGCAGCCGCAGCCCAGTGATCTCAGGGAAAAAAACACGCGTCATTTACAATAGAAGGACTGCATCAGCCATTGTGTAGGACAAACAGGTGCAATCATTAGCAAAGCACATCCATGAACACCAACTAGCAATCAGAAGACATGTTGAAAACTTCTTAATTTCACAGCATGTGGACAGACTTAACCATAATTTCAAATGGGAAATTCAAATTCTGAGCATCCTAGCCAAACCCAATCCAAACATGCTACAGAATTCCTTGAAGCCTGTCAATCAGACAAAACAGCATCAACATAGAGATAATCAACATATATATGCCATTCAAAAGAGACAAAGAGCCGAAAAGGCTGCAAGAAGGGCCTTGGTGGCTCAGGCTGTTGATTGCCTGCACTTAAGTTCCAGCTGCCTACAACTGCTGTAGGCTCGAATCCCACCAGGCTCAAGGTTGACTCAGCCTTCCATCCTCTCAGGGTAGGTAAATTGAGGACCCAAGATTGTTGGGGGCAATTAGCTGACCTTGTAAAAATGCCGCTTAGTAATAAGCAGGCATATACAATGGAATGAAGGCTATTGCTGAGCACACTGAGTTGTATCCCAAAAATTGTAAGCCGCCCTGAGTCTCCGGAGAAGGGCGGCATATAAATGTAATTAAAAAAAAAATCAGAGTGCAGGGTTTTCCTGCACTTTTTAAACCAATCATTTCTGACATTTTACAACAACAGTTCAAACTTAACCAATGACATTCAAACCTGCATACATAACAGTTTCAGCAAACGTTTCAGCAAACTTTTTGTCCTTATGTTTTACCATCAAAGATACTCCACGCTTCCTTATTTTAAATTTGCCTTCAGCAATCTTCTTCCTTATTTTAAAGGAGTCTCAAAAATGGCACAGATCTTTTTTTAAAAAAAGTAACAGGTTGAGGCTAAAAAAAGTCTTTTTAGTTAATACTAAACTAATATTACTAAATACTAAACTAGTATTAACTTTTTTAGTTAATACAGATAACAATCTGTATGAAAGCACAACTTATGGTCAGTGAAAAATAAATTCCAAAAAGGCTGCTTTTCAACAAGGAGTTTGTAGCCCTGCCTTCCCCCAGCTGAACAGCTCACCAGTTACTCTGAAGAACATTTCCTCAAGCTACTTGCAGACCATTGCTGAACAGAGGATCTTGTGGGGTGGTACTAGGACTCTCTCTAACCCAGTAAACCCAGTAAAGTCATAAAAACAAAGGGAATACAGTTCCCTTGTTAGTAGTTGAAGAAGCTTTGGACCAGAGGAAAGTCCCATAGATTGGTCAGTCAGCCATGTTCATTGAAAGCCCCAAAGCAAGAATGCATCAGATATTCCATATATATAAAAGCGAAATACCACTCATGCATCATCACGAACCGTAAAGCACACCCAGAACCATAAAGCCTAGTAACTTGAAATTTGGCACATATGTTCCTCTTGCCTTCTAGGTGCTTGCTAAGAAAGAATTTTTAGAAATGACCATCAGATCATTAGTATTTCTTATACAGAAATTAATTAACACACTTGGATGCTAAGGAGTTCTACTCCCCCACCCCACCTGAAAAGAACTCTGTTCCAACTGCCAGTTGCCTCACATTCCGTTACCTCAGTTCAAACTGACAGACATTCCACTCCTTCACTCAGGAGCGGTCTGGGGCTCCTTAAGGTGCTACCTGACCAAAATGTCTATGCCTTCCATCTATGAAACTACTTCTGAACAGAAAATAGGACACAATAGAAAATAGAACTGCATAAAATAGAAAATAGAATAGTGAATAGAACAGAACATAAAAGGGAACAGAATAAAAAAGAGAATAGAACAGAATACAATAGAAGCATAGAGCTGGAAGGGACCTCAGAGGTCATCCAGTCTAATCCCCTGCTCATATTACACAACCACATCTGCTGGATTTAGGAGCATCCTAAGAAGATTCTAGGATCCTCCTAACCTAGGATAAATTCCTAGCCGATATCCTCAGAAAGTTGCCAGGACTTCTCTCCAAGGAATCTCAGCAGAGTTAACAAACCAGGTTTCCACAATTTACTCTCCATTCACAATTAACTCACTAAGATGGTTTCTCCCAGAATCCTGCATCCAGCATGCTTTAAGAGGGTGGACTTCAACTCCCAGAATTCCCCCAGCCAGCTTGCTTTAAGAGGGGTGGACTTCAATTCCCCAAATCCTCCAGCCATCATGCTTTAAGAGGGTTGGATAGATGGTTAGTAATGGTCTTTTGATCCCTGAAGTCCAGCAACTTCCTCTCTGCTGCCAGAATCCGGCTCACTTTAGCAGCTGTCGTTTCCTGAACTTGATACCATGATTTAGCTCTACATGGCTTCCTTGGCCAGGCGGGCAAAGGCCATGCCAACATCCCATGCAGACTTGACCCGACCTTCCTCTTATCCTGCTTGGGAAGCTGCCCCAATGTAGGGTATAAAGTCTGGAGAAATCAAAATTTCTCCCTCTCACCTAAAGAGGAAAAGATCCTCGTGGTTTGCAAAGAGCAGGAAAACCCTGGAATAAATCCAGTGTTCTGAGGGATCTTGGATGGAGATTTGGGGTAAAGCAGAAGGAGGAATTGAGGGGTGTGTGTGATTTTGAACCCAGGTTTTAGTTTGAATGAAGCTGGGTGAAAGGAGAAATAAAAGGGCTAGAAAAACAGGTTATAGTCAGCCCACATTCCTTCGCAGCCGAAAGTTAATAGGCAAACAGGTTGGGGAGCAGTGGTGGGATTCAAAAATTTTTACTACTGGTTCTGTGGGCGTGGCTTGGTGGGCGTGGCTTTTTTGCTCTTTTGCAGCCACTCCTCACCTGTTTTTTGGACCTTCTGGGCCTCAGAGGAGCCTCTGGGGGCGGAGCGTTTTTGCTCCCAGAAGGCTCCTCTGGGGCTCAGGAAGAAAAAAAAAGAGCATGGGAGGGGCATGCAGCACCCCAACACGCTCCGTTTGGGACCTTCCAGGCCTCAGAAGAGCCTCTGGGGGGCCGTTTTTGCTCCTAGGAGGCTCCTCTGGGCCTCAGGAAGGCAAAAAATGGAGTGGGGGCTGAGCCCCTCCCTCCATTTTTTTGCCTTCCTGGGCCTCAGCAAGAGGAATTCTGGCACAGCTGATCCTATGAATAGCTGCTTGTTGGGAAGGAGAAAAAAAAGAAATACCTTAAGGGGCAAGTGTCAGGCGGGTGGGGTGAGCAAGCATCAGGTGGGCAGGGCAGCGAACCAATGGCAACTGGGAAACCAGATCAGGGGTATGGCCAGCCAGAATTTACTACCGGTTTGGTGACCCACACCAAATCCTTGCTACTGGTTCGCCCGATCCGATGCGAACCGGCTGAATACCACCACTGTTGGGGAGGAAATGTAGTCTCTAAGACTGTTGGATACTTTAAGGCAGGTGGACTTGAACTCCCAGGATCCCCCAGCCAGCCAGAAATCCATCCCCCTTAAAGTATACTAGCTGGGGGATTCTGGGAGTTGAAGTCTTCCCCTCTTAAAGCATGCTGGCTGGGGGATTCTGGGATTGAAGTAAAAAACTCTGTTCCAACTGCCAGTTGCCTCACATTTCATTACCTCAGTTCAAACTGACAGATGTTCCACTCCTTCACTCAGGAGCAGTCTGAGGCTCCTTACGGTACTAAATGTCACTACCTCACCAAAATGTCTACGCCTTCCACCTATGGAACCGCTTCCAAACTTAAAGCTTCTTTTTGGAGGGTTATTGATCCCCTCAACAACACTGTCCTCATTAAATGTGCCCAATCACATAGGTTTGTAGCGAAGCAAGGGTATCCACACCTAGTGCTGAATAATAGGACATAGGTTTGTCTTGGCTGCTTTCTTCAGAATATTGGGCTCATTTTTTGATTGTTCAGCATTCTTTTGGTAATAAATTGCCCTATTCCCTTGCCATCTCCTAAGAAGAATCCAACATCTAAGTCCAGAATCTTCAATGACATCCACAGTTGACCAAGACTTTTGACAATTTTGCACAATTTCCTCATATATTGAGCTCCGCTTCACAATTCAGATTTTGTTGCAAGATGACCAGTTGCTCCTCAGACAACCCTAGCTAACTTTCACAGGGTTTTCTCCTTATTTTGTGCCAGAATACCATCGTGAGGGAAACTGAGGTGAGCTGACACTAATAAGCCCACAATGACTTTTTAAACTCTGTAGTCATGTGGGGAATTTACTCTATCAAGTCTTAATCCAGCATCTCAATCTTCAATTTAATTTCAACAGCAGAATGCTCTTGATCTTTATATGCATATAGTTGCTGTAGTAGTAAATTCTGAAAGTGAACAAAAGTTTGGTTTAGTTGATATCCAGGGTCCTTTCCAATGTATGATTCTAAGACTGAACCACAGGTGACATCAAATGTACTCTGTCCTTCATACAATTGTCTCAGGAATTTGGCTTTATCCACCACAAATGGAGAATTAGGAACATTATATTCCTTACCCCAGCATTTGGTCTTCCTTTTTCTATTTGCTAAGAGAATGTGACTTTCTTGAAGTAATAGTTTGAGAAACAAGAAAGTTTCTGTCTTTGTGTTTTTAGGGCTTAGGAGTGTATTTTGCTAAGCTGTGTGAGGCAAACAGGAATCCCTGCAAAACGAAGCCCACTGAGTGAGGGAACTTTTACAAGAGGTGTGGTGCTTCATAATGTGGCCTTGGTGCTGCTGCCAGTGGAGGCAGGGCAGGTGCCATTCTTGGCTTGAGCAGGTGATGGTGCCATCATTCGCTTGAGGAGGTGGTGCTGATGGCAATCTTGGGCCCCACAGGCTCAGAAATTCTTAAAAGCGTCCTTCAAGAAGTCAATGGCCTATTTGAAAATTATATCATAGGGGTCGAGTTCACCCCTTGCCACTTTACACTCTTCTTCAGTGCACTGGACTTTGGGGTGGCTCCCTCTGCTTCCTCAGGTAAATGTTACCCCTAAGGACTTCTCCTCCCACTCTTCCTTCATTCCATCCCCAGTGGCCATCAGGCTTTGATTGGTCATCAAAAGCATCTGCTCAGCTCAGGATAATTTCTATTGTTTTGAGGCCTTGAAGCAACTTCCTCTGTCTCCTCCTGTATGCTTTCATGAGCAGACATTTTATGCATGGTCCCCATGTTAGATGTGTGTCTCTGGGTGGACTGCTACTACAGATCCAGGCTGATGTCAGGCTTGTCCCAACTTGGGCATTTTGAAAGAAAGATCTTTGACTCCATGATTGAAGTGAAAAGTTCACTTTTGTTAAGTTTAAGCGGTTACAGGATAAGCAAAGCTGAATCTGAATATTCCTGTGGAAAGCCTGCATTTTTCTCTTTTTGCCTGGCCCTTTGTCCTTGACCAATCCATCAGTGTCCATTAGATTTCATTTTAGAATCATTCATTTCTGTGAATGGCTTTGAGGTTTGGCACTTCTTTAATGGAGTTTGGCCCTTGCACCACCCCTGGTCCCTGCAGCAGACACAGGACCCATGGGCCAAAGCAGCCCCTGGAAGACCTAGGGAACCTATGACCCTGCATCTCCTGGGCCTCCTGCAGGAGCATTACTGGCTTTCATGACTGGACGCCTTTCTGATTTCACTACTCAGGTCAAGGACGTTGCTTTTGAATGTGAGTCTACACACTGTATCATCCATAGAGAAATGCTGGCTAGACAAAAAATGTCACCTGAACTGAACAACGTTTTTCAGAAAGTGATTAAAATTATCAACCACATTAAAGTACACACCCTTAACTCACATTTGTTCATTTAGCTCAGCAAAGAGATGGATGCAGTGCACACACATCTCTTATACACAGAAGTGAGATGGCTTTCTAGAGGTAGATCCCTGGTCAGAGTTTTACAAAACCCACTACAGATATTTCTTTTAGAAATACAGCAGCACATTTTGATGACACAGAATGGGTCACAAAACTTGCTTACTTGTGTGATATAGTCAACCTACTCAATGAACTCAAGCTGTCACTTCAGAGGCAAATGACAACTGTGTTCAAGTGAGCAAGTAAAGTCAAACTGCATTTGTTAAGTTTGCATGAAGAGTCAGACGCGAGGAGTTCCAGCAAAGAGTTTATTAAGTGACTACAGCTCGAATAGACCCGTCCTGGCTTGGCTACGGCTGCTTCTTATAGCCTGCAGCCGTAGCTGCCAGCCAATGGGAGTGCAGGGTTTCTTCCCACACTATTTAAACCAATACCATTTGACATTTTACAAGAACAGTTCAAATAAACCAATAACATTCAAACCTACATACATAACACCCCTCCCCACTAGGTTCAGTCCATACCAAACCCCAACCTATCTAATGTATTCCTTTAAATAGGTGGGGCTCTTACATGTACGTTGAGACCTTCGTGGTTCAGAAGTTTTAACGTTCTCACCCAGTGAGAGGGAAATGTGTCTACTGACATTTCCTGTTGGGACTTCCTGTGAAGAAGACCCTGTTAGACTGTTAGAATCTGGTCTCTCCTCCCAACCCATCTCCATTCCAATGTCAGCACCCAAGTCAGGTAGTGATGTGCAATCTTCCACTTCTAAGGATGGATCTTGGCATTGTGACAGGGTTCAGGATGGTTCCTGTCGCAATGGCTCGTTACACATGGGGTTGATTCCTGTTTGCTGATTTTCCTCCTGTTCCCCCCCTTCCCCCCTAGAAGAGACATCAGGTGAGGGACCCAGAGGGAGACAGGGGCGATGTTCCTGAGGGAACCTGGATCTAAGTTGGTCAATGTGCCTGCTCCAGAGGAGGCCATCCTCTGTTTGTACCCTGTAAGAACGAGGGCCCGTGATGTGAGTTATTTCAGCAGGAATCCACAAAGGTTCACCTATAAGGTTCCTAGCATAGACAGAATCTCCCACACTAAAAGAACGAACTTTGGAAGTGGAATCCAGTGGTGCGTTGGGTGCGTAAGTGGGATGAAGGCGGTCAAGGGAGACCTAAGTTTCCTGCCCATCAACAACTCTGCTGGGGACAAGTTATTTGATGGGCTAGGAGTGATGTGTTGAACACTAAGAAGTTTTTCAAGCTTCTCAGTGATGTCCCCAGGACCCAGCTGCTGAAGCTTCTCTTTGGTAAAGCGTACCATGCGTTCAGCCCGGCCATTGGCGAAGGGTGCCCAGGGGCAGTGAGGGCATGTCTGATGCCCTGTTGAGCTAGAAAGGATTCAAAAATGTTAGATGTGAATTGAGGGCCATTGTCAGAGACAAGGACATCTGGTAACCCATGGGTTACAAACAATTTTCTGAGCTGCTTGATACAGCCTCAGTAGTAGTGGATGTCATTGGAATTACCTCTAGCCATTTGGAGTATGCATCTACTATCACTAGAAAAGTGTGCCCTCTTGTAGGGCCTGCAAAATCAATGTGGATTCTAGACCATGGGCCCCTAGGACATTCCCATTCCTGTGTGGGGGCGTGAGGTGGGGCAGGTCTGACTGCCTGGCAATTGGGACAAGAGGCTACCCAGTTTTCAACCATTTTGTCAATACCTGGCCACCATACATAACTCCTGGCCAAACCTTTCATCCTTACAATCCCAGGATGACCCTCATGTAACATTTCCAAAACCTCCCTTTGCAGTTTTGCAGGAATAACCACCCTGTTACCCCACAAAATACATCCTCTTAATACAGATAATTCAGTTTGCCTGGACTTAAAAGGTTGGGCAAGGTGAGGTAGATCTTGAAGAGGCCAACCTTCTTAATCCAGCCCATAACAGGTGCCAATACAGCATCTTTGGTAGTTTCTCTGGCAATCTCAGCAGCATGGACTGGAAGCTTAGCCACGGTCTCCAGGAAAAAGGTGTGAGTTTCAAGTTCAAAGTCCTCCTTGTGGCAAGGTAGTGGGCAACGACTCAGTGCATCAGCATGTCCAATGTCCTTGCCAGGCCTGTGAATCAGTTTGTATGAATAGGCTGCAAGAAATTCAGTCCACCTCAGCATTCTTGGTGACAGGATATTAGGTGTAGGTTTGTCTCCTGCCACAATGCCTAATAAAGGTTTGTGATCTGTAACAATGGTGAATGACCTGCCATACAGATATTCATGAAATTTCTTAACAGCTGCAACAACTGCTAAAGCCTCCTTGTCCAATTGGCTATAATTCCTCTCTGCTTTGGACAGTGCGAGTAAAATGCAATTGGGGCTTCCCTTCCATTGGGAAGCCTGTGACTCAAACCCCCCCCCCAAAAGGGGATGCATCACAAGTCAGAACAACAGGCAAATTCTCAGAGAACTGTATCAACACAGCATCAGACGTGATTAGTCTCTTAATACTGTTAAATGCTGACTGTTCCTTCTGCCCCCAGATCCAAACAGCTTTCTTATCAAGCAGGCGATGTAAGGGCTCAGCAATAGATGCTTTGTGAGGTAGAAACATGTGGTAAAAGTTAATAAGTCCAAGGAAGGCTTGCAAATCTGTCTTGCATCGAGGTTTAGGGGCTTCCTTGATTGCTTTAACCTTGGCATCAGTAGGGTGGATGCCATGCTTGTCAATCATGTAGCCCAGGAACTCAACTCTGTCTGTTTTGAGTGTACATTTGTCTTCCTTGACTTTTAAACCCGCTTTTCTGAATCTGGTAAGGACTTCTCTGAGTCTCTCTTGAAGCTGAGTGTCATTTTCAGCAGAGATTAATACATCATCAAAATAAGGCACTACCCCTGGCAGTCCTTGCAACATTCTTTCCATAAGGCTTTGAAAAATGCCAGGTGCCACGCTTACTCCAAATTGTAGTCTTTTACATTTGAAGGCACCTCTATGAGTCACAATTGTTTGTGCCTCTGCAGTGGCATCATCAACTGTTAGTTGTTGATATGCCTGAGCTAAGTCCAGTTTAGCAAATACTGTACCCCTGCCAAGGGAATGGAGCAGATGATGCACAACTGGTACAGGATATGCGCTCTGCTGCAGCGCATGGTTAAGTGTCCCCTTATAGTCACCACAGATTCTCACTGACCCATCAGCCTTGACTGGTGTGACTATGGGTGTTTCCCATCTGGAGTGGTCAGTAGGCTCTAAAACCCCTTGAGCAATGAGATTATCTAATTGTGCATCAATTTTTTCCTTTAAAGCAAATGGGACCCTCCTGGGCTTTAAACGAATTGGGGGCACCTTGGGGTCTAGGCTAAAAGCAATAGGGGTCCCCATATACTTGCCCAGTCCTTCGCTGAAGACCTCTGGAAACTCAGACTTCAAGGACTCTTCCCAGTCAGAGCTGCTCACGTGATGGATGCCAGTCACCTCGATGCCTAGTGGCTTGAACCACTCAAGTCCCAGCAAACTTGGGCGATCCTTGTCCACGATGGTCAGGGCAAACGCTTGGTGTGGCCTTTAAACTGCACGTTGAAATCTCTCGCTCCAACTACTGGAATCTTGTTCCCTTGGTAGTCTTTGAGAGTCAGTGCTTGCTTCTGGAAATGCTTCTTCTGAATTTTGGGAAAGAGTCTGTGGATAGTGTCCCATGACACCATAGATAAATAAGAGCCTGAGTCCACTTCCATTTGGCAAGGCCTTCCTTCAATAAACACCTTCACATGTACTTTTCTGCTTTTTAAGGGTGAAGAATGACCAATAGTGATTGTTTGGTGAGTTTCATTCTTGCCATTTGCTTCTAAATTTCGCCCCATTTTTTCAAGGAAATTGTTGGGCTTAAAGTCTTTATCAGGAAATTTTTTCCTAATTAGTGGAGTTCTGGATGATTTGCAGACTCTGGCTATGTGACCCCGTTTCTCACAACGTAGGCAAATGGAGTCAAAGAACTTGCATTCAGTGTGGGGGTGGCCCCCCCACAGCCTCTGCAATAGAACCCTTGCCTGTTTTTCCCAGAGTCTTTTCTCTTGTTCTCCATTTTGAGTTTAAAAATCCCCTCCTCTGCCTCACTGCCATCAGAATCAGAGTCTATTTGTTCGCAATGAGCTGTTGTGGATTTTTCCCCATCAGAATGGCTTGAGGCCTGGCTTGAGGCCTTGTTAATCTTTTTCATGGCCGCAGCTGAGGACTTGGTGGCTTCCGCTGAGACAGCTTCTTCAATGGCCTCTTTAAACGTGATTTTAGGTTTCATTAAAAGTTTGCTTTGTAAGACCTTATCTTTTAGGCCTAAAACAAACCGATCACGCATGGCCTCTTCTAAGTTGGTAAAGTCACAAGCACCCCCAATGTCCCTTAAACTTGCCACGAAGTCATTAACATTCTCGCTATCCCCTTGATCCCGACGGTAAAATTCGTGTCTCTTAATGAGGCACGATATTTGTGGGGTGTAATGGGCTCTTAAAAGTTTCTCTAAATCAGGCCATTCCATTACCTTCAGCTCTGCTGCTCCCGCCAATGCCTTCGCCATTTTGAAGACTGCCGGACCGCAGTGCGTGAGAAAGACCGCCCTCTTCCGTCTCTCGGGGATGCCGGCGAGATCGTTCCCTTCCAGATACATGTGGAAACGATCCGCATACGATTCCCAGTCTTCCGTCGCCGGATCGAACGGTGCTGGGGGTGTTCAGCGCAGCCATCTCGCTCAGTTGCTTGTTCGTTGCGTCGTCTTCTCTTCAGGGCAATCCCACCTTCGTCGCCAGTGTTAAGTTTGCATGAAGAGTCAGACACGAGGAGTTCCAGCAAAGAGCTTATTAAGTGACTACAGCTCGAATAGACCCGTCCTGGCTTGGCTACGGCTGCTTCTTATAGCCTGCAGCCGTAGCTGCCAGCCAATGGGAGTGCAGGGTTTCTTCCCGCACTATTTAAACCAATACCATTTGACATTTTACAAGAACAGTTCAAATAAACCAATAACATTCAAACCTACATACATAACAGCATTCAAAGCCAAACTGAAATTATGGGGGCAACGATTGAACACTGGGGGTTTTGGCATATGTCAAAAATTAGCAGAGATTTTGAAGCACGCTGAGCCAGGGCCTTCTTCCAGCTGGTGTATGATCACCTATCTCAGCTTTCAAAAGAGTCTCAGCATTATTTCCCAACCACAAAAGACCTTTTAACTGGTAAGGAATGGATCTGCAACCCATTTGTGAATAAGCCAGATGAATTGACTTTGTGTTAGAAGAGGATCCACTGCTTAAGATTGCAAATGATGGTGACCTTAAAAGGATTTTTGAGACAACTTCAAATCTCTATACGTTCTGGATTAAAGTCAAGACAGAATATTCTGAGATTGCCACAAATCGTTGAAAAGCCTACTTCCATTTCCAACATCCTCTCTTTATGAAGCAGGGTTTTCTGCAGTGACAGCAACCAAAGCAAGATTACTGAGTAGGCTGGACATAAGCAGACAGTTTGGGTGCCACTGTCTCCTGTCACCCCCAGATGGAACTGTCCAGTTGCAGGAACACAATCTCAAGGTTCCCACTGATTCTGCATTATGGTGAGCTGCATACATTTCATTATATATTACAATGTAATAATACTAGAAATAAACTGTAGTTTATTTAGAAAATTTAGAAAATTTACAATAAATGTAATGTGTTTGAATCATCCTGAAACCATCCTTCCTCCCCCAGTCCATGGAAAAATTGTCTTCTATGCAACTGGTCCCTGGTGTCAAAAAGGTTGGAGACACTTGGTCATTTAGGAAAGAAAGACCCTCAACTCCATGATTGAAGTGAAAGGTTCACTTTTACTAAATTCAAGCAATTACAGCATAAGCAAGGCTGAATCAGAATATTCCCACACAAAGTTTGCATTTTTCCCTCTTCCCTGGCCTTCTACCAGTCTATCAGTGTCCAATAGATTTCATTTTAGATGTTTTGGGAACGGCTTTGAGGTTTGGTGCATCTTGATGGAGTCTCACCTTCCATTCTCACAGCTCCGTCCTTGGTCAGCCAGTTCACTCTGAATTGATACCTCTGGTTCCCATCAGCCTGTCATCGCCCTTCCTTCCTCCCCATTGGTACTCCCTACTTCCTCGACCCCCTTCCACCTTTTATAGCAGACTGCTACCAAAATCAGATACTTTCTTAAAGATTGATGATATAATACCTGGCTTTGGCATTGGTGCAGGGGGAAGCATGGGTGCAGGGGGAAGCATGGGTGCAGGGGGAAGCATGGGTGCAGGGGGAAGCATGGGTGCTGGGGGAATCATGGGCGCTGAGGGAAGCAGACTGCCAGCAAAGTCAGATATTTTCTTAAAGATTGACGGTATAATACCTGGCTTTGGCATTGGTGCTGGGGGAATCATGGGTGCAGCGGGAAGCAGACTGCTAGCGAAGTCAGATATTTTCTTATAAATAGATGATATAGCATCTGGTACACGGGGAACCAGACTGCTAGCAAAGTCAGATATTTTCTTATAAATAGATGATATAGCATCTGGTACACGGGGAACCAGACTGCTAGCAAAGTCAGATATTTTCTTATAGATAGATGATATAATACCTGGTAAAGGAGCAACCAGACTGCTAGCGAGGTCAGATATTTTCTTAAAGATTGACGGTATAATACCTGGTGCAGGGGGAACCATGGGCGCTGGGGGAACTATGGGGGCTGGGGGAACTACGGGCGCTGGGGGAACTATGAAAACTGGGGGAACTACGGGCGCTTGGGGAACCATGGGTGCAGGGGGAATGATGGGCACTAGGCCTCTTGAAGGAGCATTATGCGCTGATTTGACACTTACTAAAGCCCTTAATAAAGAGTCAATTATATCCTTTTGATAGTAAGAAGGATTTACAGAGCCAACATGAAAAGCTGGGTTTTGAGATGGATAATATCTGGATCCCCTTTGTTCACTGCTTCCACTTTCACTACTGCTGGTCTGGAAGAGGAGAAGAATGAGAAAAACATAAAATGGGTAAATATATTTAATGTACTTATAATTATTTTAAAATATTTCTCTTTTTTTGATAAATGTTTTTGACCAAATCAGTTAATCAGCAGTGCTATGTATGAAACTGATTCCCCAAGCCAAATGAAAGTAGCCATCAGCAAGGATTGGCGTCCATCACAAGAGTAATCAACCAAGCATTTTGGTTTGCTTGCAGCCAAATATCTAGAAGACCATACGAAAAACCTGATTCTCAGTTTTCAGTTGGTTTGGTAGGTCATGGGATGGTAGAAACTGATCTCCCTTAGGGTTAGGCTGTCACTTTAAAAAGCTTCAAATAACTTCATCCCCAGATCCATCTCTGGAAATTTGTTAACAGAAAATACTTACTTTGAAACCTCTACAGTATGCCAGTAGCAACTTTTAAGATTTGTAAACTTCAGCTCCCAGAATTCCCTAGCCAGCTATGCCATACATCTTAAAGTGGCCAAGGTTCAGGAAAAACTTACTCCATGATAGTGAGTAGGAGGATCTATTTCAAGTTTTTATAACTGATGAACTTCCTGCATGGACTCAATATTCTTTCTCTCTCCTTGTCAGGGCTGCCATCCTGCTATACTATGCATTGCCTACTGTCAGCCTGTCATAAGTAATGGGGGCGGGGTGGGGGGTTGGCAGATTGGGATAAGGGGAGGGGTAGCCTGGGAAAAATGAAACCATGAAACATGCCACCCCATGAGAGCCATGAGAAGACAGGGACTGTTACTCTAACGATTTGTTAACACCTAATTGGACACTCTATGATAACCAGGGGGTGGATAGGAACAAGGGAAAATTAACTTTATTAAAGTATATTTTGGGCTAACCATGGGCCCAGGAACCTTGGCATGGCTCACTGGCATGGGAGTAGCTGTGGTGGCCGGCCGATCACTCCTGCCCTTCCCCCCCAGTGGGTGCTGATGCTGCTGCTCTTCTGGGGAAGTGGAGCTGTGCAGAAGCTGAGCCAGGTGGGAGGAACGCCAGGGACAGCATGTCAGCCGGGAAGCTGTAAGAGGCGTGCCAGTCGGGAAGCTGTTGCGCTTCCTTGGAAGAAGTAGCAGGAGAGGGGGTAGCTGCACTGGCTTGTTCTGAGGCTGGGAAGGGGCTCCAGCTTTCCAGTGGAGGGAGTCCGCAGTGTGTATGATCTGGTTTTTGGCATGCACATGCACACTTGCACGCACCCAATTTGGCACTCGGTATTGAAAAGATTTGCACGTGCTCCCGTTTCGGCACTTGGTGCTGAAAAGGTTTACCAACACTGCTCTATGATAATCAGGGGGTGGGTAGGAACAAGGGAAAATTAACAATTTGTTTTGGGCACAAAAACTCCAGATCCAGCTTTGCTCCTTCTGTAACTAATTGGCTTTATTAAAGTATGCTTTGGGCTAACCATGGGCCCAGGAGCCTTTCTTTTCTAACTGATGAAGTTGGGACGGTTAATATTAAGCTGGATCTGCAACAGCAATCTACTGGGAGAGCTCACCCACTGCAGAGATTATGCAAACATGTCCTTCCCTGGGAAGGAGCAGTGGGAGAGGAAAGAGACCAGACCGAAAGGAGATCCCAAGACCTTGGGAGCCCAGCAAGAAACCCAAACAGTGGATCGCAAAAGAACCAAGAGCAAGAGAGGGCATTGCAGCCCTGTGTCTACACCTCCCCAAAACTCTCCAATTGAAGATCCTCTGGAAATTATTCCCTAAGTCAGGTGGGCACTATATTTCAACCGCTTTAGCGCCCCTATTTTTAATTCCTACCCAATGCTGTGTCCAGGATGCCCCAATACAATAGCATCCAGGAAGAAGTCATAAATTCCATCATCCCATCCAGCCAGATAGCATCCCTGCCCTTACAACAGTGCAGAAAAAGCTAAGGGAGAAATGGTGGACAAATTAACCCAGCTATCAAAAGTGCTTTAATAGATGATAAGAGGTTTAAGCTGCACAAGGGAGAACTCTCATTGAGAGATGACTTAGCATGGATGCGGGGGGTCTTAAATGCATCCACCCAGTTTTAAAGATTGCAACTATTTCATCTGTGTATCCCACAATCACATATTAATTGAAGAGGAATAACATTTTGAAGTCAAGGAGACCTTTGACTCCTGCCTTTATAGAAGCAAATTGCAATACTTAAGTCTTATGAAAAGATTTCCTTTGGACATTGAATGCTCACTTCATCTCACCCACCAATTTCACAATAAATACCCTGAGAAGCCTAAATAAGTCTGTTGTCTAACCTTAACTCTCTTTCTCTTTCTTTTATGGCTAGCTCTTTTCCATGAGGGGCAGCATGTCAGGACTGCCATCCTGCTACACTATTCATTGCCTGCTGACAGCTGGTCATAAACAATGGGTTGGGGAGATTGGTGAAGTGAGATAAAAAGAAGGCTAGTCTGCGGAAAACAAAACCATGAAATGTGTCACCCTGTGAGAGTCAATGGCTGTTCCAAGGTCACAAAGGAATGTGGAACTATCAAACCTGCTAAGACAAGGACTGTAACCCCATTTTTAACACCTAATTGGACATTCAATGATAACCAGATGGTGGTGATGTGGATGGGAACAAGGGAAAGTTAACCATATGCTTTGGGTGTGAAAACTCCAGATCCAGCTTTGCTTCTTCTGTAACAACTTGGCTTTAGTAAAGTGTACTTTTGGCTAACCATGGACCCAGGAGTCTTTCTTTTCTAACTGACCAAATTAACACTCCCTGTTTCTATCTCTCTGATTCATCAATCCCAGCTTCCTTCTGCAGTGTGGAATAATAATGCTGATTTCCCTCACTGAACCATCAAAAGAGAATCTTGAGAAAAATGAATGCTCTGCCCAACCCATTTCATAAGCAACACATGAGCCCCCTGACTCAAAAACTTAGCTGTTATGTTTTTTCCAAGCATTAAATAAATCCTAGATATTTCCACCATGCAATCACAATCCTTAATATGTACCTCAGAGGAAACAATGACGGCCAAAAGACAGGCAAGAACAATTACAATCTTCATTTTGTTGGATAAATCTGTAAGAACAAATAGTTATGAGTTATTAACAATGAATTGCAAATTAATTCATGCTACTTCAGAAAATGTTTTGGGTCTTAGTTACAAACTCTGTTAGAACTCGCTTCTCCCATCAGATGGATAGCTAGAACTTTGTTTCCCAGGTCTCATGGCTTTAATTATACCTGTAAATGTTATATGATTGTGTTTAAGAAAGTGATATAATCATGTGTTGATTTCTAACAAATATCAATGATAAAAAAAATCTTCCAGCATTCTCTTGAATATTTCCTAATTACCGTGTTTCCCCGAAAATAAGACACTGTCTTATATTTTTTTTGGCTCCCAAAAACACACTAGGTCTTATTTTTGGGGTAGGTCTTATATATTTATGGTGCCAAATAGTGGGTGTGAGTGGGTGTGTGTGGGTGTTTCGCGGGTGCACGGTTGCTCCCTGAAAAGTCTTCCTGGAACTGGAGATTTACACTAGGTCTTATTTTCGGGGTAGGTCTTAGGGCAGGTTTAGAAAATAGTGCTAGGTCTTACTTTCGGGGTAGGTCTTATTTTCGGGGAAACACGGTAGTTTAAAAGCAGATCTAAACCTTTGTCCCTCCCATTGGCTGTATTGTATTGTCTGAACTGAATCTTCTGATTTATATTTTAAAGACACTGGAGACATTATTGATCTTGAGCAATGTGGGTCCATTACACTTTTGAGATTATACCTTTCCAAACCTTTTGGGCAGAATCCTCTGAGTGGCTGCATTCAGGGTATGGACCTTCTTTCTTCACGAGAAAACAACTGAATTTAATGGACAGAGAACAGCATAGGTAGCACAGTGACTGATTTTCTGATTCCTTAATACCTGAGCTTTATCTGACTATAAGCATTGGAAATAAGCTATTAATAGAAAAAAAGGAATTACTGTTTTATATAAGTACTTTCATTTTCCCCTTTATTCATCATGATAAAAAATTGTTAAAATATCATTTTAAACATAAATATAAAGAAACATGACAGCCTTATAACCCTAAGGAGATGGATCTGAAAGGATTTATCCTTCCCATACGTTCAAGGTTTGCTTTAGTAGAAGGTAAATTTGATCTTGATTTGCTCTGGCAAAGCAGGGGAAGAAAAAAGGGAAATAAAATAGGGAAAGGCAACCCTGCTCTCCTAAAAGCATTGCTGACTATATGATCTCTTTAAAACGAATAACACCCTTCTTATAAGAGTTGACCATAATATTAGAAGAAGCAGTGAATATAAAGAACTGGGGTCAAAGTAGCTATGAGTCAATTGATTTCAGTGATATAATTGAACATATGTTGCTCCTTCTATATCTTCTACTAAACTTGAAGTATCTCAATGTGATCAAAATTCACCAGCTGATATTTATGCGGTGCTTCATATTGGTAATTCTTTTTTCCAAATAAATGCTGAGGAAGTGTCAAAATAAAAATATACTGACTTACCTTTTTCTTCTCAATGCAGCATTTGCTCTGCTGTCTCTGAATGATGTTCTGCAACGTAGTGACAGTGGTTATGTACTCTCTGAAATTTCCTGGGATTAGGTAGATCATCTAACCACACATGTTCTGGGATTGCAAGAGATTTGCCCTAAACTCTTCCAAATATGCTTGCAATCTTCAAAAATCCTCTTCTGAAATGTTTTGGAGTTTTAAGAGAATTGTTTTGGAGCATTATTCAGCAGCCCTTTAAAAGAAGTGATGATACTGCTACCAATTTCTTTTTAGTAAAAGTTAAATTATCTTCAAGTGAAACAGGATTAGTAATGAGATACATTAGATACACATTCTTTGCTTTGGTATTGAGATAGAACATAGAAGGCAAGTCATTCCACTGATTAACTGTCAGGAAATTTCCTCTTAGTTCTAGGTTGCTTCGCTCCTTGATAGTTCCCACCTATTGCTGCTTCTTCTTTTTTGAAAAAAAGTTTTATTTTTACAACAAACATACACAAAAGAAAACATATAATATGCCGGTAACTCAAAACTCCTTATACATCTTTTCCATTCTCATCTATAGTTTGTTTTTATGTACTCTCATATATAACATATTCCATATTTTTAAATTAATGTATCTTATGTCCCTTCATGTTATTACTTCAAAGCTGTTCCCGGCGGACAAACACATACTAACAAATATACTAAACATTAAAAACCAAAAAGCCTTCTTTTGGGAACAGTGTGCTACTGGACCCTCCCTTCTCTTTGCGACTAAATTTCAGTTATACATTTTTGCACATTTTTTACATTCTATCTCATTTATCATAACCATTTGTACTATTTCCCTTTATTTCCCCCCGCATATTTCCAAACAATTATTAAAACACTTTTGTCTATCATGTTTACAATATCGTTCTTCTTAAAAGACATCTTTTGCCCTTGATTATTACATCTGAGGATAGCACCCCATCTTTTTTTACCAAATATTATTTGAAACAGTCTTTCAAAATCATTATCTCTGTTAAGCCTTTATAATGAAAAACAATAAGATTGTAAATATCTATAACCATTATGACAATTATAACAAAGATGATTCTTTCTATTCAAATTTAATTCTATTCAAAGTATTTCCATTTTAATCTCATATTAAATCCATATCATATAAAAAAAGACAAGACAAGAAAAAAGCTTTAAATTTCATTTCTAATATAGTCATATATTTCAGGTACTCTTAAAAATTCCTTTAAGTCACCCTAGTCTAATTACATTAACCGTTATCTCGATATCCCCCTAGATAGATAAATTCTTTATACTTAGTATATTTCTCTTGCTTCTGTACATCTTGCTTCCATTTACAGCTTTCTTTTGTACTCCACCCCCCTTTCTTCTCCCTTCCCTTTCTATTCTTTCTATTCCCTTTCCTACCTGGTTTTCCCTTCTGAAATCCTATCCTTTGGCTCCTTATAAGGTTAAGATCAAGCTTTTTTTGAGTTCATATTTTCAGGATTCCTCATTTTTCCCATTGTAGCTCTTCTTTAATTTATATAAATAGTGTTTTAACTTCTCCCACAGATGATGACATTCTTGAAAGAGGTTTTCCTTTTAAAACAACCCCAATTAGTCTTAGTCCACTTAAAGTCCTCTATGTAAAAGCCAAAACCTCTAAGTGTCCAGGGTTGTCTTTTGCTTCTTTGCTCCTTTCGCTTCTCTGGGGGTGCAACAATGTTTCAATTGTAATGTATCTTTTTCCAAATGATGTTACAAATCCATTCTTAATCCTTTTAAGTCCAGGTGGTATCCTCAGTTCCAGATAACACCCTACTTTCACTTTTTCTTTTCCCCTTCCTCTGTCTGTTTCCTTTCTTTTCTTTATATACAAAGTTCTTTAAGATTCCAAAAATTCCACAAATTCTTCTTCACTTGGCACTTTATTTTCAGCTTATAAAAGCCTATCAATCTTAATGTCCAAGCAAATTAATAACCTTCTCACAGGCTTTTCTCTTATCTTTCCAAGCTGTCTGCATCGAAGGAGGAAAAGATAAAAAATCTGTCTTTTCACTTTCTAGCGCCTTTAAAAGTCTTTCTTTTAAAATAAACAGAAATTACTATTCACCTTAGGGCACTTCAAACAGATGTTTTCCAACTCCAGCCCGGTCTGCTACACTTTCTCCCAGCAACTTCCTCCTGCACGTTCTTGTCCGCTTGAGGACTTCTTCAGGGTGGCCATTTCTGACCACCGCTTTGCCGCTTCGGAAGGGAAAATCGACTGGGGGGGGGAGAGATGCGGCTCTCCTCCACCCAGCCAACAGCTCCCCCTTCTTCACCACCTCTACGGGGTGGTTTTAACCCCAAAGCCAGCCGGCTCAGGGTCTTCCAGCGGTAAGCACGGACCGAAACCACGCACAATCACGGATTTCCATCCTCGAAGCCGCTCAAACCGGATGTCCATGCACCTATTGCTTCTTGTCATACCCTCAGGTGGTTTGGAGAATAGTTTGACTCCCTCTTCTTTGTGGCAGCCCCTGAGATATTGGAGCACTGCTATCATGTCACCCCTAGTCCTTCTTTTCATTGAACTAGACATACCCAATTTTCCAGCAACTGTTCTTTTTAGGTTTTAGCCTCCAGTCCCCTTTGTTGTTCTTCTCTGTACACTTTCTTAGAGTCTCAACATTTTTTGAATATTGTGGCGACCAAAATTGGATGCAGTATTGACCAAGGCATTATGAAGGTTTGATCAAGGCATTATGAAGTGGTATTAACACTTCATGTGATCTTGATTCTGTCCCTCTGTTAATGCAGCCTAGAACTGTGTTGGCTTTTTTGGCAGCTGCAGCACACTGCTGGCTCATACTTAAGTGATTATTCACTAGGACTCCAAGATCTTTCTTGCAATTGGTACTATTGTTCCAGGTATATTGTAATATATAGTAAATTTATAATATCAACTTTTTAGTTATGCTAAGTAATAGCCACTAGCCATTTCACTTAACACACTTATTTGCCAAATCCAAAGTTTCATTTTTTCCTTCTTTCATGCAGAAAGCCAAGAAGTGATTTTCAAATACTATTTCAAATACTACAATACTATTTCCATTTGCCATCTCTACCAGTTCCATCATCTTTTGAATCCATACCTCCATTGTTGGGATTAAACAATTTCTGAGCATGTAGAATACTTGCAGCCATCAGCATGCAGCAGCAGAGTTCCAATTCCCCAATTCTTTATCTAACAGTTCTAAAAGAAAACTTTCTGGTTTCCATTGTAACTCCATTTAAAATTTTCTCAATTAAACCATGGATCCTATGGATCCATGGATCCAGTGGTGGGATTCAACTGGTGTAACAACCAGTTCGCTGACTGCGCGCTGCACACACACACAATATGTTTTAAAACAGCTCTAAAACTTAACTTCTACTGCAGTCCCGGTGAGTAAAAAACACACGGCAATCCACTCTGCTGCCCCTATAAGCTGGACTTCAAACAAAGGAAATCTAGGACAGACTACAGGGGCAGGTGGGCGATCTGATTGCCAGAACTAACTGTTGGCCCAAACCAGTCCATACAGGCTGAATCCCAGCCCTGTCTGTACCCAATACTTTTGTGCCTTGTCACATATCCACAACAAAGTACTTCCTTTACACTTGTATTTCCAACAAATATTTGAAACACCCTTTTATGTCTTTGATAGTTTATCTGGCATTAAATACCACCAGTCCATCATTTTAGAGAACATCTCTTTAAAATTATAACTCAATGTGAATTTCAATCCTTTAGTCAACATGTTTTCCCATTGCTGTAACCTTGTATTATAACCAAAATTTCTTGCCCACTGAATCATATAATGTTTAACATACTCACTCTCTAGGTTTAACTATTGCAGCATTTTATGTTCTGATATCATTTCAAATTCATTTTAGCAGCTTCAAAACCACATTTTGTTTTAGTTGAACCTTTCTTTCAACTGTAAATAAATAAACCAATAACATGTATGACCTCCTAACTCCAAATCTTTTTTTGATTTAAAAGAAGGTTCACCTTTAATGAAAGATACTATTTCACTATAAATCAACTACCGACAATTAGAATTATCTGTCATCTCCTTCCTAAAAAAGGCTTTTTGAGGTAACCTCAAGTATTTTAGAAAAAAACCTTTTTTTAAATTTATTCCAAACTCTATAAATAGCATGCTTCACAAAACGATTGTGGAAATCTGGATTCATTTTAACTTTATAATTCTAATTTATCATATGTAGAGAGGTATGCCATCCAAACCTCAATTCATGATCTTCCAATTCCAATAACTTTTTATTCTTTAGGGTTACCCATTCCTTTATCCAGATCAGAGGTTGGCAATCTGCAACTCTGGACCCACATGTGGCTCTTTCATCCCTCTGCTTCCTGTAGCTGCTCAGTGCCACAATTTTGAGAGGAGTTCTGGTTAGGGAGAGAAAAGCATAGTGCACCAGGAAGAGGCTCTATGGCAAGGGGTAGGTTTTCTGGTCAGCTCCACAATTGATAGGGCTTTCGGTTAGCACAGGTAGAGGAAAAAGGATGCTGTGCTAGGAGGAGGAATCTGACTTCCAGGACGATATGGGGGGGAACCGGACTTCCAGTTGGCTCCAGAATTGAATGGGGGGCTTAAAGTTAGGACCTTTGTGACTCTTTGAGTGTTTAAAGTTGCTGACCCCTAAACCAGACCAAACAACATCCCTCAAAATACTGTATAATTTTAAATTTGGAAGACCCAGACCAGCTCTTCCTTTGGCATTTGCAACAATTTATACATAATTCTTGGTTTTTTTTCCTTACCAAAGAAATTTACAAATATCTCTTTGCTATTGCTTAAATGAAGCCTTGGTCATCAATATTGGCAGGGTCTGAAATAGGAATAACATCTTTGGTAAGACATTGACCTTAATCACAGAGAGTCTCCCCTATAGAGATAGTTGCAGTTTATCCCTACTGAATAAGTCTTTCTTAATATAATTCCAGAAAGATTCATAATTATTTTGAAACAATTTAGAATTTGTGTTTGATGTCACTCCAAGATATTTAAGATATTCTTTTCCATCTTAAAACCTGATTTTTTGTTAAAATTTCATGTTCATATGCAGCCATATTCTTGACTAACATCTTTGTTTTCCATTTATTTTAAAACCATCCAAAGCTAAAGTCATTCAACTTCTTCATCAAATGTTCCAAACTGTTTTAGGGATCTTGCAAAAATACAACTAAGTCATCTGTGAAGGTTTTTTTGTTGGTTGGTTGGTTGGTTGGATTCGTCATCTTGTCTGATATCTAAAGTACTATTTGTTTTGCAAAAAAAAAATCAAAACTTATTTTTGTTGTTCTGTCCTGTTTCCATTATTTGGCCTATAACTATTCAGTATATAATAGGGTATATGTGTTGGTTGAGGGTTGCATAAAATGTTTGTGTCAATGTGCATGTGTGTGTCTAGTTTTCTCTTTCTCTTGGAGAAGCCAAGACTGAGGATATGTTGTGTGGGAAAAGATTTACCATACTGTATCCTTATTTTGTGTGCTTCAGCCAACTTTGCCCAGAAACAAATCAATGCTTGAGATATTTAGCAGAAGGTTAGGGAGAAGGTTAGGGAGAAGTACTGGAATTGACCACTATTTTTAGGGGCTCAGAGTCTGTTCCTCTTGTCTAGGAGCTGCAATATACACATTTTTCCTCTCCTAGCTTCCACTGAAGTCTCTGGTCAATTTTATCATCCAAACATCAGGAGTGGGATGCTACCAGTTCAGCCCATTTCTATAGAACCAGTACCTCCAAAGAGCAGCTGCCACTGAACCGGTTCACTGCAACAAAATTCTGGTCTGCTGTTTGGCCCACCTGCCAGCCTGGGCTCCCATACTCACCTTTATCCGCTGTTTTGGAAGCATATTTGCTTTGTGCAGCACAGTAGAGTGCCGCATGGCAGCTGCTGAAAACTACCAGGAGAGTGCAGGCTTACAGAAGGTGAGGTTGAGTGCCTCTGCGCCTGCGCAAACACCTCTGCGCCTGCGCAAGTGCCTCTGCACCTGCAAAGTGTGTGCACAAAGTGAGCCCACCAAGCATGCCCACCGAACCAGTGGCAAAATGGTTTGAATCCCACCGCTGCCAAACATTCATGTGAATTGTTAGGTTAAGAGAAAAAAGTCACTCACTGTCTTCATTAATGAGAAGAAATTTGGATGTCAGTCTTCTCAGCCCAAGCCCAACTTTCTCTTCATTACCCTTCACTCGCAGAAATATCCAAATATTGCTTCTATCTACCACTGTAGGAGTACTTTTCTTCCATAATTAGCTGAAATAATTAGCAGATATTAGCTAATATTAGTAAGAAGTTTCATTTGAATAAATCTAGAGCAATGTCTTTCTGCACTATTAAGATCCTTTTATATAGCCCTTTAAGCTGAGGTCACCTTCAGCAAAAAAAATTATTTCTTGTTGATCCAAGCTTGGAATTATTGATGAAGAGTATTAATATCCCATGAACTAGCTTTTCCTGAATTGCTTGAATATATATTTCAGTTTTAGTGGAGAATGTAATTACTGTTTTCTTCTCATTGTTCTTTTGCATTCACAATTAGCT
Source organism: Naja naja (assembly GCA_009733165.1). Lineage (NCBI taxonomy): Eukaryota > Metazoa > Chordata > Lepidosauria > Squamata > Elapidae > Naja > Naja naja. The sequence continues at coordinate 208,034,233 of CM019149.1, forward strand.
ATTTGATTAAAAATAGTGAAAGAAAAGACTTAAATATACACTTGCAGGAACCAAAACAGAACTTAGGACAAATTAGAGGATCTCTTTAGGGGCAATTAATAGGCCATCTGTCATTTTTCTCCCTATAGTAAAGGGAGGAAAATGCTAAAAAGGGCTTATTTAATTTAAAAGCAGATAAACCTTCAAAGCTGAAACTGATTATTCACAGTGGAGAAGCTGGTAATGAAACCTCACTTTATTATTTCCAAATTAATGGAATAGTTGACTGTCTGTTGGATGGGTGGGGGGATAGGCATTCTGGAACAACATAGCAGGCAGGTATTAGACATATTGAAGGGCATTTTAGAGAGGGCAGCAGTGGTTGTGGTTTTTGTGTCTGGTTGCACATTTAATTTTATAAAGAGCCTAATAAGGAAACTATCATTTTTAGTTGGTTAGGAAAGCAAGTCCAACAAGGCAGAGAGGCATAATGTTGACATTGTACAGCTATATTTTATTTTTCACAGTAAAGCTGGGATCAAGACAGCATCTTTCTTTGCCTAAGAGCTTTGGTACAGATATGAATGAGTACAAGTAGATGCTTAATTTGGATGACAGGGAAATGCTCCTGCTAAATGTAAATTAACTGCTTTGAGGGCCATTTTGGAATAAAAGGCAAGATAGAAAACTAAGACATAAATCCCTTCTTTCTTCAGTGTGGAAGGAATGACATTACATTGGGTCCACAGGGACGTTTTAATCTTCCTTCTGGGATCCCTGATACAAGAAATTTTATTTATTTAATTTACATAGCTGTCCATCTCATGTAAGATGCCTGGAGTAATGGCCGCTTAGTTCCGTGAGCTCCGAGAAGGCTTCGGTTTTTAGGCCGTTTGGGGGTTGTTTGGAGGGTCGTTGTGAGCCCGTTCTGCTTTCCCCCGCCTGCGCTGCTTTGCCGCCGCTAGAGACCCTCAGCTGGGGCGGTTTTAGCCCAGCTGGAGGGTCAGCATTGACGGGGAGGAGGAAGATTGATCGTGGCGAGAGGGGAATGGCGGCCATTTGCTGTGTCCTCCTCAAAGCCACTCAGCTGTTTGGCAGGGAGCGCGTTCTCCGTGTGGGGTCATGGAGGCTGGTTGGCGACGGATGGAAGTTTTGGAGGGCCAATAAACAAAAAGTACCATATGATCTGAGTATGTTTTTGTAGACAAGAGGCCATTGAAACTATAGCTCACGTCCTGCTTTACTGCACTTAAGGACTCACAGATTCAATACGTAAAACCTTACTTCATAAAATATCTGGGATACACTGATCTTTTTTATGTGCAACTACTGTTATCAGATCAGTATGAAGCAGTTTCTCTGAATGTGGCCAAATTCTGCTATGGTGTATGTAAAATTAGGCAAACTTTAACTGCCCATTGATTGTCTACACCAATTACAACATATTCTTCTGTCTTTGTTAATTTTTAGTACTATTATTGCTTTTAATGCTTTTATTTGTAATCCTGGTCCATGACTGTAATAAACATTGATTGATTGACTTATTTTCAAAAAAGTAGCGATCACTTTGCAATTTCTTTCCCCAGATAATGTGTTTGTCAATCCTTGCTGGAACTGTTCATTATGCCAGAGTGGGGTAATGTATTCATTCTGATGAAGCAATTAGGTGGTGAAGGTGACTTGATTTGCATCCCTTAAGCAAAATAGCCATCCAGTTCCTCTTGGCCTTCTTTCCCAACTGAAAGTCTCCTAAACTGGGTGCTGTGCATGTTCATTGCTCAGCAAAAGCTACTCAAAATTCTGTAGTGCTTGTTGAAGCCCTTCTGAAGCTTAGTCTTCGTGCTGAGCGAAGGCTAACGGCTTCAGCAGTATTTATGTAAGCAGTCCAGTCTAGAAGACCGGCCATGTCAAGGGGGTTCTGAGAATCGGCACCTGCAAAGAGCTAGAAGTGATTGAACAATTGAATAACCTTTGCAGCTTTTTCTATTTTTCATCTCACTTCTAGAAGACAAATGCAGTGCTCGAAGGAGAATTAAACAAAGAGCTTTAGAAAATATTGTTTTGCATTTTAGTCGGTATGAGGGATAACAAACATCTCAAGTGTTGTCCCAGTGGGTCAGGTAATATAATAGGATGGGGCAACAGGTCATGAATCATCTTTCATAAGGTGCCTCCTTTGCTCTCCTATAATCCTCCTTCCTCCATTGATAGAGAATCTGGAACCAGATGTTCAAAATTCTATGGATTGGATGAACCGGCAGGTTGGGTTGAATAATTATGATCTATGAGCAGAAACTCACACCTTGGGATGATGATCCTAGATGGACTAGTAAAAAAATCAAAATAGGGGGGAAATAGGGACAATTCTACTCAGCCTATCCATAGATTCTCATATGTACTGCATGTCTAGGATTTTATCTGAATTTAAATTGTCTTACACAGTCAACACAGGAATCGGGTAACATCTATGCCTCTCTTTTGTAAACAACCACAACTATACTAGGGCTGTATAGTATTATCTTCTCATGAATACATATAGCCAACCAAAAAAATTTTAAATGTTACTCATTTTTGGTTTACATGTTAGCCTATATATGTGTGTGTGTGTGTGTGTGTGTGTGTGTGTGTGTATGTGTTGTGGCCCTGCCTCGTGAGCCTGTGCTGACAGAGGAAGAGGACCTGGATGATGAAGAAGAGGAGGAACGGGCAATGCCTTCCTCACCAGGGCCTTCCTCCCCAGGACCTTCCTCCCTGGCAAGGCCTCCCTCCCCAGGACCTTCCTCCCTGGCAATGCCTCAGGTTTCTTCGAAAGCCAAGAGGAACAGCCTGAGAGACGCCAGATCACGGCCACGGCGAGGGAGGGAGGAGGAGGATTCCTGGCTTGGTCCCAGGCAACATCGGAAGGAGAAACGTCAGCAGCAACGTAGGGGGCGTGGGAGGGCCAGAGATTGAGCTGGACCACACCCCACCAGGTATAAAAGTGGGTGTGCCTATGTTACAAACTCTGTACGTGACAAAGTGTGGAATAAGCCGAGGATTCCGTCTGTGTTGTAGTGCCTGATTTGGTTTCTGGACTTTGGGAATAAATCATTCCTTCTGTGAGTAATTCATTTCTTGTCAGCTCCGAATTTGGCAGTGAGAGCCTGGGTGACTGCCAACACTCTTATCAGGAGAGATAACTTGGATTTTGGAGACAGGCCAGCGTAACTCTCTGTGCTAGTGTTGCTGCCAAGTTCCTTACCTTCTGGGGAAGGGAAGGGGAGACAGAACATGTATGTATGTATGTATACACCAGTATTCGGGTCTTGTCCATTGATCTTGGTGACGTTTCGACGAGATCCCACTCGCCATCTTCAGGCTGGTGTCTTCGGCTTTGTGCTTGACACCAGCCTGAAGATGGCGAGTGGGATCTCGTCGAAACGTCGCCATGATACTCTCAATCTTACACAGGACAAGACCTACATACCTTTACCCGTGAAAATCTACATATATATATATATATATATATATATATATATATATATATATATCCTTAATTCTTTGAATGTCAGTCTTAACCTCCCAAACTGTAATTGCCCAAATGCTGAAGTGCTGAATCAATGCACAATAAAATGTTGTGGTTTTTGCATTCTATTCTGCCAACTTCAATAGGTTTAGCTCGCACCACAAAGGTCAAAAAAATATTGCTTAAGACAAAGCCAAATAGCCACAAACTTTAATTGATCAGGAACAACTCAGATTTACAGAAAGATGAGGGTTTCTCCTTTTTTACCCTTTTCCTTTTCTTTTTTCTTTTCTTTCTCTCTCTTCCTCAGGATACAGGTTTTTTTTAAAAAAGGAGATAATCCATTAGGGAAAAGATATAGGGGATCTCTTCTAAATAGTGGATAGGAAATGTTTATGGAATATTATTACCTATAGTGGGGATGTGATAGCCTAGCGGTTACCAGAAGGTCAGCAGTTCAAGACCCAAATATTGCATAATGGAGTGAGCTCCGATTCCTGACACAGTTCCTGACAACCTAGCAGTTTGAAAGAATGCAAGTGCAAATAGATAAATAGGTACCACTTCAGTGGGAAGTTAACAGTGCTCCGTGCACCTTTGGCGTATAGCCATCCTGGCAAATGACTATGGAAAATGTCCTCAAGCAAGAAACTGAGATGAGCACTGCCTCTTAGAATTTACACGACTGGACAGGGAAAACCTTTACTTTTATTACTTATAGAATAGGTTTCTATATTACTTCCCATATAAATGAATCTCAAGATGCAAGAATAAACAATGAAAATATAGTAATTAAAAACAAAAACATCCATTAAAATCCTTAAAGGAAAAGACTGGGAGATGAGGTAGGCCAACACATACCTACCAGAGCCATGGTGGCACAGTGGCTAGAATCAGTACTGCAGGCTACTTCTGCTGTCGGCCAGCTGCCAGCAGTTCGACTCTCACCAGCTCAAGGTTGACTGAGCCTTCCATCCTTCCATGATTGGTAAAATGAGAACCCAAATTGTTGGGGGCAATATGCTGGCTCTGTAAATTACTTAGAGAGGGCTGTAAAACACTGTGAACCACTATATAAGGCTAAGTGCTATTGCTATTGCTACAAGAAGTAACCATTTGCTAGTGATACTGTGTATTGCTATTGACCTGTGCAATAAGATCCCTTCTGATGTAGTTTATGATTGACTGGGATTCTAATAACACAGTCCTGATCCAAAGTTATTTAGAGTCTTATGGGTCAAAAACAAAGTTTGGAACCTGGCTTGGTATGTACTGGTTACCAAAGCAAATGGTTTAGCAACAATGTGTCCCAGTCTATGTCTACCTGACAACTGCAATCCAAGCACAAAAGGCTATCCCCTCACAAAAAGCATATCATGGCAGCCATAGTATGGAATAACCATTACATGAACAATCACATCCTAAGGTATTAGCTGCTAAATCAAACAAATTTGGCATTAGGCACTTCTAGCCATGCAATTCACTTGGACCTCCAATAACAATAATCATTCTTGCAGTACCCACAAAATCTATACTTCTTTGTAGACCAGAGAAACTCTGCAGTTTCCATAGCCACGAACCACTCATCACAGGGTCTTCATCTTGTCAGGATTCAGCTTCAGTTTATTGGCTCTCATGAGCACCCTTCCTGTTTTCAGAATATGCACAGCCTCTCCTGATTCAGAGGTTGAGGAGAACTTTAGTGAGTTTTGTCAGCATATTGTATCAACATACAATATGGGTATGGGTCTCCAAAATGTCTTCAGCGGCTTCCTAGATATAATAAAAAGCATTTAGAGTATCTAGTGGGGCACTATGGCTTTCATGCTTCAGAGGCAGAGTCATCAAATGTGTCATTCTGATCTTGTCCTTGCACAAAGAAGAAAAAACTACAATGCAGCATTGTTTGGATTCATCTGAGTGATTTAGTCATTTGCTATTTTTATAGCCCCTGTTTTCTCAAGGAAATTCATCTGATGGTGACCTTATCTCTTCAATTCATGGGCTGCTTAGGACCTGCAAAGTGTCCTGCTGAAGGGAATAAAGATGACTTAATTTTTCAAGGTCATCCAAATCTATGGATCTTTGCATTCGTTAAGATGGCTATGCATGGACATAAGGATTCTATGTTGGGTGAAGCTGACAGACTGCGGTGAATTTATGGTAATAGAAGAAATAATATGACTTGGCTCATGGCTTATAAATTATAATCATGGTATTGAAACTCATGCAGAATCTAGTCTAACTGCTCTACTTTTTGAGAAATAAGGGGACTTGGTTCAGAATAGAAGCCTTGTGTTGGAAAATAGATGGGTTAACTATATAATGTGTCTGTGTGTGTATGTATGATTTACAGATAGTGCTCAACTTACAACCATAACTGGGATTGGAATACCATCAAACAGCAACATCTACCTACCCTAGATCCTTGGGAACCACTCAATAGTTAGATAAGAATGCCAGATCCAGTCTAAACATCTGGCTGACTGTGCAAACAACAATGATGATAATACATTTACATTTTTTCCTACTCATACAACAGCCCTCCAGTTAAAATCCACACTATAAGAACCCATAAAATATATGAACCATAAAACTCAAAGCCCAAAGCATAAGGCCTGAAAAGCATAATGCTGCACCCAAATACCTCATCCCCACCCCAGTATCTAAACAGTGTTCTAAATATGACCCTTTTGCAGCAGCTCCCAAAAGGACCAGAAGGCCAGTCGCACTTAGAGGGGAAACTATTCCACAATGTTGAGCCTCACAGTGAGGAAATCAGCCCCTGGGCTCCCATTCCTCTTCTCATGGGTAGTGGGGAGCTCTAAGCATCTCTTCTAGGATGGTTGCACAAGGCGGGCAAATTCTACCGGAAGTGCAGATTGTCCCAACAGTAATACTGAAGATTATGTTGGACCCTCAAGAAAGAGCTGAGACCAATTCTGCACTTCGTTTGCTGATTAGTTGCTCTTTTTTCTCTCCTGCTGTTCCTCCCAAAAGTTGCCATCTGAAGGGAAGAAGAAGGGAGTTATGCCAAGGTGTAATCTGCTGCAATATTCTGACATCTTGGCTTCCAGAATCTATTTCATTTTGGAAGGAGCAGTTCCTCCATTAGTCAAGATTAAAAGTAGTTTCTCCCTGATAGGTTAAAATGTTCACTGAGCGCTAAGTGATTACTCACCCAACTTGTGAAACCACCTGTTATTCAGATCAGTTCACAGCCTCAGTGGGAAGTGACAGGTCAAGTTTGAAGTAGTTCTACTTGTAAAAGATTAACTGATTAAAGTATTACAAAAGAACTCTTGCTCTCTTTTTTTCTTTTTATATTTAACTTTCTCTCGTAGTGTGGCTTTTGTTAGGTCTGGTGTAAACCACTGGAATGGGCTGACACATTGTTAGATGTTCCTATTTCTCCTTTCTATATAAGATGGCAACAGTATTTTTTTAATTGTGTTATCACAGAAATATGCTAAATAAACATATTTATTTATTATTTATTAAATATTTATGCTGCCCATCTTACTCTACAGAAGGGGTGGGCTGCTACGGGTTCGCCCAGGTACAGGTTATGTTAGGCTAACATTATGGGCGGTTCAGTGAACCACCAAATCCCACCCCACCCCGCCTGCAATGCTGCATTCTAATCACTGCACCACCAGGGTTCTTGATGCAATACAAAGTTGCAACTATCATTTTGCCCGTGTTGACTTCTCCACGCTACAGACCCCAGTGAATATTACTTTAATTACATAAATCTGAACATCTATGTCAAGAGTCCCCAAGCCCCCCAGGCTGAGGCCTATTATGGGGCTATGACCTGTTTGTAACCGGGTCACATGAGCTGCTGGCCAGTGCATGTGCACACGCATGTGCAGCTTCACTTGTGCAAGTGGTGGGCTGATGCGCAGATGTGCAACTTGACTTGCACTAGTTGCTAATTCCCCTCTTCCTCTCTCCCCCCGCCCCGGCCAGGCCACCGAGCCACTAAGCCGTAAAGATTGGGGACAGCTGTTCTATGCGGCATTCACAACATATCCCAAGGTGCTTTTCCAAGAGGCAACTGGACTTTCTGATTTTCTTTGAAGACATTTCGCTTCTCATACAAGAAGCTTCTTCAACTCCACAACATACTTATTCTGCTTCTGTTCTGCAAGGATTGCTAAATGGCACAGCCCTACCATTTGACAGAAATGGGCAGGGGACTCAGATGACAAATGTTGATGATGGTAAATATAGGGGGGCACAACATCCCCCCCATTTAAAATCAGCTAATAGCACTTTCAGCTTTGATCTTGTTTCTTTCAGTGACTGGATATTTTGGGGGCTGTTGTTTGGGCAAACATTAAATTGCATAACTCTGTGGAACACACCTTTAACCTAAAAGCTTAGTCTTATTGACTTCCTTATCTATCTGGATATAATATGCAATATTGCACCTTTGCAAGCACTTTTTCTCCTCAGAATAGGTCAATGACTCACTAGAAGGACTACAGCTCAGGTGCTTCTTTTACCATCCATATGCTTGATGGACAGCAAATTAAAGGTTGGAAAATGAATCATCCCAACATTAAGCAAAATCATCCTGACCACATAAGAGTTTGCAGAAATATTTTGTTTTCTTCTGTGTTTTGACAGGTTAGTCAGAAATAAATGTTCAAAATTTCAACATAACTTACTCCTGAGTAAGCATGTGAATTTTATTTAGGGATGACCTCAGAGGGACCTTGGACTCTCCTTTAAATATTTCCTATTTCCTTTTTGTTTCCTTCATTTATCTGGTTGGGATTTACAGCAGAGTATCAGGCAATAGGCCTCATAGCTTGAATTAACCATATTTTGCTGATCTTAGCAGTGTTTTTTTAAACAAATGGAAAACAAGATTTTCAAAGAGTTGGGTTTGATATCCCACACTGACATTCATATTGTCTTATATATGGGTAGCTGGTACAAAATTACTTTTCATTGATAACAAAAGAAATAAAAGCATACAGTTAATGACTTTGATGGGAAACAGCCCCATTAAAGGGACTTAATAGGATTGCTCTGAGATTCAAGTAGTTTGGTGTTTTCAAACTTGTCAACTTTAAAATATATGAAATTCAACTAAAGAATTCTCCAGCCTACAGGAACTCCTTGAAGTCCAGTTGTCTTAATGCTTTCGTATTTGAATAACACTGAAGTAGATAGTTATGATTTATCATACCACCTTTTTCCTGTATTCTTTTCCTCACTAAAAAGTCAGTTTTTTAATAGATGAGCTCTCCAGTGCGGTATAAGTGAAGGAATAGAGTAGAGTAGAGTAGAGTAGAGTAGAGTAGAGTAGAGTAGAACAGAATAGAGAATAAAATAGACTAGGTCTCTAGTGCAGAAGCACTCAATATATATGCAAAGCAACAGAGTAATAATAACTGTAATAATTATTTCAATAAGAGGGGATAGTAGATGAGAAGGATTATAATAGTACTATTATACTATTAATAATAGTACTATTATTATCCTGAGAAGGATAATAATAATGCTACAGCCATACAACTTAGGTAAATATACATAAATATAAAACAATATTGTGAGGATTAGGTGTTCAGAAGACTGGTGAAGACTGGTGGCACGAGGGGGAAGAAACTGTCCCTAGTTGTTTTGATTGTGGACTATAGCTGAAATGGTTGTTTGACTATAAACAACAAGCCATATCCACCAAAATTCACAATTCACTCACTCCTTGGCAGAATCCATTCAAAGGTGTGAAAACCCAAGGAAGAAACACTTTCTGAATATAAGCAAAACTTGTTTCCTCTCCAGCAAAATCCATCCCAAGAAGAGTTATACAGAGAAATTCTAAGTAAGCAATTTTTCTGCTGGGCTCTGTGGGGGGAAGTTGTGAAACAAAGCACACATTCTCCTTACCTCTGCTGCCCTTTCAAGGAAGAATGTTTAATAACTTTGAAAGTTTGCAACAATTACACAATATTGAATTGATCTAATGAAAGTATTGTAACAGTGGATAGTTTTTACTTTCATGTTTCATAGTGTATTTTCATATTTCTTTTTGTGCCAATTGCCCTCCAGGTGAGATTCAAGGTGCTGGTAATTGCCTATAAAGCCTTACATGGCTTAGGGCCGGGATATTTGCGGGAGCATCTACTGCCAGCAACAACTTCCCATCGCCCTGTGCGCTCCCACAGACAGGGCCTCCTCAGGGTGCCATCGGCCAGACAGTGTCGGCTGGCCACCCCCAGGGGGAGAGCCTTCTCTGTTGGAGCACCCACCCTTTGGAATCAGCTGCCTCTGGAGCTCTGGATGGCTCCTGACCTTCGATCCTTCCGTCATGATCTGAAGACATGGCTCTTTCAATTGGCCAACCTGGACTGATGGGGGTTTTTACTGGTTTTTATTGGCTTGTAGTCGGTTTTAATTAGAATTGGGGTGTTCATTTAATATCTTTTTAACTTTTGTATTGTATGTTTTTATTGTTGTGAGCTGCCCTGAGTCCTTTGGGAGATAGGGTGGCATATAAATCCCAATAAACTAAACTAAATTAAAAGCTCTTTAAACTTTGAACAAGTAAGGCAAAGGGAGGGAAATGGGTGAGAGAAAAAGGTTTTATGGGCTGCTTTTATGTCTGTTTCCCCCTTGCCCTCGTTGTTGTCAGCCATTCAATTGTGGCCAACAATTGTGGCCACTCTATGGATCAGCCCTCTCCAGGCCCCTCTGTCTCACACCATCTTCTTCCAAGCTGTCATGGTCAGGTGTTCATTATTAAGAAATTAAACCAGGAGGAGGAGGAGGAGGAGGGGAGGAGGAGGAGGAGGAGGAGGAGGAGGAGGAGGAGGAGGAAGAAGAGGAGGAGGAGGAGGAGGAGGAGGAGGAGGAGGAAGAAGAAGAAGAAGAAGAAGAAGAAGAGAAGAAGAAGAAGAAGAAGAAGAAGAAGAAGAAGAAGAAGAAGAAGAAGAAGAAGAAGAAGAAGAAGAAGAAGAAGAAGAAGAAGGCGGCATACTGTACATTACACTGAGTTCCTGGAGGAATACGACTGGAAATGTAATTCATCAGTTGTCTTACTGTATGGCAAAGCAAAATAGGACTCTTTTATAACTACAATATTGCAGAAATATTCAATGCCATGTTAGAAATGCTTGCTTAAAAATAATCTAAAGGCATTTGGAGGAAAGAAAATCTTTGCTCAGAGAAAATACTTCGAAAAACATACTGTGCCCCGGTTTTCACATAAAATAAAATTCCTCTACTAGTGTACTTTTTTTAATGGGCAGTAGATGGCAGAATAGTGAAAGCTCATGGCCACTGCTAAAATCTGGCTGTATTTTTCCTTAGAACATAAGGCACATCATGTACAGACAGTGGCATCAAAAATCTACTCCTATCAAAGGACACCATGTAAATACTGAAGGAGAGCGTGGCAAACTCAAGGACAGAATCACCCCTTGCATTGGAATTGCAGTGCCATGGCAAAGTTATCCTAATTGCTACCCAGCTTGCCATGCCACCGTACATTCTGCAAGTTTTACACTCAAGATAATGAGAGATAATGTCAAGTGGTTCAGGATGGAGTGTTCCTAGCCGGCCGGCCAGCCCTGACCTTTGTCAAGTTATTCTAAGCAATTTACCCTCCTTTTACCATTGCTAAAAAGTAAATATGAAAAGTCCCAAAGGTGCTTTTTTCATTTTTTTTTAATTTTAAAAAAATCTTTTAAGTACAAAAGATTAAAATAGACAAATATACAAGATTAAAAATAATAAGTCATACAAATAAACATCACCACACATTCTATAATAAGACAAATCATATTTCTCTCTAATACATTTGATAGTGATTTAAATATCTCATAAAACGTATTAAATGGCAGTTACTTCCTATCCCTTGTAAACTAACTGTTATCTATACTATATAACACATCATAGTCTATTACTATTATTGGATTATAACTATGTGTTTTATGGATAAGTCCTTTATATAACTTAATCAAAGAGAAAGAGGAATAAAACTAGTATTTTATAAATTCCTATCCTTTAGTATATATATAATAATATGTTTCATAGGTTCATTATTTCCTCAAAGGTGCTTTTTTCAAGAGGCAACTGGACTTTCTGTTTTTTTCTTTAAAGACATTTCACTTTTCATCCAAGAAGCTTTTTTGTCTCTGACTGGATGGTGGGGAAATGGAAGGATTTATACTCCTTGCAGACAGCTGGACATTTGCATTCTTTTAGCAAATCGTTAAGGTCACCTGGAGGTTTATCTGTGTCATTCCGTACATTTCAGGCATATTGGAAAAGTTCAGGAAGATCTTCAGCCAACATAACATTTGTGTACACTTCAAACCTAAGAATACACTAAGGCAGAAGCTTGTCCACGCCAAGGATTAAAACACCCAGACAGAAACTGAATAATGTGATATGTGCAATGCAATGTAGTGAGCAGATCTATAATAGAATAACAGAGTTGGAAGGTACCTTGGTGGTCTTCTAGTCCAACCCCCTGCTTAGGCAGGAAACCCAATCTCTTCTTAAAACCTTCCATTGTTGGAGCATTTACAACTTCTGGAGGCAAGTTGTTCCACTGATCAATTGTTCTAACTGTCAGGAAATTTCTCCTTAGTTCTAAGTTGCTTCTCTCCTTGATTAGTTTCCACCCATTGCTTCTTGTTCTACCCTTAGGTGTTTTGGAGAATAGCTTGACTCCCTCTTCTTTGTGGCACAGCCCCTGAGATATTGGAACATTGCTATCATATTTCCCCGAGTCCTTCTTTTCATCAAACTAGACATACCCAGTATCTGTACATTGGGGAAATGAAACAACCACTTCATAAATGCATGGCACAACATAGGAGATCAAACCCATCAGGACTAGATTCAGCAATCCATCTGCATTTAAAAGACACAGGCCACTCCTTTGAAGACAACAAAGTACATATTTTGGACAAATCACTGGTTTGAAAGAGGGGTTAAAGAAGCCCTCTATGTCAAAATTGAACGGCCCTCTCTCAACAAAGAGGGAGGGATACAACATCATCTATCTCCAGTCTACAACACAGTCCTTTCAGCAGTTCCAAGAAGTCTCCACACCCATTTGCACCACTCAGGTGACCCTGATGACATAGATGAACCTTCAGGTGACTTAACCACCCACTAAAAGAATGCAAATGTCCAGCTGTCTGCAAGGAGTATAAATCCTTCCATTCCCCGCCCCCACATCCAGTCAGAGTTGAAGAAGCTTCTTGGATGAGAAGATAAAGTTTTCAAAGAAAAACAAGAAAGTCCAGTTGCCTCTTGAAAAAAGCACCATGACCTGGATGACTGAGAATCTCCATAGATAAATATGAAAAGGCCTAAAGAAAAATAAGAAATAAAAAAGATAAAAGAAAAAGTGTAGGAAACAATGCAGATAGAACAAAAAAGAAAAAAGAAAAGGTTATATAAACAATTTCCAGTCTTCTTTACAGCAGTTACAAACTTATTATCTCTTCTCCCTCTTTAAGATTATATTATGTAGTTCCCTTCTTTGCTTATTCAACCACTTAAATAAGCAAATCCATTAAAACACCAGTTGATTTTTCCCCATTTGCAGCAAACAAAACCCCTCAAAAACCCATAAGAGATACTTATTGTTTTATCCCTGATCAGATAGGCCAATTTAGCCATTCCTGCAAATTCCAACATCTTCACAATCCATTCCTCCACTGTAGGCATTTCAATGTTTTTCCATCTTTGTGTATATAATAGTCTTGTTGTAGGTACCATATAACAAATCCCATATATTCCTTTTTTGCAAGTCCTCCATGCATGGAAAATGTCCCTTCATGTTTTTCACCTTTCCAACATTGATTAGAACATCTTAGATAATTTCTTTGGTGTCCTACATCAAAGTTACATCATTTTATAAAAGATGTAACACAATGTAAATTTCAAGCCACATTCTTTCTCATTGGTCCAGCTGTATGTTACAACCAAAATTATTAACCCAATTTATCATACACTCTGGCAACTTACCCTCCTCCTGTGTTTTGGTGTGCCTCCCTGTCTCACATCTCACATTTTCTAACAATCAATCTGTGTGGTTTTTATTGGACTGTGGTTGGATGTTGTTCTGTAAAATATAGTATCTTGCTTATTACCCACAGAAGACAATATATGCCCTCCAAAACTTCCTAAATAAACCAAATGACTGAGCAGCCTCAGGGAAAAAAACACGCGTCATTTACAATAGAAGGACTGCATCAGCCATTGTGTAGGACAAACAGGTGCAATCATTAGCAAAGCACATCCATGAACACCAACTAGCAATCAGAAGACATGTTGAAAACTTCTTAATTTCACAGCATGTGGACAGACTTAACCATAATTTCAAGTGGGAAATTCAAATTCTGAGCATCCTAGCCAAACCCAATCCAAACATGCTACAGAATTCCTTGAAGCCTGTCAATCAGACAAAACAGCATCAACATAGAGATAATCAACATATATATGCCATTCAAAAGAGACAAAGAGTCAAAAAGTCTGCAAGAAGGGCCTTGGTGGCTCAGGCTGCTAATTGCCTGCACTTAAGTTCCAGCTGCCTGCAACTGCTGTAGGCTCGAATCCTACCAGGCTCAAGGTTGACTCAGCCTTCCATCCTCTCGGGGTAGGTAAATTGAGGACCCAAGATTGTTGGGGGCAATAAGCTGACTTTGTAAAAATGCTGCTTAGTAATAAGCAGGCATATACAATGGAATGAAGGCTATTGCTGAGCACACTGGGTTGTATCCCAAAAATTGTAAGCCACCCTGAGTCTCCAGAGAAGGGCGGCATATAAATGTAACCAAGCTCAGAGAGCACCAAGGACCCCACACAATCCCTTCATGTAAAAATTGATTAAAAAAAACTACATACACACATTCACATTCAGAGAATAAAATTGATATTAGTGTTTGTTTTATTTTACTGTTTGGGGGTACTCTTCAAATATTGCCAATCATGGAGTCCTATTGAATAAGAGAAGTGTTGTTGTTTTTTTAAATTAAAAAAGTAGTCATGAGAAAAACCTTGTTGGCAGAAGCACCTAATGGTGTCAGTGATGAACAACACACAGCCACCAGAACCTTGTGTGTCCCCTTTCCTCCAATTAAATTGATCTGTTTTTTTTTTTTGTAGCACAGGACAGCACTCAGTCAAGAGAGTATTATACTTACGTTTAAAAACCGGGTTTAAAGCTTTTTCAAAAGATCACTAAACCTCTGTATTTAGAAGCAGCTTATAAAGATCTTACAAGTGCTATGGTGAGGCATTCATGGACAGATAGCCCTGTGAAAAGCAGGCTCCCTTTTATCCCAAAGCCAAATAAGCACGGAAGGCAGTCATCAGAGTGAAAAGCAGAATAGATCATACCCACAACAAAAGCGAATATTTATTTATTATTTATCTATTCGTTTCTTCGTTTGTTCCATTTCTGTAGCTACCGATTTCAAGCTAGTGATGAAAATTGTTTCAGGAGAAAGAAAGGACTGTGTTAAAACAGGAATAGCTAAGGATTACATCAAACGTCAAGAGGTACAGCCTGGAAATAAGAGAGAGGCAGTGTCACAAGGACATGACAGAAAAACATGGTTCTCCTGGAGCATGTGTGTCATGGCTAGAGGCAAATGAGGATGGGCCCACGATCAAGAAATGAGAATAGAAGGCATTTAAAACATGGGAGCAAGATATGGCAGGTGTCCAGAAGTGCCAAATACTCCAGAGATCTGCGCTTTTTAAACAAGTTGGCATTGAGTAAATGGCAGCCTGCAGAAACCATTATCCTCTGAATTGGTTTTGACTGTTTCTCTATGGCTGTGGTCCATTTCAACTTGACATTTAAAATGGCTTACTTCCAATGATTGTTCCATTTTGCTGGCTACTGTACTTCTATCATTTCAAAGTGCTTGATCATCTGAGATCATAAGCCCATCGATGTCTATTCGTTTGTGTAAGCCTGCCTTAGGTTGGAGTCTACAGGGAACACGGCAATATGAAGCAACTCACCCAACCTAGTATGATACTCAGCTGTACAGAGATGCCACCTTAAGACCCCTTTCTTCCATAGCTTTTCTTACCCATTAAGAAAAGAAAGACAGAGCAGGATCTGAAGCCTTTTCACTGCAGCATTAGCTTTGGAGAGGCTATCACACAAGTGGGAGATTCCCAGGAGTATGGAGGAAACTCCAGACTTCTTAAGGATTAAAAGATAAAAGGTAAAGATCTATGGAGATTCTCAGTCAGCCAGGTTTTAGTTGTCCCGAAGGTGCTTTTTCAAGAGGCAACTGGATTTTCTGGTTTTCCTTTGAAGTCATTTCACTTCTCATCCAAGAAGCTTTTTCAGCTCAGAGCTGAAGAAGCTTCTTGGACGAGAAGCAAAACATCTTCAAAGGAAAACTGGAAAGTCCAGTTGCCTCCTGAAAAAGCACCTTTGGGGTAAAAGGTAAAGATTTTCCCTGCCAGTTGTATCTGGCAAGGGGTGGTACTCATCTCTGTTTTTTAGCTGAGAGAACCAGCATTGTCTGAAGACACTTCTGGGATCATGCGGCCAGCATGACTGTATACCAAAAGCCCACAGAATGATGTTACCTTCCCACAGGAGTGGTACCCATTTATCTACTTGCATTTACATGCATTCAAACTGCTAGGTTGGCAAGAGCTGGGGCAAGTAATGGAAGCTCACTCCATCATGCGGGACTTAGCTCTTCAACTACCGAACTTCTGGTCAACAAGCTACTGCACCCGTTTTAAGGATTACAAATGCTTTTAGATGCTAAATCCCGTAGGAACCCTCTAAAACAGCAGGATTCTGGGTGCTGCACTGTGCAATGAGAAATGGGCAACAGAGCGGCTGGCACAAGGGAAGGAGGAGCCCACTTTCCCTCCTTTTTCTCCCTGCTCCTCCTCCTCCTCCCCTTGTGCCAGTCACTCCATTTCCTGTTTCTCCATGATAGCACAGTGCCAGGATCCACTGTGGTAGTAATTTAACAACCAGTTCACCAAGGGTCACGTTGGCCATTGTGGGAGGATTATCCCGCATGTGTGGCAGACCGGGACTAAAGTGAAGTGGGGTGGGTTTTTAATTGTATTTTATTGGTTTTTAGATTTTATTGGGCTTGGGGTTTGTGTTTTAATTAATTTAATTTTGTATTGTGTAATTTTTATATTGTGAGCTGCCCTGAGTCCCTAGGGAGAGAGGGCAGCATATAAGTCCAATAAATTTGAATTTTTGAATTTGTCCTGGAGGAAGGTGATGGCCCACACCTCCCACTGACTCTGGGCAAACCAGTTGTTAAATTATTTGAATCCCATCACCAAGTAGAAGGCATGACTGGTATTGAAATGTGAACAGGAACAGTCCACACTGCAATACATTCTACTAAAGGACTGATAAATTGAACAACAAATCATCACAGTAAAGAAGATGATCACAACAAATTCCAAGTTCTGATGCCAGTTTGGCTTCACTAGAGATTAGTTGGCCACCCACAGATGTGGTTTGGTTTGGAGTAGTAAATTGTGGTTTGGCATAGTAAATTAATATATACAACCTGGGTGGTTTGATTTTTCTTTTCTTTTATGTTCAAGGAACCTTAACTTAGAACTTCAGCATCAAGATTCAAGTCTTGCCTTTCTTTTTCTTCGAGAAAAAGTTTGAATTATTTTGTGCAATATTCTCAGGGTAGCATTTAGCTGGTTTTCTTTATTATTTCTCTTCAAATCAACTCACATCTCAATACAGATATGTCAGAATATTCTCTTGCAATTTTTCTGGGAACTCAGCAGACAAATGATTCCAGATGTCCATCCCTTTTTAGAAAATACACACTCTCTATTAGGTTACAGGAGTCTCTAGTGTGGGTGATAAATTCAAATTTTCTTTTCTTGCAAGAGGCATTGTAAAACTCAGGAATACATGAGGGAAATTTCATCAGCCCAGAAAGCTGTTAAAGAGACATGTGCCAGCTGGTCTCAGTCCATATTAAACTAGAGACTTCAGTGGAAGTAATGGGGGCACAGAGGAGGAAAGAAACAAAGAGTTTAAAGTTATCTGCCACTCATACTAATGTCAGCACAGATTATCTTGGTTTTTTGCTTGGGGAAATGTAAGACTAAAACAGATGTGATGTTATTCATCCATTATTAATCGCAAGTGTGCTCTCTAATTTTGTAAATTGTCCACAGTGGGTAAATGTCCAAGCAATGCGAACTCTGGCCATTATGTTCTTGCATAGGATGTCACCCTGCAAATGTGGGGAGATATAATATTGGGGTGTCATGACCATGTTTCAATATTTTGGTGTTGAAATGAAAAGATTTAAATATTTACTTCTCCTGCCATCCTAATCCACAGCTTCCATTACCAGTCTGCAGGTAGCAACCAAAGTATTGTTTTGTTAAAAACAAGGCTAATAGTTTGCTGTTTTTAGTGGATTTTTTAAAAATACAATTGTAGCCTAGTTTCAGGGGTCCCTGGGAGGTTGTCCAACCACAAGTTAACTAGGTCTGACTTTGTGTACTTGGATTCTAATTTTAATTCTACATGATGAGAGGAAAGCTTAATGATCCCATCTATTAATGCCATCATCCAAATTAGATTCTTATACCCTCTATCATATGGCAAAACATGAGTTGCTACATCATAATGCAAACTATCCCTTACAGATTTGGACTCTATGGTCATTGCCTCCTTTCTAGGGATGAGAAAGAATGATAGGCTCAAGGTCACCCAGCTGATTTTGTGCCTAAGGCAGGACTAGAACTCAGTGTCTCCTGATTTCTAGCCTGATGCCTTCACTACTACTCCAAACTGGCTTTCTTTTCTACCCATGGACCTTCTTACACATAGGGCCAGCAGGTGGCAGCACCTTCCTAACCTTAGTTTATCGTGGAAACAAAGGAGGGGTAGCGCTGAAGGTGGAAGGGGGGGTCTACAACACTTGAGAAGTCTATTGGTAGTCTTGAGGAAACTGATTAGTTGGTGGGAGGGAGCATCCAGCAGAGAATGCTAAACAGTTCACCTCCACTGCAATTCTCAAAAGCTGATCTTGCATTGCCTTGCCTTTATTTACACACAGAGAGATGGATTCTATTACATAAACTGGACAATCAATAGAAATCTACTCTGTCTTAATGTATAGATAGAGTGGAAATTATTGCCCTATTGCATGTGTCATTCCTGGGTTTCTGCAATCAATCAGCAATTAAGACTGATGATGTGAGATTGAACATGTTGAGGCAATTGTCCAACTCTGCTCTAAACATGGAGCTGCTGTTTTGCTGAATCAGGCTGAACCCTGTGGGTGTCCTTTAAAGGTCAGGTCCTTTAAGGAATATGTCACATTTACTTCTTACGGTGATTGTGCAAGTGTTTCTTTTGTTATCCTTAATATTACATTAGGCTTGCATTAAAATAGAGGCAATTGCTTGATGATTAAGATGGCCCATTTATTATCTGTTGTGTTCAGCTCAGCAACGGGAAATTGCACTGCTTTTGATCACATTGCTGTGTAGCTGGTGAACTGCTACTTCAAAACAACTGCTACAATGAACCTAGTTCATCAACCTACTACTACTACTAATAATAATAATTTATTCGACTTGTATGCCACCTTCTCCCTAAGGACTCAGGGCGGCGAACATTAAAACAGCACAAAATTTACATAAAAACAGATTAAACATAACAAGTCAGAATAAACATTAAAACAGTTAAGAACCCCCCACCCGGGTCATTCCAGGCCAGCCTGTTGAAACAACCAGGTCTTCAGGTCCCAGTGGAAGGAGCGGAGATCAGGGGCCAGACGGAGATCCACGGGGAGCTGGTTCCAAAGGGTGGGCACCCCCACGGAGAAGGCCCTAGCCCTGAGGACCACCAGCCAACAGTGCCTGACCGACGGTATCCCAAGGAGGCCCCTCCTGTGGGAGCAAACAGGGCGATCGGCATGTGATGCTGGCAGGAGGCGTTCCCACAAGTACCCTGGACCCAAGTCATTTAGGGCTTTATAAGTTGTTACTAGCACCTTGAAACTATCAATTAATTAATAAAATAATAGTCTTCACATTTCCTGATAATTGTAAATTTCCTATTTACTTACTATATTCTTTTATCCACCATGTGTTTATTTTTATTCCTGTCCGTAGTTACTGATTCTGGTTTTTTAATGCTTTACTATATGCCTAAGTGCCTTACAATAGAAGTTAAATGTGAAAAGTGAAGTTCAATGTGAACAAAGACACAGATACAAAGACAAACATACATGGACCTCTGAGTATCATTCTCGTTCAAATTGAGGAAGTCAATATTTCCAACCCTTCCAGTGAAATGTGTAACCCAGTGAAATGTGTAATTTGACTGTGACACCCACCTCTTCAGTTTTTTGAAACCGCGCCGTGGGCACACTGGGGTTCTTGCACTTTTATTTTCAGAGGTCATGTGGCGTGTCCTGTCTTTCACCACTCAGCCATCTCTGTAGTCAGACATCAATTCAACCCTAGGAGAAAACATCAGCAGGCAACCTTTCTCCAGGGCCTTTTTCAGAATGAGAAGTAGAAGAACCACCCAAGCAGTGCTAAGGGATAGAGAAACATATAGCATGAAAACAACCATTCCCCACAGCCATCTCCCAATAATAAGAAATGCTCAAGACCTTCTGCAATATTCCAAATGGAGAAAGAGTTGGCTAAACATCCTCATGAGTAAAAGTACAACATTTCAAGAACAAGGAAGATTTTGGCACAATTATTAATGTATATCCCGAGGCTGTGCATAGCATCAAAGCTGCTTTATGAAGCCACATTCTCTCTTCTTCAACCCACTCCAAGCCTTGAAACTGAAGTAGGGTTGTTTGTTGTGTCACTTGGCTTTGTTCCCTATCATCACAAGGCTTTCATGTGACAGTAGCTGAAAAAGACTTCCTCACATCATTGGAAACATTTTCAAACTCTTTCCATCTGTTAGAAAGGTGATGCTGACTCTTCAGGATCTCTTGAGGTAGCAGGGTGTAGACATACAGGAAAGGATTTACTTTTGTCTATTGTCCCATTGGTCTATCACTCTGACTGCTCTTGGTCCAAGAAACTGTACTCAAGGTCATATACCCTTCTGTCCTTCTCTCAGCATAAGTGCAAAGAACTTGTGCTACCTTAGTCTCCTTTTGGTAGACTGTGATTGGTTAGGTGCTAGGCTTGCCCTCCATCCATATGTATTTCATTAAATAAATCTGTTTTCTCTTGTAGAAACCTGCTTCACTCAACATCGCCCTGGTGAGATTTCTTAGAGTAGGAATGTTCATGCACACACATCAAATGTTTTCATCTTCATCGCTCCAAGTACTGGAAGCTGCAGGTGAGAGCTCAAGGTGATATGAATACCTTTTTGACAAGATCTGTGTCAGCTTCAAGTGCAAAGCAGAGGGCCTCATCAAGGGGCAGCCTCACACAGGCGTCATACAGTACTGTAATTCTTATTTTGTTCGTAGTACAGTACATGGAAACATTACACTGGCCAAAGCTTGTTTTTCCCCATAATGCCAAAAAAAGATTCAAAAGCTGGATTGATTGCAGCATGGAAAGAAAAAAGATTTTAATTATAACTTGCTTTCTAAAAGCATGTTTCACCTAATTTGGTGAATTTGGGTGCTGGGGTCTACCCTTGAAAATGGATGAAATGAACCTCCATTTTGCAGCTCTTGTATGAAGTACCATTCCAGCACTATTTCACTCAACCCTATTTTAAAAACCCGGAAGCTCTTTCTGTTTTTTTTATGTTTGCAATCTCGAATGGGCAATTGTTGTAAAACCTCCTGCTACCAGCTCCTCCCCTTCTGTTACTGACCACCCATAATCCAGAGCCAAAATACTTGGCTTTGTTCCCTATCATCACAATACTTGCATCATTTCCCTTCTTTGAAATAAGCAGCGGAGGCTTAAAACGAGTTTTAAAAGCAGAAAGCAGAACTCTATATTGTGTAAGACAAAGTTCCTAGAATAAATTCTCTTAGGCCTTATCTGTATTAGGAAATTAGCTGGAGTACAGATGGTATGCTTGTGCAATCTTTTGGAGTGCTGGAACTCAACATGTAATCTGGGGTAATAGCAGGAATCAAAAATTAAAGAAATAAATGAAAAAAAACCCTCATTTACAAAGAGGCCCAAATCTTACACAATTACCAAGTCTCATGAGAACTTGATAAACTCAGTTGAAATCTCAAAATACCTTGGTGTTCTGAGCTAATCCCGCCAACATTTCAGCTCTTTCTTAAAAACAATGTTGTATAATCAATTGGCCCAAAGGTGCTTTTTCAGGAGGCAACTAGACTTGCTTTTTCTTTGAAGACATTTTTCTTCTCATCCAAGAATGCAAATGACCAGCTTTCTTCAAGGAATATAAATCCTTCAATTCCCCACCATCCAGTCAGAACTGAAGAAGCTGCTTGGATGAGAAATGAAAAGTCTTCTAAGAAAAAACAAGAAAGTCCAATTGCTTCCTGAAAAAGCATCTCCATAGATTTTTATAATCAATTGGGGCACCCTGGGAGTGCTGCAGGGATGGTCCCCACAGGAACTGTATCGCCAAACCTGCAATAAATAAACAAGAGGCATATATAATGTTGCTATCTCTAACAGCAAAGAAAGAGGTGGAATCAGTTGCAGGTATCTGGAGATAGAGGGTCAGGCCACTCACTCATCTTCTTCTTGCATGCCACAGACATCTCAAAAAGCAAGAAACAGACATAACCGCTTTTTGTGGATGTCTTGATAAACCTCCATTATGCCTTGATTTTCTTTCTTGAGTTTACCATCAGGATTGAAATTTCTGGTGGAAGACTGGTGGAGTCTGCACAACTGATGGGAAGGGGCACCCATTTTATTTCCTGTGCTTGGAGGAGAGATTCAATATATTGTATATCAAGGGGTGGGATTCAGCTGGTTTGTAGCGGTTCAGGCAAACTGGTTGTTAAATTACTCACCCACCCCACTATCAAATTGGATCCTGGGCATGGCACTGCAATGGAGAAACGGGCAATGGACCGACTAGCGCAAGGGAAGGAGAAGGCCATTTTTCCTCTTTCTTCTCCCTGCTTCTCTTCCTTTTTTTGTGCCAGCTGCTCCGTTGCCTGTTTCTCCATTGCAGCACAGCCCATGAAGGAACAACTCAGAGAAGATGTTGCCCTTTCACAGAGAATCATTCCTTCAGCCTAAGTGATAGATAAGGCAGCATATGATGAGGAAAAACCCTTTTCCTCATGATATGCTGAAATCTTAAGAATTAATCAGAGGAGACAACCCTGGTTAGACGGATAAGTTATTTCCATTTTTCAGATTTCAAAATAATAGAGAGAGCTGCTTTGTATTGGTTAACCACAAATCCTTCTTTGACCTTACAAAACGTTTTCTCAGATTTACCTGGAGATGCCAAGAACTAGGAGGCAAAGCATGTGATCTGCCAGAGCCTGCAGTCTTTTACAGAAATGATGGTAGGCAATCAAGGAAAGAGGAATCAAGCAAAGCATAATAAAGGGAGCCTACATCTAAAAAGATACTAGAATTAGGAATGGAGAGTACAGCCTCCATGAATGGCAAAAGCTTTATAGTTGGCACAAAGACGTCCTGTAGAGGTACATCTTGCTTTTGACCCATTCTGGAAAAGACACTATCTCCTTTTTTATGATAACTAGACATGTCCTTAAATATAGAAAAGAGAGGGGAGAGAGAGAGAAGATCCTTTTCTCAGGTGCAAAACAAGTAGACATCATGAAATCAATTGTATATAAAGTCCTGCACCATGAATCCATGGCACAGTTCTATTCCTGTCAAAAATCCTCAGCCTGTTTTTGTGTTGTTCAACCTTGCCCAGTAAATATATACTTGTCAGCAAAATAGTGATTACTAGGATTTATTAGTCATTGTTTTATTTTTGGTAAGCCATAGGCATCTGCAATGAGCATAGATAGTACAACATGTGCTTATCATTCCTATATGTTTTTTACCAAACATCAAAAGAGAGATAATTCAGAATTAAGGCTAGAAATGGCTCAGAAGAAATGGCAACAAGCTGTAGCTTGCTTATCTGAACAATCTTCTTGGAAAATTACTGATAAATTAAAAACCTTTCCTTTTCTAATGTGAGAAGTGTTATGTCTACCTAAGGGAGTCATTTGCCTAATTAGTTATCATAACTCATGATCGGTGTATGGGGCTTGCAATCATCATGCTGCTGTCATCTTCTGAATGCCATAAGCATTAAAAGAAACTGTTTAGATGCATGTAACAGAGCTGGAATTCTGCAATTACCTTTTATTAGAACAATGCAAGGACAATTTGACTTGCTATGAAGTTGGATTATTTAGCTACAAAGTTAGGAAAGTAGAGCAGCCTCAGGAGTAACTTATTCTGACTCATCCAAATTTCAGAGTGCAAACTAGAAAAAAGACAGGGCTGCCAATATTTAGCACCGGAAAATCATAAAATGGCACTTTATGTGTGTATATATACCCACAGAGAGAGGCACATTTGAGTTTGAACAGAACAGGGTGAAATTTGTTGAAAATCTAGAAACATAGGCCTTAGATTTATCTTTCTTTAAAATACTTTTTAAAAATACCTATACATTTTGTTTTATTATTTGTTGAGGCAGGGGACACCCAGTTGGGGGCTCATTTCATGTCCCTGGCAGGAGTGGAGCACAGGATGGGAACTAAGGGCCTTGGTGGTGCAGGCTGTTAAATGCCTAGCGCTTAATTCCAGCTGCCTGCAATTATTGCAGGCTCGAATCCCACCAGGCTCAAGGTTGACGCAGCCTTCCATCCTCTCGGGGTAGGTAAATTGAGGACCCAAGATTGTTGGGGGCAATAAGCTGACTTTGTAAAAATGCCGCTTAGTAATAAGCAGGCATATACAATGGAATGAAGGCTATTGCTGAGCGCATTGGGTTGCGCTCCAAAAATTGTAAGCCGCCCTGAGTCTCCGGAGAAAGGCGGCATATAAATATGAATAAAAAATAAAAAAAACTCACCACACCCCACGGCAGCACTTGGGTTTGAACATGACTTGCTAATCTCCAGTCCAGCATTCTAACCATAGTAGTCACCATGCTCCGTAGAATGGAAGTAATGAAATTAGTTTCACCACTATTCCTAAGAAGTTGTGATTGAAACACTAGAATGTAGCTAATCAAATCATACTTTGATTACAACGTTTGAAGGAGACTGATCTGTCATTAAATCAAACATTTGTCTTTTCTTTTCTTCCAAACACAGCAATTTAAAATGTTAGGAAATGCAGAAAGAATTCATGATTTTTAGTGCTCAGCCCCTTTATTTTCATTCCACAAACTTTCCTCCAAAACTACATATCCAAGGCAAAACTTTCTGGATGGCTTGGAATCAGGAACAGGGAAAGTTAGTCCAATCTGTCCCAAATTAGCTTTAAAAATAAGCCAACTAGCTGTAAACTTTATCAATGTCCTCCCTCAAAAGCATGTTTTTGAAGGCTTACCTCAAAAACCAATTTCTCAAAATATGCAACCATCTCCTCCCAAATTCATCCCCCCAAATTCATCAAAATATGCAAACCATCTCCCCCCCAATTCATGTTCAGCATACATACTTTATTACAATATTTCTCATTGCTGTTTACCAATTACTGATTCCAACCATAGTTCCCACCACTACTATCATCCACCCACACAAAATGACTTATGCTTGGATTGTTCTCCGTGATATTTGGCTCTGCTTTCTGTGTAATACCAGGAAGGAACATGAGAAATGGATAAGGAAGAAATGGGAATACTGTATAGAAATGGCTCAGAAATTAAATCAATCTCAACTGTAGGTGCCAGGACAGAATTTGATTAATATACAAGAACAATTTGTAAAATACTTTTTTTAAACATGCAATCATCTGATTAGTTATATGAAGTCTAAATGTAAGTCTTTACTATAAACGTGCATTTTACCCACAGATCTTTAACTGTATAGAAAACTCTTGCATTTAATAATGTTTATTTGGGAAAGTGTTCAAAGTAAATAGGAGGTAGTCTTATTAAGGGATCATCCTTTTCTGATGGGTAACACCTTTTGCAGGACGGGAGGGAGGGAGGGAGGGAGGGAGGAAGGAAGGAAGGAAGGAAGGAAGGAAGGAAGGAAGGAAGGAAGGAAGGACACAAGGGAATCCATCTGTGGACAGAGGACACTACATGGAAATCAGTTGTACCATCCATGTAACTACATATGAGATTCAGATGCAAATACTTAGTCAGTCCTGGAGACAGGGCTGCCCTACCATTAAATATGTTGCTCAGATAGCAGGTGTTGGAAAACTGGCAAGGTCACCAATAGCAATCAGATGACCCTGGGACACTGCATCCATCAGAATACATACCAGTTGCCAAATTCCCAAATTTCAATTACGTGACCGCGGAGATGCTGTGATGAGTGTGAGGACCATTTGTAAATTACTTTTTTTCCCAGCACAATTGCAATTTTGAGCAGTCATTAAACAAATGATCATGAACCCAGGATTACCCATATTCTTCTGCAAACCCACTTTGAGGAAGGGATAGGGTTTAACCTTTGCCTCAAGCAACCGTTTTGTGGAGGGCACCCATTAAAAAAAATCTCATTCAAGGTATAGTAGAATAGCACAGTTCTATTATGTGCCTAGCTACTTGTCATTTCCATATGATTTGTATGTCCTAGTCAGAGTTACTATTCAGCTATTCAGAACAGACCGGGTAGGCACACTTCTGATCCCTTCCTTGAAATCTGACCGTCTAGCATGGGGTGCTCAGATCTGGTCTGCGGGGCTGACCTGGAAATAGCGAAGGACCGGCCCACAATGTTTCTGCCAGCCAAAATGGAGCTCAGCAGGGCCGTGTGCAGCCCTCCTGAGCTCCATTTTCACTGGCAGAGCGCTCAGGCCACCACAGGCACCCCAACACAAGTGATGTCACACTGGCCACACCCACCCTGGCCACATCCGCCCTAGCCCCCCAAGGTCAAACACAACCCTGATATTGCCTTCAATGAAATTGAGTTTGACACCCCTTAGTCAAGTGGGACCTCCAAAGTGTGCCTTTTCCAGGCTGCCTCCTACCTTATGCAAGTCCCTCCCACCAATGACTTTTATACCATCAAGACCTGTTTTTTATACCAGGCACTGAAATAGGAGGAGGTTGTCTGGAATTGGTTGTGGGATATCCCAAGACGATAATTGAAGTGTTGGGTTTTGTCTTGATTTTATGTTTTACGGATTTTTTTTTTAATAGTTCTGGGTTTTATTGTTTTTTCAGCTGCCCAGATTTGTGTTTTAAGATGGACAGCCTTACAATTTTTTTAAACAAACAAACCTATTTATTTACAGTATGTGGATTCTACCCTAATTAAGAGATTTTAAGCAATGCACAACAAGGATGTAAAAACAACAAGCATCCCCTATATCACAAACCTCATTACAACTCCAATAAATTGATTGTCTCCCATACAATGGGTCAGGAAGTGCTGGCTTTCACAGTACTGAGGAATTCAAAGAGGTTTGGAGCCAAATGTACCTCTGATGAGCATCTTCCAATGTTGGGGGTCTATCACTGAAAAGATTTGCTACTGTATCTGTCCCACATCCTATATAACTCCTGTTTGTGAGACGGGAGTAAGCCCTCTCTAAGCTAAACATCATCTTATTTGATAAGAAGGTTTCCAATAGGTCCCTATATTAAGCCCCATATGGGATTTACAAACTCTTATATAGAAAGCGCAACCAAATGTTTCTCTTCCCTTCACTCTGAAATAAGAATAAGAATAAGAATAAGAATAAGAATAAGAATAAGAATAAGAATAAGAATAAGAATAAGAATAAGAATAAGAATAAGAATAAGAATAATAAGAATAAGAATGAATATGCCACCCTTCTCCCTAATAATACTCAGGACAGTGAATAAGAATAAGGACAATAAAGGGCAGTGAACATTAAAACAGCACAAATTTACAATAAAATAGATTAAATACAACAAGTCGGAATACCAGTTAAAATAACACTTAACCCCCACCCCCCTCCCAGGTCATTCCAGGCCGACCTGTTGAAACAACCAGGTCTTCAGGTCCCGGCGGAAGGAGCGGAGATCAGGGGCCAGACAGAGATCCACGGGGAGCTGATTCCAAAGGGCAGGCGCTCCCACAGAGAAGGCCCTAACCCTGGGGACCGCCAGCTGACAATGCCTGACCAACGGTATCCCAATAGAGCAAGAGATCTTACAGAATGATCCTTATAGATGTCTACTCCAGAACAAACTATTTGACTTCAATGAAAGACTTCTTCTGTCACATATTTTAGCTTTACAGTTCAGTTCTAAGCATGTCCGTTCAGAAGCATGTCTCAATGATGGAGATCACATCACTGGATAAATGGAGTATGTATCACCCTTCTTTCCGGCATGCCTTCATTGCCACATTGGTATGTGATCCAGCAGATAAATGGGACTGAGTAGTTGAGGTATATTAAAGGGACTACAAGTTCAAAAGCTCTCTCACTCTCAGAAAAGCAGTTTCTTATAAAGAATTGAAAGGTGTATTATAAAACTAATGTCACTATGAAACACAGCATCACATATAACACGCCTTTAACCTGCATAACAACCTCTGTGAATATTTACAAATCAGCAAGTTGTAGGACAGCTGGGAACTTTATTAGCATGTATGTGGGGGGTGTATCTGTGTGTGTGTGTGTGTGTGTGTTACATCATTCACCTTCTAATATGCATGTGTGCATATTGGTTAAAAACTCAAAATGCAGTGCCAATAAAACTACAGAACATACCCTTGCTTGGATTTAGAGAATAAAAATTGTGTGGGAAAAGCAAAGTGTGTTCTGGAGGGAGAAATAATTTCTTTAAGAAAAAAAATCCTTTTGGCTTTTCTTTCCCATTCTTTTAGAAGGTTTTTTTTTAAACAAAATCCACCACAGATCCTGTTGGGAACAACTTTAGAAGTTTTGTTGCAGAGAATTTACAACAGCTTTGTAGCCAGAATCAAAATCCAATCACATTCATTCTATCCTGGAAGGACTCTGTGGTAGAGGAAGTCATTTTGTAGATGATAGGGAATCACTTTTTAAAAAAAAGTTTTAATAAAAGAAAAATGAGGAGCAGAAGAGAAAAGGCTTCTTTCTGTTTCTTCTAGGATGTCATTAAACAACTTTTCACGGTCAAGCCCCAAGGAAATGGTCTCAAAGGGAGGGACAGAGAAGAAGAGAGAGAGAGAGATTGATTTTGAGCAATCTTGTTAAATTAATAATTCAACAACTTCTACTGATCCCCAGGCTCAATCTCAGAAGTTTTCATAAGGATTTTCAATTGAAAAATGGGAACATTAATTTATCTGAACAGAAATCTGATCTGCCAGAGCAATCAGTTTTGGCTGTGTATTATTGAGATCAAGTAAAGCTGAGAAAGAAAGGCATTTTTAATGCACTGCCATAAATGAATTAAAAGGACTGTTTTTCAGACTTGCCAAGCATATTCTTAGGCAACAATAAATAATTTTGCCTTAAGTCCTAATTTTGGACCATATAGAAATGTACGCTTTTCAAGGACTAAGGCAAAATTATTTACTGTTGCCTAAGAATCATTTTTCTGACTGAGTGGTTAAGATGCATTTGGATGAGAAGCTCTTCCAAAGGTTCCACTGCTGTTCATTAGCAAAGGGAGTGAAAGGAGCTAAGAAGAATCTGTGTGTTCTACTCACATGGCAGTGAATAGGTGAATTTGCAGGCAAAGCCCCTGTAACCTCAGCTCAATCTGACCTATTGCCCATCTGTTTCCTGGTTCTTTCTTCTCCCAAGTTACATTCTGAGTGAGCCAAGGAATCCTACACAAATATCAGCCAAGCTATTTTGGGGGCTGAATGCATGAGAGGCTCCCCAACATTCGCTTTCTCTTCCTTTAACACAAAAATGATATGGTTGCCCATTTTCAAGCCAGATCCACTGTTAGGGGAGTCTCTGTGACTGCATTTTTACAGCTGATTGCTGTTTGCTTTGGCACTGATGCACAATCTCAGCTTGGTCTCTTGTGTAAGTGTGGATGTCATTCATAACCTGACTTCCCACTTCCCAACATTTTGTAGCTGGACTCTCAGAGTCAGAAGCCTCCACCGGCCTGAATAATTTTGCCCAAGTGTGAAAATCAAATAGTCTCAGAGGGAAAAACCAATGGTGAGAAATTTATTTTCTGATCAATAAGGGGAAACTATAAAATGCCTTCATTCTTTGTAACTTTACAGGCTCTGTGATTTATTAGTTCTTTTAGCAAAATTATAAGGTATGCTGGGAATTCCACTAGCAATAAACAGGATAAGATTCTTGACAACAGATATGTTTCCATTTAAGGGCAGACAACCTTATTCCCCTTGAAAATTCCTGCCTCAACTGATTACATTATACTCTAATTAGCAAATATAATGTGTCGCCAAGAGATTCTCCTGCAAATGTTTTGTTATGACATATTTGGATGGAATTTTAACCAGTTCCTAGTATTATCAATTAAAAAACAATGCTTTCTCTGACCATAGGTCTAGAAACTAAACGATTTGGACATAAATAGAAAATAAGATGCGTAGTGAAGAGGAAAGGGAAAAGAAACACCTAAAATTCTTATTGATCAGTTGGATGAGCCTGAAATATAGGCACCTTTGTTACAAGGCTGTGATAGGTTACATTTGTGTCCCACTGCAAATAAAAGCTGTTCCAGTGGAATGAAGGTTAACTGGTTACAATCCAGATTATTTGGGAATGGAACTTTCCTCATTTTCTTTATTCTACAAGGATGAGCAAAGTGCAATATTGTGCAATATCATTTCTCTGTGATATAGCCTCTCCCCCTTCTCTACCACCACTCCATCCTGTTGGGTAGATTATATATTAATTTTGCACCCAATATTGACACCCCATCCCCAATTCCTATTACTGTACAGGTGAGGGGGTGTTTTAGCCAATTTTTTTTTTTTTTGCTTGAAAACACTGTTTATGGCAACCTCAGAATGTTTTCAGTTTTGGTGACTTCGTGCAAATATTGACAAGATTTGAGATTGGTGGGAGAAAGAGTTTTGCACTAAATTTTACAAGAATAAACTGGGGGACTTAATAACCTTCAACAAGGCCTATTAGGATGAATTCAGGATGTTCAGTAGCAATGGAGACTACAGAAATATCTTTATGCATTTTTGCTGCATGTTCTTCTGATATAAACACAAGTGTCCTAATTCAGGCATGGGCAGTTTATAGTCCTCAAGATCCCATTTGACAGCCCTAAAATTTCAAATGGAAATTTTGAGATGGAACACATAAAACATCTAAGGTATTACAAAAAACAAACAAAAAGAAAAATGTGCCAGCACTATCATCTTCACTCTCCATAGGGCAACAATACAGTCATTCCCTCCACCCTCTTGAGTCCTCAGTTCTCATAAAAATGTAAAGTCCTAATAGCTCAACCCTGTCCTAATTATATGCATATTTGTCAGTTTTCCTCAGTGTATTTTATGCACAAACCTTTTCCAATTTTATGATTTGATGTTTTCCTCTATTATACATATTTCTATGCCTGCTAATGTGATTGCTTTTGTGTATATTTCCCTTAAGATATGTTTCTATGTACACTATTTTTTTACTGTGTGCTGCATAAGAGAATCCCAAACCATACAGAGTGTATCTTTTGGATATATTCCACCTTGGCGAACATTTTTGCATGCGGTTGTAGCTCCTGAATTTTTTATCTTGATGCAACCGCACCTAGCCCAGCATGTGTGTGTGTGGGGGGGTGGAATTCCACTAAGGTTTGCCTGAGGAAGATAAATTCCTTGGATACTTTTTAGGCAAGTAGCTTAACTTAAAGATGCAGTCAACAGATTGCAAAGAGCAACAGGGAACTGGGGGCAAAAACTGAAGAATCCAAAACAAAGATAGTGGAGAACTGCTGGCTGATTGCAAATCAGACCACTTTGTCCAGACATCATCAGATTAACTTCCCTGAAGCCAATGCAAATGTCAGTTTTCAAAATGTGAAATCCAATAAAGGAAAATGGGGTTGACTCACTACCTACCTTGTCCGGAAAAATTGAGACAGACAATAATACGATACAATTGTAAATTAGGATTATAGAAGCAGTAAGGTCTCAAAAGTCTCTCAGGATACATCCTAATTTTTGTTGTTGCTGTTAGATCTAGCAAAGCACTGCTGTCAGCCTCAATTAGTCAAGTGGGTCTGAATGAAGGGAAAATAGCTTGAGGTAGTGTAAATAATGTACTAAACACACTTATCATGATCTGCACGTATTAAAGAAGCTAGTCTACATGCAAGTTAGGCAGCAAAAGGATCAGAGATGGAGTGGAAAAGACACAGGAAGCTCTGTTGTTCTTTGCAAGAATATGCTTCTGTGAACATCTAATAGAAGAAGCAATGTTAGTTATGACTCAATGCTATGTCAAGCCTGTATTTGTAAATAAATTCAATAGTTATCACATCTAGTCTACCTGTTTTGAATAATATTGGAGATCTTCTACCCTGGAGAATTTGGGAGCGTGTGAAAAATCTGCTGAAGGTAAAATCCAGACATATCTCCTAAATAATGTCGAGTATTAATTCATTTGATAACTAGTTTCTTATTGCCCATCCTGAATGCATCTGCATTGTCTTCACTTCCATTTCCTACTGTAATCTTCAGGAGAACATATACATGAGTCCAGCCACAAAGAATGTAGATATAGTCCCACCTGTTTATTAATTTATTAGCTGAGCCTTATAACTGATCATTCTCATGGAATTAATAGGCTGTAATAAAAATCACAGGGTGATTTCACTGGTGGCTCAGTAGCTGAGCTTGTCAGTCAGAAAGATCAGCAGTTTGGCAGTTTGAATCCCTAGCGCCGCATAATGGAATGAGCTCGCATTATTTGTCCCAGCTTCTGCCAATCTAGCAGTTCGAAAGCACATAAAAATGCAGGTAGAAAAATAGGGACCATGTTGGTGGGAAGGTAACAGCGCTTTATGCGCCTTCAGCATTTAGTCATGCTGGCCACATGACCACTGAGACGTCTTCGGATATAGCTGGCTCTTCAGCTTAGAAACAGAGATGAGCACTGCCCCCTAGAGCCAGAAATGACTAGCACGTATGTGCAGGGGAATCTTTATCTTTAATAAAAATCACAGCATATAGAAGTACAGCTAAAGGCGTGTCTGGTTTTATCCCCAAAACAACTGGTAAAACAGGTTACTGTTTTCTCCCTTTAAAATATTACCAACATCTGCACCTTTTTCAGAGATTGGGAGCTTACTTTTACTTTTCAGGAGAAGTGGAAAGTTAACTACAAGGGATGTATTCCAAGCCAGAATAGGGCAACTTCGCCATGGCCAACTCACTATAGCCAACTTGCTACCAACCAACTCATCATGGCCAGCTCACTGTGGCCAATTCACTGTAGGACAACTCACTGTAGGATGTCTTAACAATTCAATTTAAGTATTTAAAATAATTAAAACATTTTTAAATTTTTGTCATTCACATTTCATTTTGTCCCTCCTTTTGCATCCTTTCTTTAAAGATTCTGTTCCACCATTTATTTGATATTAATGTAACTCTTGTTCTGCAGTGAGTTGTCCCATGGCAAGTTGGAGGTGTCAAGTTGACCCTGGTGAGTTAGCAGTGAATTTTCATTGATCTGTTCTAAGCCAAGCCCTGATGATCTGCAAAGTTGTTTTGATCATAGACCTTCATAATTAACTTCAGAGCCCTCTGAAGGTGGGCAGCCAATAAATTTAAATGAACAAACAAATAATTTAGAGCCACTATTAGCACTATAAGCTCCATTGATCAACCAAGGAATTCTTGGAGAAAGAAATCCTGAGAGATACTCGAATCATATGCAAATCAGTAGCCTAGTCCCTGCTGCTGTTTTGGCATCTCATGCTTGAGATAACTTATCACTATCAAAAACTGTGGTTATTCCTGATGCAATTGCTTGAAAAACATGTTCCAGCCTGAAATGTTTGTTTGACAAAAAAAAAGTACTTGATGTAGTTGAGTTACATTATTCATCCTTCCTTTTATTTTACTATATTGATGCCTGAACATCTTGGAAATCAAATTATAGTTGTAGTTGTGTATTCAGTAAAACTGAGAAAAAAAACAGCTTGCTCTTTTTCAATATTCTTGCCCCAGAATATGTTGCTTTAAAACTTGAAGACTAACAATGATTCCTCCCTAGATTTCTCCCAGCTCAAAAAAAAAAAAGTCTTGAAACATTGGATTAATAAATTATTACATGATAAGATAAAATCAACTTCAAGATGATGAAGCAAAAGTGAAAATATATACATGATTTGGCTGAGATGAATAAACAATAAGATCAAAAGAAATTAAACACAGTGGTGATGGTGATAGAAATACATAAGAAGTGGCAATTTAAAAAAAGTTTAGTATGACACTAGCATCTTTACAGTAATAGCAATGGCAATAGCACTTAGACTTATACAGGTATATAGCTTCATAGTGCTTTACAGCCCTCCCTAAGCAGTTTACAGTGTCAGTATATTGTCGCCAACAATCTGGGCCCTCGTTTTATTGACCTCGGAAGGATGGAAGGCTGAGTCAGCCTTGAGCTCGAACTGCCAAACTGTTGGCAGCCAGCAGTCAACAGAATTAGCCTGCAGTACTGCATTCTAACCATTGCGCCACTGCAGCTCTTTAATAAACTGATTAACACATGTACTGTGAGAACTCTGGCTCTCAGCTCAACCTATGAGGAAACAGATCGAATTGCTTACAGATTTTTAGCTAAATTGTATCTCAGTTTTAGTTCCTAATTATTAAAGAACATTAATTATTATTATTATTTATTCGACTTGTATGCCGCCCTATTCCCTAAGGACTCAGGGCGGCTAACATTAAAACAGAGAAAATTTACAGTAAAACAAGATTAAACAGTAAACAAGCCAAATAAATAAAATAAACCCCCGGGCCATTCAAGGCGGCCAGTTGAAACAACCAAGTCTTCAGGTCCCGGCGGAAGGAGGGAGTCAGGGGCCAAGCGGAGATCGAAAGGAGCTGATTCCAGAGGCAGGTGCTCCCACAGAGAAGGCCCTAGCCTGGGGACCGCCAGCCTACAATATCTGACTGACGGCACCCAGGAGGCCTCCTATGAGGCGAACAGGCGTCGGAGATTGATGCTGGCAGGAGGCGTTCCCTCAAGTACCCTGGACCCAAGCCATTAAGGGCTTTATAAGTTGTAACTAATACCTTGAAGGCGACCCGGGAGGCAACCGGCAACCAATGCAAGCCACGCAGGAGGGGTGTAACATGGGAGTATCGGGATACCCCATCACAACCGCGCGGCCGCATTCTGCACCAGCTGGAGCCTCGGATCGGATCCGCAAAAGCCCATGTAGAGAGCATTGCAGTAGTCAATCCTAGAGGTGACAAGCAGCATGTGACCGTTGAAGGCATCTCGGTCAAATAAGGGCGAAGCTGGCGAACCAGCCGAACCTGGGCAAAAGCCCCTGGCCACAGCTCCCACATGCTCCTCAAACCGAGCTGTGAGTCCAGGAGGACACCCAGGTTCTTGCCCTATCCATGGGGGCAACACCTCTCCCCATGACCAAGATGGTACATCTAATGAAGACCGAGATGCCGGTAAGAACAGCCACTCCGTCTTGGTGGGGTTGAGCTGAAGCCTGTTACTACCCATCCAGACCCGTACCGCCTCCAGGCACGGGACATCACGGAGAGCATCACTGATCTGGCCTGGGGTGGAGATATAAAGCTGGGTATCATCAGCATACTGATGATACCTCACCTAAAACCTCGGATGATCTCACCCAGCGGTTTCATGTAGATATTAAACAGGAGGGGCGAAAGGACGGACCCCTGCGGCACCCCACGACCTAGATATTTCAGCTGACACATAAATATTTATATTTATTTATTTATATTTGAACTTGTATGCCGCCCCATCTCCGAAGACTCGGGGCGGCTCACAGCTAAGAACACAGACAATAAATATTTAAAAAATCATTAAACCAAGAACAAGCCCAAATATAAGACATAACAACAATAAACATTAAAACCATCCCTCCCCCAAGGAGGGTCACAGCCAGGTTGGTGAATAACCAGGTCTTTAATTCACGGCAGAAGGTGCGGAGATCAGGGGCCAGGCGGAGCTCCAAAGGCAGTTGATTCCAGAGGTCAGGGGCCCGCGACACAAAAGGCTCATCATCGAGGAGTCACCAGCCGGCACTGACCCACCGACCAGCCAGAGGAGTCCTTGCCTATGAGCTCGCCAGGGTGGCCGGTACTAGGTGTCGGAAGGAGACGCTCCCTCAAATATTGAGGACCCATGCCATGTAGGACTTTGAATGTCAAAACTAAAACCTTGAATCTCACCCGGAGCGCAACCAGTAGCCAATGCAGGCTGCGCGGGAGGGGGTAACATGAGAACAGGTGACTCCCATCACCACCCGCATGGCCGCATTCTGCACCAGCTGCAGTCTCCGGATGGTATGCAAGGGCAGTCCTAAATAGCAGATATCAACAGCTTCCTGTGAACCTCTTCAAGTACTAGTGCTCCTAAGACCTATGAAAATAGAGGTTTGTGTACAGCATATACTGTATATGTACACACAGACTGTACAAAAGAAAGAGTATGTTTTTGGAAAGCATTTGGGAACAATTTAAATGTAATAGAAGCTAGGTTCAGGTCCCAGCTAGAAACATAATCAACCTCTGCATTTCCAAATTTATGCTTTCTGCCTGTGTAGATAATAATGAACTACATGAAATAACAGACTCAGGAGAGAGAAAAATTACTTCCTATGTACTTATTTAAGCCAAACAACTATCAATTAAAGAAAGATATGTCTCCCATGAGTAGATTAATCCAGGCAAATGCTACAACTTGCATTGAATATAGCTTTATTTTTTCAATTTAAATATAATTTTACCTTTATCCTATCTTGCAATGTCATTTCTATAAGAACAATTGGTCACTATCAATGGGTGCTTTTGGATGAGGCAGCATAATTGGCTAGATTCATAACAAGTTGGGTATTTTGTGATTTGGTCCTGCTGATAGCAATAGCAATAGACTTAGACTTATATACCACTTCATAGTGCTTTGCAGCACTCTTTAAATGGTTTACAGCATCAGCATAATGCCCCCAACAATCTGGGTCCTCATTTTACTGACGTCAGAAGGATGGAAGACTGAGTCAATCTTGAGCCGGTCAGGATCAAAGGAATCGAACTCCTGGCAATGTGAGCAGAGTTAGCCTGCAACAATACATCCTATCTATTGTGCAACCATGGGTCTTGGAAGAGCCATGGGTTCCAAGATGGAACCCAACTATTCCCTTAGCATGTTGCATAGTCTAAGCCTTTAGGTTACACATAATATAAATTATTTCTTTGGCCCAATATATTATATAAACACAGTCTTTGCTAACCCAGCTTCTTGATTCAGTCATTTGGTCCAAAATTTTCCTTCGATATGGTAGGAAATTTCATTCAAAATTTGAATGAAACAGTAAAACCACAATTCTTTTTCTTGCCATTTAGTTGTAATCTGGAATTTTGCTATTCAGATGCATTAGCTCTAGGTATAGACCGTTGTGGATCCGTATGGATTTTAAATGATCTGAGAATTATTATTTGGTCACAATAAATATCATAAGACACTCCCAAGTTCATACATTTTGAATGTGAAAGAATCACGGCACCTAGAAGCCTTACCATTACCTAGAAATACAGTACTGGGAGTTGGAGTCCCCATATTACTAGAGCTGATTTTGACCAGTGTTATTTCATTCCTCTTGTAAAGCTGGCCTCTCAGAGGCCCTGCAATAATTTTATTCATAGATAAAATGCAATTCAAGATGCAACAATAAAGGGGCAATTATTAGCATTTTTCCAGGGCCAGATAGTTTATTAATTATTTAAACAGTTTTTTCAATTATTAGTAGAACATCAAGCTCAAGAAATTCATGGAGCTAGATTTTGCCTCAAGCAAAGAGATTAATGAGAAAGATCCTGTCTAGGGAAAAAAGAGAGGTTTAGAAGGTAGCTGGATAACCTTGGATTAACTTTAGTTATATCATGGTTTTTCATGGCCTGGTTGTGTCCCTACTCCCAGCTGCCAATCTTTGCAGACTTGAATCATTCTCATAAGGACACTCTAATATGGAGAGTCAAAGAACAAAACATGGAAATACGTGAAAAGGATGGAAAGCTTGTGGGTTGATAATCATAACTGAAATACACAACTGAGATGACAGTTGCATTATTTGGCATGACGCGACTTAACTGTGTATGATTTTTATCAAGGGCATTGCTGTACACTGAGGACAAAGGTTTCAGATGAAGAAATAGATTTTTAGACCGTTCAGGCCATCCCTCAAGAGAGAAATGTTGGAATGGAAAACTGTGTGGACCTTTAGGGAAACATTGTTTCAAATTCTAAAACCAACTGCCTGATTGATATTGCTGGGTTTGGAAAAAGGAGGGGAAAGATGCTAAGGGCATGGTCATGCAAGTATGGTGTTATGTATGTAGGTTTGAATGTTATTGGTTTATTTGAACTGTTCTTGTAAAATGTCAAATGGTATTGGTTTAA
The DNA here is from genome assembly GCA_009733165.1 of Naja naja. Taxonomy (NCBI): domain Eukaryota; kingdom Metazoa; phylum Chordata; class Lepidosauria; order Squamata; family Elapidae; genus Naja; species Naja naja. Next base: position 208,072,370 of record CM019149.1, read on the forward strand.
ATAGTGCGGGAAGAAACCCTGCACTCCCATTGGCTGGCAGCTACGGCTGCAGGCTATAAGCAACCGTAGCCAAGCCAGAACGGGTCCATTCGAGCTGTAGTCACTAATAAACTTCTGCTGGAACTCCTGGCGTCTGACTCTTCATGCAAACTTAACACTGGCGGCAGGGATGGGATTTCCCTGAAAGAAGACGGCAGCGCACGAACAAGCAACGAGGCGAGATGGCTCGCTGAACACCCCCCAGCACCGTTCGATCGGTGACGGAAGACTGGGAATCGTATGCGGATCGTTTCCACATGTTCCTGGAGGAACGATCTCCCGGCATCGGCATCGAAGGAAGGCGGTCTTTCTCACACACTGTGGTCCGGCAGTCTTCAAAATGGCGGCGTTGGCGGGACAGCAGAGCTGAAAATGTAATGGAATGGCCCGATTGATTCAGAAACTTTTAAGAGCCCATTCGCCCCACAAGTATCGTGCCTCATTAAGAACTATTAATGAAACCTAAGATCACGTTTAAAGAGGCCATTGAAGAAGCTGTTTCAGCGAGAGCCACAAGTCTCAGCAGCGGCCATGAAAAAAGATTAACAGGCTCAAGCCAGGCCTCAAGCCATTCTGATGGGGATAAATCACATCTACTCATTCGAACAAATAGACTCTGATTCTGATGGCAGTGAGACAGAGGAGGGGATTTTTAAACTCAGAATGGAGAAGAAAAGAAAAGACTCTGGGAAAAACAGGCAAGGGTTCTATTGCAGAGGCTGTGGGGGGGAGGCCACCCCACTGAATGCAAGTTCTTTGACTCCATTTGCCTCTTGTAGTTGGAAACGGTCACATAGCCAGAGTCTGCAAATCATCCAGAACTCCACCAGTTAGGAAAGAATTCCTGATAGAGACTTTAAGCCCAACAATTTCCTTGAAAAAATGGGGCGAAATTTAGAAAGCAAATGGCAAGAATGAAACTCACCAAACAATCACTATTGGTCATTCTTCACCCTTAAATAGCAGAAAAGTACGTGAAGGTGTTTATTGAAGGAAGGCCTTGCCAAATGGAAGTGGACTCAGGCTCTTATTTATCTATGGTGTCATGGGACACTATCCACAGACTCTTTCCCAAAATTCAGAAAAAGCATTTCCAGAAGCAAGCACTGACTCTCAAAGATTACCAAGGGAACAAGATTCCAGTAGTTGGAGCGAGATTTCAACGTGCAGTTTAAAACCACAGCGTTTGCCCCTGACCATCGTGGACAAGGATCGCCCAAGTTTGCTGGGACTTGAGTGGTTCAAGCCACTTGGCATCGAGGTGACTGGCATCCATCACGTGAGCAGTTCTGGCTGGGAAGGAGTCCTTGAAGTCTGAGTTTCCAGAGGTCTTCAGCTGAAGGACTGGGCAAGTATATGGGGACCCCTATTGCTTTCAGCCTAGACCCCAAGGTGCCCCCAATTCGTTTAAAGCCCAGGAGGGTCCCATTTGCTTTAAAGGAAAATTGATACACAATTAGATAAGCTCATTGCTCAAGGGTTTTAGAGCCTACTGACCACTCCAGATGGGAAACACCCATAGTCACACAGTTAAGGCTGATGGGTCAGTGAGAATCTGTGGTGACTACAAGGGGACACTTAACCATGCAGCTGCAGCAGCGCATATCCTTTACCAGTTGTGCATCATCTGCTCCATTCCCTTGGCAGGGGTACAGTATTTGCTAAACTGGACTTAGCTCAGGCATATCAACAATTAACAGTTGATGATGCCACTGCAGAGGCACAAACAATTGTGACTCATAGAGGTGCCTTCAAATGTAAAAGACTACAATTTGGAGTAAGCGTGGCACCTGGCATTTTTCAAAGCCTTATGGAAAGAATATTGCAAGGACTGCCAGGGTAGTGCCTTATTTTGATGATGTATTCATCTCTGCTGAAAATGACACTCAGCTTCAAGAAAGACTCAGAGAAGTCCTTACCAGATTCAGAAAAGCGGGTTTAAAAGTCAAGGAAGACAAATGTAAACTCAAACAGACAGAGTTGAGTTCTGGGGTATATGATTGACAAGCATGGCATCCATCCTACTGAATGCCAAGGTTAAAGCAATCAAGAAGCCCTAAACCTCGAAAGCAGATTTGCAAGGACTTATTAACTTTACCATGTTTCTACCTCACAAGCATCTATTGCTGAGCCTTACATCGCTTGCTTGATAAGAAAGCTGTTTGGATCTGGGGCATCAGCATTTAACAGTATTAAAGAGACTAATCACGCCTTCGATGCTTGGACTTATTAACTTTACCACATGTTTCTACCACAAAGCATCTATTGAGCCCTTACATCTGTTGATAAGAAAGCTGTTTGGATCTGGGGGAAGGAAAGTCAGCATTTAACAGTATTAAGAGACTAATCACGCCTGATGCTGTGTTGATACAGTTCTCTGAGAATTTGCCTGTTGTTCTGACTTGTGATGCATCCCTTTGAGTGGGGGGTTGAGTCACAGGCTTCCCAATGGAAGGGAAGCCCCAATTGCATTTTACTCTCGACTTTGTCCAAAGCAGAGAGGAATTATAGCCATTGGATAAGAAGGCTTTAGCAGTTGTTGCAGCTGTTAAGAAATTTCATGAATATCTGTATGGCAGGTCATTCACCATTGTTACAGATCACAAACCTTTATTAGGCATTGTGGCAGGAGACAAACCTACACCTAATATCCTGTCACCAAGAATGCTGAGGTGGACTGAATTTCTTGCAGCCTATTCATACAAACTGATTCACAGGCCTGGCAAGGACATTGGACATGCTGATGCACTGAGTCGTTGCCCACTACCTTGCCAAGGAGGACTTTGAACTTGAAACTCACACCTTTTCCTGGAGACCGTGGCTAAGCTTCCAGTCCATGCTGCTGAGATTGCCAGAGAAACTACCAAAGATGCTGTATTAGCACCTGTTATGGACTGGATTAAGAAAGGTTGGCCTCTTCAAGATCTACCTCACCTTGCCCAACCTTTTAAGTCCAGGCAAACTGAATTATCTGTATTAAGAGGATGTATTTTGTGGGGTAACAGGGTGGTTATTCCTGCAAAACTGCAAAGGGAGTTTTGGAAATGTTACATGAGGGTCATCCTGGGATTGTAAGGATGAAAGGTTTGGCCAGGAGTTATGTATGGTGGCCAGGTATTGACAAAATGGTTGAAAACTGGGTAGCCTCTTGTCCCAATTGCCAGGTAGTCAGGCCTGCCCCACCTCACGCCCCACACAGGAATGGGAATGTCCTAGGGGGCCATGGTCTAGAATCCACATTGATTTTGCAGGCCCTACAAGAGGGCACACTTTTCTAGTGCTAGTAGATGCATACTCTAAATGGCTAGAGGTAATTCCCATGACATCCACTACAACTGAGGCTGTCATCAAGCAGCTCAGGAAATTATTTGTCACCCATGGGTTACCAGATGTCCTTGTTTCTGACAATGGCCCTCAATTCACATCTAACATTTTGAATCCTTTCTAGCTCAACAGGGCATCAGACATGCCCTCACTGCCCCTGGGCACCCTTCGGCTAACGGCCGGGCTGAACGCATGGTACGCTTCACCAAAGAGAAGCTTCAGCAGCTGGGTCTTGGGGACATCACTGAGAAGCTTGAAAAACTTCTTAGTGTTCAACACATCACTCCTAGCCCATCAAATAACTTGTCCCCAGCAGAGTTGTTGATGGGCAGGAAACTTAGGTCTTCCCTTGACCGCCTTCATCCCACTTATGCACCCAACGCACCACTGGATTCCACTTCCAAAGTTCGTTCTTTTTAGTGTGGGTGATTCTGTCTATGCTAGGAACCTTATAGGTGAACCTTTGTGGATTCCTGCTGAAATAACTCACATCACGGGCCCTCGTTCTTACAGGGTACAAACAGAGGATGGCCTCCTCTGGAGCAGGCACATTGACCAACTTAGATCCAGGTTCCCTCAGGAACATCGACCCTGTCCCTCTCTAGGTCCCTCACCTGATGTTCCTTCTAGGGGAAGGAGGGAACAGGAGGAAAATCAGCAAACAGGAATCAACCCCATGTGTAATGAGCCATTGACAGGAACCATCCCGAACCCTGTCACAAAGCCAAGATCCATCCTTAGAAGTGGAAGATTGCACATCACTACCTGACTTGGGTGCTGACATTGGAATGGAGATGGGTTGGGAGGGGAGACCAGATTCTAACAGTCTAACAGGGTCTTCTTCCTCAGGAAGTCCCAACAGGAAATGTCAGTAGACACATTTCCCTCTCACTGGGTGAGAACGTTAAAACTTCTGAACCACGAAGGTCTCAACGTACATAAGAGCCCCACCTATTTAAAGGAATACATTAGATAGGTTGGGGTTTGGTATGGACTGAACCTAGTGGGAGGGGTGTTATGTATGTAGGTTTGAATGTTATTGGTTTATTTGAACTGTTCTTGTAAAATGTCAAATGGTATTGGTTTAAATAGTGCGGGAAGAAACCCTGCACTCCCATTGGCTGGCAGCTACGGCTGCAGGCTATAAGAAGCAGCCGTAGCCAAGCCAGAACGGGTCCATTCGAGCTGTAGTCACTAATAAACTTCTTTGCTGGAACTCCTCGCGTCTGACTCTTCATGCAAACTTAACATATTCCATAAAGGAATTTGAGATATTGGAGATGAACAAAGCCAATGGTCTCTCATCTGGGATCTCTGTGACATTTGAACGATGCAAAATATATTGTCCCGCAGGAGCTAAAGTGCGATTTTGTGTTCTTGAGGTTTCATCACTAGCCAATAAACAAACAAACAAACAAACAAACAAACAAACAAACCACCAGAATGATTCTGCAATAAAGGGCACAAACATCAGACTTTGTGAGGCTCCTTCTTGCAAACGAACACTGCATTCTATCTTTCAAAATGGATTCTTCAGTTTTTCTTGTTTCCTCTTGTCCTGCTGGATCCTGTTTAGGGCAGTTGAAAAATGCATTGCCTATTGAAGTGAGTAGGTAAGTGAAGTGAGCTCTTAGATGGACCTATTGGTCCATCTAAGACCTCATCCATCATGTGCTGCAACATTTCTCTTCTGACAAGCCCCTGGTGAGCAGCTGCATGGAATTCACATGCAATGTGGTTGGGCATTAGTTGTGCTAGCCCTTCTCTCAATTTATCACTGTCACCTGGCACTCTTTTAAGTGGAGTGTTTCCAACATGCTTCTTTGCAGACAAGATAGACTACTGCACCCATATTTTCCCCAGAATGTCCCCCTACAGATTTGTGTAGCTTGTGCTGCATTTTAAATACATCTACTAAAAGTATGTGTATGTCTGAGTCACTTAGAGAAAAAATAATAATTAGCTGTCATTTCACAGCAACTACCCTGCTTACCCTGTCTTTCATATGACTGATACAAAGGAGAATGTTTCACTGAATACAAAGACTGTTTCACAAGAAAGAGTATAATTTGTACTAACTGTTTGGTGGCCAGTCAGTGAAAGTAAGTTAAGAGAGAGGTGAATCAGTTCTTACCAAATACACTCATTTCTAACAAGCTGATTAGACAAGAATCCTAGTTTAAGGTTAGGAATTCTGGAGGTTCCTCTATCTATTCTGTCTGTTAAACTGCTTGTCTGTGGAATATAATTTGATATTCATATCCATTCAGGGATGGACTTCTTGTTCAGACAATCATTGTTTATCAACAACAGTTTTGTTTACCTTACAAAGGAGCAAGCAAGGAGTTTCTTTTTTAAATAAAAAAACGATGCACAGATTGCATCTGGTCTCAATAACATCTATTCATTCTTTACACAGTCATTTACAGATACATGTTCATTCTCATTTTCACAAATACAGCAAATCACTAAACCATTTGACAAAGCAAAGCTGGGGATGATAATTCTAAGAGAGTTCATAGAGTATCATTCCCAGCATCCTTTCCAAAAGTCACATTTGTCTGGATTCCTAGAACAAAAATGTGAGTGGTACAAAATGAATATAGTCTTGCCAAGATATGGAGAGATATAACATTCCTTTTGTGTGGGGGGGGCACAGTGATGTGTTTCTGTTAAAGTCCCCAAACAAGCAGAAAAGTATGGTGGCATAAAATTTGTTGCTATGATTGTTGGAGTTTCTTCTGCCATTGGCAGAGGGTAACTTACACTATCATCGATTTTGAGACTCTGAGGCTGGCAACTTATGCTATCTGTACTTGCTCCTCTTAGAGTCAAGTTAAAAATATGAAATTGATGGATCTTTCCAGCTTTTTTTTCCTTCCATAAAAAAAATCACAAGAAAGAAAACAACTTCCAATCACTCTCCCTAATTGGCATGGGGAAGAGTTGGGTGTGTGTAGACAGGTGCTTGGAATGTCCCGCTTAACACAGGTAATCCTTGACCTATGACCACAATTGAACCCAAAATTTCTGTTGTTAAGCAAAACATTTGTTAGGTGAATTTTGCCCCATTTTATGACCTTTCTTGCCACAGTTGTTAAATGAATCACTGCAGTTGTTAAGTTAGTCACATAGGTGTTAAATGTATCGGGCTTCCTCGTTGACTTTGCTTGTCAGAAGGTCGCAAAAGATGATCCATGACCCCTTAGACACTGCAATTGTCATACATATGAATCAGTTGCCAAGCATCTGAATTTTGATCATGTGACCATGGAGATGCTGCAATGATTGTAAGTGTGAAAAATGGTCATAAGTTGCTTTTTTCAGTGTTGTTGTAACTTTGAACGATCGCTAAATGAGGACTACCAGTACTGTCACGTTGCTATGATCTGTGAGTCAGGCTGTGTCTGAAAAATGGGTCTAATGCTTTTTTGAAAGAGTGCTAAACTTATGCCACAAAATAGCCTGTTTGACCGGCCCAGGCACAGAGATCACAGATGAAGGGTGAAGCAGGAGAAATTGATGGAACATGAATGAGATTTGGAAGTACCATAGTTTGTGGGTGGACCTGGAATTGGAATAGAACAGGCTTTGTTTGTTTTCTGTGCTACACTGGGCAGCTCACAATACATCAGACATTATAAAACAGAGGTTTTTCCTCTGTCCTGGTCCTATTAGATCTCTCGGTGGCTTTCAATACCATCGACCATGGTATCTTATTGCGGCGCCTTGGGTTGGGAGTGGGAGGCACTGTTCTGCAGTGGTTCTCCTCCTACCTCTTGGGGCGTTTGCAATCAGTGTTGGCAGGGGGGCAGAGGTCGGCCCCAAGGGCTCTCACATCTGGGGTCCCACAGGGGTCGGTCCTCTCGCCCCTCCTGTTCAACATCTATATGAAGCCGCTGGGCAAGATCATCCGGGGTTTTGGGGTGAGGTATCATCAGTATGCTGATGATACCCAGTTATACATCTCCACCCCAAACCAAATCAGTGATGCCCTCTCTGTGATGTCCCATTGTTTGGATGCGGTACGGATCTGGATGGGCAGGAACAAACTACAGCTCAATCTGGCCAAGACTGAGTGGCTGTGCGTACAGGCATCTCGCTCCAGTGAGTATATTCCACCTTTGGCCATAGGGGGAGAGGTGTTACCCCCTGTGGATAGGGCGCGGAGCCTGGGGGTTCTCCTGGACGCATGGCTCAGTTTGGAGCAGGTGGGAGCCGTGGCCAGGGGGGCCTTTGCCCAGGTTCAGCTGGTTCGCCAGCTCCGCCTTATCTGGATCGAGATACCCTTCGCATAGTCACTCACGCACTTGTTACGTCCTGACTTGACTACTGCAATGCTCTCTATGTAGAGTCCTACATAGAGAGTAGGACGGTAGATGCCCTTGCATACCATCCGGAGGCTCCAGCTGGTGCAGAATGTGGCCGCACGGGTTGTGATGGGAGTTTCCCAATACTCCCATGTTACGCCCCTCCTGCGCGAGCTGCATTGTTTGCCGGTTGCCCTCCGGGTGCGATTCAAGGTTCTGATGTTAACATTCAAAGTCCTTCATGGCATGGGTCCGGGGTACTTGCGGGAGCGTCTCCTGCCAATATCAAATACCGGTCACCCTGTGCGAGCACACAGGTTGGGACTCCTCGGGTTGCCGTCCGCACGACAATGTCGGCTGGCGGTGACCCGGGGAAGGGCCTATTCTGTATCGGCTCCCGCCTTATGGAATTAGCTACCTGTTGAGCTCCAGCTGGCTCGATCTCTCCTCTTTCGGCGATCTAAAAACCTGGTTGTTTTTACAGGCTGGGCTGGACTGATCTCCTGGGGGAGAGGGTGGGTTTTAAATTCGATTTTAATTCGGTTTTATAGTTGTATTTTGGCTTGTCTAGTTTAATTTCTTTTTAAATAATTTATTGTTCTGTGTTTTTATCTGTGAGCCACCCGAGTCCTTTTAGAGTGGCGCATACAAGTCACAATAAATAATAATAATAATAATAATAATAATAATAATAATAATAATAATAATAATAATAAATATAATAAGAAGCAACAACCAACAAAACCAAACTAGAATAGAGGAATAAAAAGAAAAACAAGATGGTGAACCTGACAAACACCCTAAACATCCCACCATCTCAACAGGATGGGATTCCAATTATTTCTCACAAAAATAATAAAGCAATAGATGACCTTTTCCTATACAGTACCATGAGATGTTGTTTTTGTTCCTATGTATCATACTACCATATGTTTCCTTTGCAGCATTGGTAACCTTGACCAAGGAAGGTATAACATATATAAACCCAACTGGTAGGTGGAATAAATATGGATAGATAAACCATTATTTGAAAGTATAGTTTATTCTGACTGTGCCAGTGTACAGCTGAAAGATTTTTAGTCCTGAGCTCTCCAAGATCCATAGCCCAACATAAGCCACAGCACAATGACATGTAACAGTTGAAAGTTTCTTTGTGTGCCCTTTTTAAAGACATTGCGGGCCCTGGAGAGGAAGTTCAGGATGAGGTATGATGGGCCTCTACTATGCTCTTGATCAGAGAATGTAACTCTCTATAGGAGAAAATTTTAAACAGGTCTGATTACTGATTGCAGGTAATAGGTTTGTTTTTGTAGGGTGTACCCCATTCGTTCCTTTGATCCCATCACTGAAATTAAGAATTAAATTGCCAACATTAGGTGAAGCAATTTTTCAGTTCAATTTTGTTAAGCTGGGATGAGAAGCAAAACAGTTTCACAAGCCTCTGCCTGATTTAGTGGGTCTGTTTTGCTTTAAGCCTCTAAACCAGTGTGTCTCAACTTCAGCAACTTTATGATGGGTGAGCCGACTCCCAGAATTCCCCAGCCAGATGGGGAATTCTGTGAGTTGACGTTCACCCATTTCAAAATAGCTGAGGTTGATAAGCACCACCCTAAAGCCTATCAAAAAGGAAAATAGGTTAGATTTTTCACATTTGTCCTTTGATTCAGTCATCCCATTGAGCTAGAGCAGGGGTGTCAAACTCAGGGCCCGCGGACTGAATCCAGCTCACAGGGTGCTTAGATCTGGCCCACGGGCCTGCCCTGGAAACAAGTGAAGGACTGGCCTGCAGTGCCTCTGCCAGCTAAAACAGAGCTTGGGAGGGCTCACATGAGGCCTCTCCAGGCTCCGTTTTCACTGGCAGAGGACTCCAGGAGGCTGTTGCAGCTTAAAAACAGAGCCTCGATGAGTGACGTTGAGCTGGTGAGGCCCACCATGGCCACGCTCCCCCAGCCCCCTGAGGTCAAACACAACCCTGATGTGGCCCTCATTGAAATAGAGTTTGACACCCCTGAGCTAAAGGCTCCAACACTATCACCACCACCCACCTGACCAGTTCCAATTCAGCAATATTTACTTTTCTTTTTTTAGCCTAATTTCACACACTTATACAAATCAAGTGACACCTCTCAAGATACAGTAATCGTAAGCAAAAATGTCCTCCAAGGAAAATGGTGTAGCGCCATAAGGATGAAAATTCACAGAGATTCATGGATTGACATTCCCTTCCACTGATCCAGAGAGCGCTGATCAAAAGGCCATGAAGTGACACTTTAATCGCTCGCAGCTCAAAGGTACACAAGTCACAGACAGTAAGCTGATTGTATCTTGTATATCCTTAAGCTTTATCCAGAAATGTCAGTCCATACAGCATTCACATTTCATGGCCTTTCAATATCATTTCAGCCCTGTCACTCTCCCTGAATCACAGCCTTGACCTTTGGGCATTGATCAAACCTTCGGCACAACCGGCTGACATTCACATCAGTGGGAATTGTGCACATGTGTGGCACATTTCCTGTCTGAACACACCACTCATCTTCCTAGGCGGCTTCTCATTTGGCAAGATAATTGCTAGCTTAGTTCTTTTTCAAGAAATAAATCTTGATTCTAGGTTGCCTGTCCTTCTATGCCCTTGCTACCCACTGTTCCTAATTAGTGACAGATTGTTGAAGCACGACCTCACTCTCCACCTCTCTTGGGAATGGAGACCTATGGAATAAAGTTCCCTTTGGAGGGAAGCTGCAGCCAAACCATGGGCAAGATAAATGTCATAAAGGAAAAACTGGGGGATGAAGAGGGAAGAAACACACTGCTTTTCATGAAGAGCTTTCTATTAAAAGACAAATGATCCAACTGGTTTAACTCCCCATTTGCTAACTACAGTTCCAGTTTTCTGGGATTTTTCCCTTGGAAAGCACGGTGATGTACAGCCTTTCCATATCCAACTTTTGCAGGACTCGGGTGTGGCTCCAGACCTGTCCGGCTCTATTCCCAGCCTCTGCTGGAAGTTTTACTACCTCCGTGCCTGTTTATATGAAACCAGAGCAAAGCTGCTTTTAAAATAATAACAATTACTGTGTGGTTGGTAAAACTGTCACAGCCAGATATTTATTCTGGATTTGACATTTTAATCAACCTATCGAGTCTCTCCCAAGGACTTGGGATAAGCAGATGTCGTTTGATAGTGTTAAGGCTATTGTCACAAATTGTTCCAAGTAAAAGCTGCCTTTTTGCAGTCGATTGACGGTGATTTTGTCAATGCCCATTGCTATTATTATTTTGCAATACTGAGGCATATGGCTGGTTGTCTTTGCTTTTGAGTTATCTCATCTTCCAGTTGCAGTATGCAAGAAAGCTCTTGCTCAATTTCTTTTGCAACCTAATTATGCTAGGGAAAGTATACAGGCACTTGAATCCAGTCTCAATATTTCTAGACAGGTTCTGGTCAATTTCATAATCTCGGTCAAAAACTGGCCAGCTAAATTTATTCCCTTCCTCCCTATTCTCTACAGTACTCAGAAACAAATACATCTCATATTTTATACTTCAAATTACAACCATAATCAAGCTGTTAGGAAGCATCATGATGCATATGCATGCATGCTATTTTTTCTAGCATCCCATCCAGAAGAATCTTTTTTAAGAAATAAAAATCCTTCACAGCAGGGTGGATCCTTCCTTCCTTCCTTCTTTTTCTTCCTTCCTTCCTTCCTTCCTTCCTCCCTCCCTCCCTCCCTCCCTCCCTCCCTTCCTTCCTTCCTTCCTTCCTTCCTTCCTTCCTTCCTTCCTTCCTTCTGCCAATAACCAGACAGCTACCGTACATAAAATCTGAATTAAAATGTGGATTGATGCAGTGCTGGCAATTTATTTTCCTTTGTGTGGAGGAACGCAGGGGAGCATTGTTAGTCACAAGAGCTTTGGCAGCTCAGGGATGAGATATTGAGTTCCCTTTTTTTTATAGCTGACAGAAAGAACAAAAAAACAATAGGATGATGATACTGAAACCCTTCAGAGCCTTCTCAATTCTGCCACATTATAGAGGTCATGCTGGCTTCTCTGCATTGCTGTCTGAACAATCTAGACATTCAAATTAAGCTTATTAGACATTGAGTTGCATTTTGCATGCCATTAGCTGTTATTCTTCCAAGGTTACCAAGGTAAAGGAACAAATAAAAGCCTGAGCTCTTCCTGAAATCCCCCTCCCTCAGACAAATGGTTTTAGATTCCCTTATACATAGTAAATCAATTAAAGACAAACTACAGTTTTCATGCTGAGAACGCCATTGATAATTTTGCAAGAAAATCATAAGCTCATTGTAATGTACTAACAGAGGTCATGAATGAAACCAGATACTCTTCCCACAATGCTCATCTTTTCTTCACCTTCCTATGTCTGATGTTAACAAATGCTGAACACTTCTCATCTGTTCTAGGCAATATAGACATTTTGACAGCTACGTGGCTCTTGTTTTCCTGCGGGTGAAAGCTGTACACTGCTGGTATTGATCCAAATATGAGTTCTGACATTGAAGGAGTACTAAAGGAGTAGTGGAGCAGTTTGGAACTCTGAGGTTTGTCTCTCTCTGAAACACAACAAGAAATGCTGGCTGTTAGATAAACAAGCCAGAGAAAGACAGATTCTTGGGGGAAATCCAAACCATAAAAGCATCTGAAGCTGCTGTTGTGTCTCTGAGTGAGGGAAAAAATGTTGAAGGTCTAAAAATTTGATTTAGATGTTTGGTTTTAAACAGCATTCAAAATTCTGTCTAGGCAGTTTTACAACCTTCCTCGCTAGAATGTCTGGTTGTGGTATATATCATTATAAAAGCAAAATTCACAATAGTCAGACATACAGGAACTAAAATGTTGGAATAAAGTACTATAAATATTTATGATACACTATCTCAAAACCAAGGGAGAAGATAACTTGAGAGAAGCAGTCACAAAATAGTAGCATTCTATAATACATGGCAATATTATTACATACCAACATACAAAAACCACCTATTCCTATGCTTAATAAAATGGCATCAGTCTGCTCGGCTCTTAAAAAATTTACCTTAACCAAGGAGCTTATAATCACATATGGAGAATGAATGAAATCAGTAAGGAAAGAAGGATGAACTCTCTCTTAACTGAAGGGGCCAGGATGAGGACAAAACCATAACCAATATTTCTGTTGATGTCTATCACTTTAGCTTGCTCTAACCTTTCTTCATACCTGGCAACTTTTCACAGAAGAAACCCAGCTGGGGGAAAAGTAACAATGGAAAAGAAACAGAAGAGATTCAACTTTAATCAGGCAATGGTTCTAATATCACAATCATTTGTTTACTTCTAAAAGTGATTAACCTACCACCAGTGTTGTCTACTTTGTATATCAGAAGTGGGAAAGCACCAACTCAAAACCACATTTAGGGTACATCTTCTCTAGTCATCTAGGTAAAATAACAATGCAACCCCTCTTTTTCCCCATTCAGTTGATGAGAATGAAGGAGAATCAATGCCTTAAATATAATGCCATTGATCTATACTATAGATCAATGGCATTATATTTAAGGCACTGATTTGCCTTAAATCAGATTCTATAGTTCCTGAAGGCTCCAATCATTTACTACTAGGAGTATATATAAAACAGAAGATATACTTTGGTCTTTGCTTAACACAACCCAGTCCCATTCAGTGACATTAGAACATTCTAAGTACCATGCATTATGAAGGAGCAAAACCCAGATTGCCTCAATTTTCATGTACCATTTTGAATACTCTATCATAGACAACAATGAGGACTCAAAATAAGCCTCTGTTCCTTTGCTTGTTGTGCAATAAATATATTAAGTGTGGCTTACCAATACATTTATAAAAAGATTGTTCAGTGTTATGACTTTTATGCATATTATGAAAACTTTAATAATTCGAACAGAAAGCAATGTATATGAATTTAAAGATTTGGGGGTTTGCAGTAGAAAATCCACAGTTCCTCTATAAAGAGGTAGCCAACAGCAATTGGATTCACTTCAAAGCAGCCTAAGAACAGCAACAGCACAAAATACACTGACTATAGATTTGCAAAAGAGTACATGGCACTTATATACTTGGCCTGAATCCAGCAAGAACAGCAATGATTAATTGAAATCACTTCAGTGTAGTGGGGTGTGTGTGTGTGTGTGTGTGTGTTTAGTTGCACAATCACACGAGAGATACACATTTTTCTGGCTAGAGAGACATCTTCCTAATGCATACATCCAACACTTTTTGCATTATGAACCTGGCCTGCCTGCAACAGCACTCAGCAAACAATGAAACTCCAGTCTGGCAATGTACCGCTTCTGTCCAAAGAAAAACTGAATAGCAGGAATAACATGTTTTTGCATTTCAAAATGTCAATTTGCCAGGACCCAACGCAGAAAAGCAAATACAGAAATTACCAATCAAAAACCTGAGCTAGCATCATTAATAACACTTGTAGTGCACACACTGTACACATTTGTGTTTGTCTACCTGCAGGACCTACAGTAGCACAGTACAGATATGGAATAAGGCAGGAACATTACATTTTCATTGCAATCTGAATATGTGAGGCTTTTTTTATTCTCCTCTATTTCTCTTTGCCTTATGGTTTCTGACTCATCCCATCTATCCTGACCAATAGTTGCACAGATGGAAATGGGGCTTGTTATTTTATTAGTGAATATATCGAGCTATGGAGGAATTTCAAAACAGCAGTGCAATCTAGAAAACAGCAAACCAGTCACAATAATTGAAACAATGCAAACTATGTTTTTCCCCAACCTCAATAAGGTTATCTAGCTAGTCAAAATTCAGAACATGAACATTTGGTTTCACTATCAGAATGTTTTGGGTATCTCTACTCATGAACAACCTTGAAGGAGCAGCTACTAACAATCCCTGAAGGGGACAAAGGCCTTGCTCACATTGGCTTCTATTGCCAGCATTCAGTCTCCATTTCTGAGCTTTTAAATATAGATATTAACTTGTACCACCACCACCACCACCCCAGAGCTTCCCATTTCAGATATAAACTTTGGGCAGAGTCCCAGATTAATTGTACAGATCAAATGCAGCAGCCAGCTAAATGCTTATTTTTCAGCTAATGTTTTCCAGAAAAATCCCCTACCCCTCCAAGGCAATGAGGAATGGTATAGGGTTTTTGCTCAAGCAGGGGTTGGACTAGAGGACCTCCAAGGTTATGAAGTCTATGTATTATGAAAACAGGTTAACTCATTCTCAATTATTTCAAAACGGCTGATGTTTCAAACTGGTTTTAGCCAAAGTCAGTTTTATCTTTGGCTATCTTTATCTTTACCACTGAAGCATGAAGCAGGACATTGTTTCTGAAGTGAATTGTGTGTCTTTGGATGGATACCTCTGGTTTTTGTTGAATAAAGGATTTAAGGGGTTGCTCACCTTTGAACTGAATTCTTAATTTTTATTTAGTTTCACAGCAAAGGGGAGAAAACATCAGGTGCAAATCTTTGACTCTCGGCCTCTGGGGCTGAGGAGAGTTAACCATTTTGATAATGATAAAGTAAAGTATTTCAGGCCAGTATCTCTTCAAAATTTCTCTACTAGTTCAATAACCCTATCTAATGAAGCCAGCTGGTGTTTAAAACTGATACTAAAACAGCTGCTGGCAATTCTTTTATGATGTCTGCAAGAGCAAGATAAAAGGGAGTGGATTCTGTGCTCAACCATTTTTCCCTTTGCATTTAAGAGTCTGTAGGAGCCTTGTTAAACACCAAATTATTAGACTTTGTGCCAAATGCATCGCAAAGTTCTCCTCTTTAATAAGAAAATTCTCAGGCTGCTCAGATTTGTTTTTCCTTTAATTATTTATTCCCTGACAGAAATACATTCATTTCCCTAAACATTGCAAGTGCTTCCCAAACCTGGGTAAATTACCCCAAATTGGATAAATGTGTTTTTTTTTCTTTGAGTAAGGACACACAAACTCATTATGCCATCACAAGAGGAACATTTAAATTGACTTAAAGTGTTTTATTTACTTTGGGTAAAAGGGATTTTGTGCTAAGTGGTTCGGGCTAATGAAGGAAAAGTTTTGCTTTAGACATAAAATTCAGCAAGGATTTATGAGCTAAAGCAGAGGTGTCAAAATGTGTCAATGCTCCCCCCGCCCGCTTGGTTTAGCGAAGGGGGAAAGTCAAGATACATCATGTGACGACGCTGTGACAATGCGAGTTTGACACCCCTGAGCTAAAGGATGTAGGGCTCTCTCACTTTACAGATAGATACAGACTTGTCTTACAACCAGTTGCTTAGTAACCATTTAAAGTTCCAACTGACCTTCCTGGGGAGTACCTGGGGGTACAACTTGATTTGAAGTTTCAACTGTTAGTCCCCCGCATGGTCATGTGACTGCACTTCAGGCACTCAGCAAACAGACCACATTTACCATTGTATGCTGCATTACCACATTTTACAATGATTTTGCCAATCATTGAGCATTTACTTACAGTTTTGGCAAAACCACAGTCATAGTGAACTATAGTGACCGTGGCAATTTGTTTAATGACCATCATAAAAAGGTCATAAAATCAAGTTGGTCACATTTAGCAATAGCACTTAGACTTACATACCGGTCCACATTGCTTTCCAGCCCTTTCTAAGTGATTTACAGAGTCAGCCTATTGCAGTCAACAATCTGGGTCCTCATTTTACCCACCTCAGAAGGATGGAAGGCTGAGTCAATCTTGAGCCACTGAGAATCGAACTGCTGGCAGCCGGCAGTCAGCAGAAGTAGCCTGCAGTACTGCATTCTAACCATTACACCACCATATATATATATATATATATATATATATATATATATATATATATATATATATGTATGGTCTTGGTATTGGATCTTGTCCGTGTAAGATTGAGAATA